>CAWUFW010000752.1:2730000-3307500 GCA_963921515.1 Calotriton arnoldi
GAAACTCTGAGCTGCTTACCAGCCTACAGAAAAGTAGGTGAGACTGATTAAACAGTGTCAAACAACCATTTGGGGATTTGATGAGGGTAATTCTAACCATATATTGGAATATCAGCCATTCTAAACAAGGCAACCCTGCCCATGATAATGAAGGGGAGGACCGAACGGGGGGCTAAAATCACAATCAGTCTCTGGCCGATCCATTCAGGTAAAGGAGGGTACAGAAGAATGTTTTGTCACCATGAAGCAACAACTGGTCTTCAATCTCTCCCTCCCACTGAAAACCCTGCCCCAGGCTATCCCTACAGATTCAGGCCACTAGAGACTCTATCGCAAGAGTGAAGAATAGGGTTGTGAGTGGGGAACCATGTCTAGTACCTTGTCTTTTTGGGACTGGGTCAGAGAAGGTGCCATTAACTTGAACCTACAAAGAACTTTAAACCAAGTCAGAAATTTAGGGCCAAAGTTCCTCTTCTTCAGAATATGGTTAAGAAATGCCCAGTGTAGGGAGTCCAATGCCTTATTAAAATCCACCAGGAAAAAGCCACTGGGGCCACAGAATTTGTGTGCTTGGAAGAGGTCTATTTGTTCACATCAAAGACACTAATGTGTGCTTTGACTTGGTATGAAGCTGTTCTGATCTGAATGGGCCAGGGAGGTGATGACTTCAATAAACTGGATGGCAAGAAACTTAGCTTGGATATTGGCTACTGCATTAGTACACAAAATAGAGAGGTAGGAGTCACAACAATCCAGGAGGCATCTGGTTTGATTATTACTAAGGTTGTGGCTCTGGTAAGCACCCAGTTTGTGCCGCCTCATTAGACATATTCAAGAGGTGTAGGGTTAAAAGAGCGGCACATTTCTTGAAGCGCTCCAAGGGCGCCAAGTGGGACCAGATGTCTTGACGGACTGGATAATAGTAGTCACTTAGGCAATCCCTCCTGCTGTAAGCGGAAGATCCAGTGTTTCAAGCTTTGAGTTTCAGAGGACACACATTGGTCTATAGCGGGCGACCGACATAAAGGCATTTGCAATATTCTGCTAATGTGAAGGCCATCTTTGCAGTAGGAGATGTCATAGGCCAAGACAGAGCTTGGGCTGCAGCGATTGTCCTGGAGGCCATTTCATGGTAGGCTAGCCATTTGAGAAGCTTGTCCGCCTTGTAACCCATCTCCTATATGTACCTTTGTAATGCTGTCCCCGCAGATGGGTTTTATCCATAAACAAGTGCTTATACTCTAATTTAGACTCTAGTCCAGTTGTTGTAACAGAGAAACCTTTTTGATAGAGTTAAATAAATGTGTTAGAAATTGGGTTACTGGTTAACTGGGGTATAAACCCTGGTCAAGCAGCAACCACAATCTTAGTCAGGGTAAGGCACATCAAACCCCAAATTAACACCACACAAAAATATCCCTCACTAGGTTGGAAAACAGAGCTCAATTTAATAAATAAAACGAGACCACAATGACAAAAATTAAATTAGCAGAACCAGAGATATTCAATTTTAAAGTTTTAGGTCAAAATAGTGCCAAAAAAGCACAAAGTGCCAACTGTGGCTATCTGGTCGCGCCAGAAGTGGACAAAGTCACAATGGAGTGCATGCCGGCTACAGGGGCCCAGTTAGTCCAGCTGAACAAAGTACCTTAAATCCTAGTTGTGGAATGTTGTATGGATCCGCATCAAAGAAACGCCGTGTAGCCGAAGCAATGCATCGGTTCCAAGATGCTGTGAGGCTTCGGTGCGTGGTCTTGTTGCGTAGTTATCGAGGATCCCTTTGACGGGGCTTGCGATGTGAAATCTGGTGTCAGGGATGTGGAGCGCAGCTGGCAATGCATCACTTCTGAGGAGCTGCAAGACTATGATGCGGAGTCCAGTGTCAACATCGAGACTGCTGTCGGTGAGAGATGAGAGGACCTGGGCCATGGATGCGCTATGCCTTTGGGGCGATGCGCCAGTTCCGCGGACTGGGGAGGCAATGCGGGTCTTTGCGATGGGTTCAGCCCATGCAGCAGCGGCGATGCATCGGTTCTGCTCGGATATGTGCTGCTCAGCAGAAGAAATGTATTGGGTGTGCTCGGAGCTGCACCACTCAGCAGAGTAGATGCGTTGGTTCAGCTGGCAAGCACCATAGGCCCACTTCCAAGGGTCCAGGGCTGGGGTGGCACCACTTTGCAGGGTGGACTCACAGATGGCAGAGACATGATGCAGGAGCCAGGTTGTTGAAGCCTGTTATTTTCCGAGGCTTCAGATCAGGAGGCCAGCCAACTAGCCTTTGGAATCACTCTGTGTTCTGGGTTGAAGAGATGTAGGTCAGTCCTTCTCACCCCGACAAGAAGGCAGCAGGCAGCAAGGCAGCACAGCAGCTCCTTTAGAGCAGCAGCCCAGCAGAGTGATAGTTCTTCAGCAGCACAGCAGTCCTTCTTCCTGGCAGATTATCCACTAGTCCAGAAGTGTACTGAAGTGGGGGTGTCTAAGGTCATCCTTTTATACACAGTTGTGCCTTTGAAGTGGAGAGAAGCTTCTAGAGGCATGCCTTCGAAGTGCGTAGATGCCATGCCTTCCCTTCCCTGGCTCAGAATAACTACAGGGGCTGTGCAGCCCTTTGTGTGGAGACAGGACACATCCTATTTAGGTGTAAGTGAGGCTGGGACCAGGTCCTACCTCCCATCCTGCCAGTGATGGCCCATTCCGTCACCCACTAAGCTCTCATTTTGTGTGGCTGTCTAGGAAGCATACACAAAGCCCAACTGTCAACTACACTCAGTCATGTGACTTGAGACAGGCTGCAGGCACCAAATAGCTAAGACAAGAAAATACCAACTTGCTAAAAGTGACATTTTCAAAATTGGAATTAAAACTCCGACTTCACCGTGTGATCCTATTTGGAAATTGCACTTATAAAATGTAATAACGTTACTCCAATGTCATCCTGTGGGGGAGATAGGCCTTGCAGTAGTGAAAAACGAATTTAAGAGTTTTTCACTACCAGGACATGTAAAGCTTAAATGTACTTGTCCAACTTTTTAAATGCATGGCACCCTGCCCTTGGGCTGTCTAGGTCCTACCTGAGGGGTGACATATGTATTAAAAAGGAAGGTTTGGGAAAGCGGTGATGTCAGCAATGTGCACGCGCTGCATGCAACATCCAGTCAATGGTTCGCGTGGTTTGCACATGACCGTTGCCCTGACAACAGTATCCAGCAACGCTAAGACGGGAGTGGCTGGTGGTGACGTCAACGACTTGAGCACGCTTGTGCAATCCTCCAGTCTGTGGTCCGCACAACTTGCACATGACCTTCCTGGCAACTGTAATCGGCAACGAGTAGAGGAAATGGACATCTGTTGCCCAGTGACCACTTTGTTCAAGGCTGCAGTTCAAGAATGTTGTTGGCTGCTGCATAGTGAAGCACTTGCAGTGCGTGTCACATTCTCAGTGATACACACACCTCACTTGCAGTGAGTGCCAATTCAACTTCAATGTACAGTAAGTCTGACTGCTAATTTTTTGCGTAGCACACTCCTCCGTAATACACACACCTATATTAGAGTGGATTAACTCTTCCTTATTTTGGAACCTCTTTTAGAGTGCATATTCAGTCAGTAATGTGCATACATTTCTCATAACTGGAAATCACGCAATGACATTTCGGTGCCTCTTTTAGTCATCGGTGATGTGCACACCATACATTTTGGGCACACACAATAAAGCAGTATAACTAGCAATTCACCTTTGTCTACACTGATCGTGATACTTACACTCTGTTCTGATAACTGTTTCAGAATTTATAATTTAACTGATCTTGATACCTCAGTCGTTTGTTATTACTCCTGTATTTACTCATAACAAAATGCAACTGTCAGTTCTACCTCCACTTCCTTTTTTATTTACACCAGGAAATCCCCAGTGGAGTGGGAACCGTGGTTAGGAGGGTTTGAAGCCTATGTTGAGGCCAGGATGGGGGAAACTTCTACCCAAAAGAAAAAACTTGCACTATTGCGCTACTCTTTGGGTACAGAAGGGAGGAAGGTATTAAAACACTTACCTGTTGCTGTTGTTATGGGCAAAGGGAATGTGGTGGATAAAGATGCCTCTGCCATCAAAATGATAGAAACGAGGTTTAAGAAAAAATGCAGTATCATTAAGGAGAGGCACAAGTTTTATATGAGGGAACAACATCCGGAGGAACCAGTGGAAAGTTTCATGAGTGAACTCAGAGTGTTAGCTGCAACGTGTGATTACAAACCTTTGAGGACGAAATGTTAAGGGATCAACTAGTAGAAAAAACTAATAGCAAGAAGATTCAGGAGAAGTTATAAACGACGAAAAACTTGACATTGGATACGGCACTTCAAATAGCTAAAAGTATAGAGACTACGGTAATGTACATGGATCAAACGGCTTTGGAAACGTGAATCCATGCTGAGGTTTCAGACAATGCAGGGGAAAGGAAAGTGGATGCTAAACAAAATGTGTTAGAATTCTTTAGATGTGGCAGCAGAAATCATTTGGGCGATGCCTCCTCATGCCCAGCTGTGGATACAAATTGTGCCAAATGCAAAAGAAGGGACATTTTAAGTCAAAACCTATGTTTGTTAAAGACAAACCCAAGAAAAATATTCTTGATTGAAAGCCTAATGGAAGGGAACTCAAATTCTGATAGTGAAGAAGAAAAAGTAGTCATGATGATTACTGATTCTGTTGAGGCAAGCGTTTTGAATAAGGGCCAAGGCAATGTATTGAAGCTAGACTCTAATACTGTCAAGAGGTCAGTTTGTCAAATTGAGATTTTGGGTATTCCCATTTCCATGATGGCAGATTCTGGATCATTTTTCACTCTGATTGGTCCAGATAAGTGGGACAAATTTGGAAATGTCAACTTGAAGAAGTCTCAGGCCAAGCCCATTGTCTAAGAGGGTAAACCTGTGGAGGTTTGGGTGAATTTGATAGCATTTTGTGCTTCGAAGGACAAAGTACCCCAGCCACAGTTTATGTGGCAAAGGATGCATCTTGCTTATTAGGATGGTTGGAGCAAAGAAATCTGGGAATTATCTTGGATCCTAACAGCTAGGAGCTAGTGTTGCTTGCTCCCAGATTTAGTGTTAGTGTGAGTACAAAATATTCTATAAACCCAGGAAGCAACCCACCACGACTCCCCTCCAACCTATGCTTCCATCACTGAGGCATAAATTTCACCCTAAAAGACATACGGCCTGATGCACAAAGGTTACTTACACTTTTAAATAAGTTTACACTTTTGAGTAGGTTTACTACTTTTTGGCATTCACAAACTGCACTTTTGAAGTAACTTACACTTTTGCAGTAATTTACACTTTTATAGTAAGTCCAGCACTACAAACAGCCGACCAGCTGGCCTGTGAGGCACTCATGCATTGTGGCATCGTTGTCTCCATGTCCTTCCTCCCTTAGGTGCCACAATCTAGATAGGGGTCTCCTGCTACTGGGTGGGCCTTGATCATCTCTTTGGACCCGAAAGGTCCTCCATTCCTTCACCTAGTAATATGCACCCTCACATGTCCCACAGAATGTGCTTTCACAGTGAAGTTAACCTTGCGTTTAACAGGGTACAACAGTAGATAGTCCAATTGCATGACTCGCAGCTCTTGTTTATTTGATAAGATGGTCCTCATTTGTTGCTGGACCAAGCAGGTGTAGTCAGAGAAAAGCATCACCTTAGTGCAGTTATTAAACATCTCCCCCACATAGTGTGCTGCTTGAAGGACTGAATCACACTCTATCTACTTAATTATAAGTACAGTAGGGAGAATTGGGCCCAGGAGGAAGCATTAGCAATAGAGCATGATGTGCCTTTTCAATCAGGGGCCATCCATGTCTTGAGCCAAGTGGAGAGGAATTGCTCAGGTCAAACCATACATGATCCCGGTAATGCCGAGATTTTTGCAGGGCACTCTCCCCTCCGCGTCATCCATCTTCTCCTGTAGTATACTCACAGGTATGAGGTCATGGTCTGTAAAATGTGAATCATGTAATTTTCCACTGATATATATTCTTCCCCCTCAGTGACACGGTCAATCAAAATATGGAGTTCCTGCCAAAGCAGGGAAACATCTAGATGGAAGTCACCAATTTTTTCCTGAAACGCCATTCAAGACTGCAGCATAGCTTGAAGCATGGCACCTACCAAGTAGTCAGAGGATTCCATACCATTGTGTGCCACCATCCAAGCAAATCAGATAATATCCTTCCATCCTGGGTAGGCTTAGCATATTTGTTCATTTTTGTTTGATGTGAGGGATGGGTGCCCTTGTCCTTTGCCACTGCAAACAGCTGAGTTTGCTCACCAGTGTGGAGGGCTGGTGACGTGGGACCCTCAGAAGGCTTGTACTATACACTGATGTCTCTCGGATAGGCAAGTGGTGAGTTATGCCATCTTCAGTCTACCAACAAGTCAACAGTTGAAAACACTGTATAATTCCTCAAGCTTGTCTGGGCAGGGTCACTTTTGTTTTATTGTTCATGCTTAATTTAATCAGTACCATATTTAAGTCAATTGTGGTTAATTTGTTATCTTGACCACTAATCAGATTGAGCCAGCATGCCATACCAGTCATTCCTTCTAGAGTCTAGGGCCAGGGTGAATTGTGTACATAATTTTCAGATATTCTCCTCTTAGTCACCCCAGCATCCTCAATTGGTGGCAGGTTGAAGAAAGGCCACAGCAGCCAGATTTGGTCATGTCTAAGTGCTTCATGTGGGCAGCGCTCCAGTAATTTGGGCTTGTTGCAGGATGAGGTTATACCTCTGAGTTGTCTATCTGTGTACACCTCTACATTTGTCCAACATTCTTCTCCCCTAATACCTCACATGGGAGGAAGTCAGGAGACCACCATCCAAGCTCAGAGGGTCTGCCTGTCAGTCTAATGCCTTTAGATCTTACCATGGAGCATAGTTTCTACAGCAGTTGCTACTGATCTAGGTTTCTTCTTCTGCCTCTTGGTCAAGACTTGCTGTCAGACCACTAACATCTTGAGATGCCATCTCCTCCCAGTCTGATGTTCACTGCCATCCATAGGCATACCTCAGTTACGTCAGCTGGTCCTGAATTTGGGCCACCTGTGTTATCACCGCAAGCCACTTGGCTTCCCTTGTTTCAAACATTAACCTAAGTCGCAGACGAGTGTTGGAGCCTCTGGGCCTTGCTCTGCGCCAATCAATCCCCTGTGGAAAGAAAGGTACTCACTACCTTGGACACTTGTCCTGGGCATGTCCCACCTCAATGGTCCTCTTCAAGCTCCACCAGGTGAGGGGGTGCGGCATTTTCCTCCGACCATCATCATTGCTCCGCACCTCGCTGGAAGTAAAGGATTCAGGAATTAGTCATAGAGTTGCTCCGCCATCAGAGCAAGAGCTGTCGAGGATGTGATGTGTAAAAGACAGGGTTTCTTAACAGACAATCGGCATAGCAGGCCAGAACTTTACTACAGAGCATCTGCCATGTTGGTTCTTAAAGCCATGCCTCCCTTCTCCATTTCTTCGTGGAGCTGAAAGTCCATGCCTTCAACCAGCACCTGGTCATTGGGTAATCACCTCGATGCTGGATGACTCCTCAAAACTCAACACTAAAAAAGCTGTGCAACTCCTCTCACAGCCCCAATCTTCCCTGTGAATTTCACCATAGCACCGTTTCACTGCAAACCTTTACAATGACTCCTGTATCCATAAGCAACAGGTTGTGTGTGCCCACAAATGGCACAGTTTTACAAACCAGACACATTTATGAAAAGATCTTTGCGAGATGGGTGTACAGATGGCAGGTAGATAATACTCTTAAAATTATGCTTTTTGCCGTTGTGTATGAAAGCCAGTATAAGTCATGTTGATGACAGCTTTACATAATGCTGTTCGTTTCTATTTTGCACACATTAAAAAGCAGATAATGTTTCTCTCAAATGAGTAATTTGATCACGTGTAATATCCACTGTAAAATCTCCTTTGTGTAGAGCACTCCATTGCTTTGCAGCTAGCACTGTGCTATGTAAGTAACATACCTGCATACAAGGAAGGCTAAGTCTTCCACTGTGCATTCCATGACTTCCTGAAAGGTGGCGAATGCACCAAAGATGATGGGCTTAAGGATAATAATGACCTGGGACCTGCTACTCAGGTGTCCCATCAGAGAGTGCGGCGCCAGTTTCATCAAGAAGCCCATCTTGAGCCTATCTGGTGTGCCTTTCAGTGTTTCTTGATGCTTGGTCCTTTGAGCTTGGGGGTGGTGGATGTCTATTGTTCTATCTGTCTGCCCTTTTCATCTGCCTCTGGTCTGAGGAGGCAAAGTAGTTGATCTTGAGAATTGATGACTGTTGTTTGTCCTTCTTCTTGACGATTCATTACTCCCAACTGCTGTGGGGCCACTTCCAGTATATTTGATACTGCTGAAGTCAGGATTGATAGGCTTGGAGGCTCTTTGAGTAATTCCTTCTCTTTGATCCCTTGGAGGCGTTAATTGAAATTAGGGGGAAGTACATTCTTTTCCTCAATTCAGAGCTGCAGAAGAATTTAGAATATCTTACATAGAAAACATACTCTTGCTTCATGTTACCAAGAGAGGGTGCCTTTTCTACTGTGCTGCTAACACCTGAGCATTTGCTGTGATGCCTCGCCTGATGCACCCCACCTCCATAAATGTACTAATGTCACCATTAATCAGGGATATTGTAGTACCTTCTCTATACACCAGTAAAGTTACTAAAGTTGAAGAGGCCCAGGAGGCTGGACAATCATGTGTGCACTTTAACACTGTGCACTTTACAGATCAGAAACAATTTGAGGTGGAGTTTGATGGAGCTTTGAGTTTCAATCAACCATCACCATCAGTGTGAGCTTCAAACTCAGAAAGTTAGTAATATTTATTTTTACTGCTTGTAAGTTCTTTGGACTGTGGTTTTTGGTGGGGAATAGGTTGTCAAGGTGCCTTTCATGCCAATCTTTTTGAAGCTAAGCATGGTTGTTTTTGCGCCCTTGCTGGAAATACAATTGCAGGTCAAATCAGAGTCGTTCACTAGCCACCCAACTAAACGTGCAAGAGGGATTGTATACCTGAGCTCAAGTACCTCCACGCATTGGCCTCAACATCCATACCAAAGGCACCGTATAAGGCTTTTTGGGTGCCTGGCTGTCCTTTATTATGGCTTGTTACCACAGTGCTTGCTCCATAGTTAGAAATATTTTCCTCAGTCCTTTGCAAGCTTGCCAATTTCTTGGGCTCTCTATCCAACGATGGATTTAACCCAGATCTCTTGACTGGGGGTGAATGTTTTATTAATTCAGCATTCCGTCCATCATTTGTTGCCGCAGCTCTTTCCATCCTAGGCAGGTTTCCCTTATCACCGGTACTTAATTTGAGCCAGTGGTTGCCGGTGGGGCCTACCGGGGCTCATTTTTGGGGACCGCCACTTATTTTTCCTTAACAGACATTTCCCAAAAGAAAGAGAGGGGAAAATGCACAAACGGGAAAAAAGAAGGAAGAGAAAGTCGGAAAAAATGTCACCGAGGGAGAAAGCAGGAATCTGCTGGAGTGAGGGGCACATGGATTAAAGAGGCCTGACATTTTATAGCGCCTGCCGCTGGCTTCTAAGAAACGCTTTGGGCACCGGCACTCCTTATTTTGCAAATTAAGTGCTGCTTACTACCACCTCCAAGAATTTCCCCTTGCATAATTCGCTACGAAACACCTGGTGAAATTTGTTGATGGAAACCTGGTGGGAAAGAGGAAAATCAGTGATAATCAGGTGCACAAATTCACATTTGTCGGAGCACAGCAGGATAGCGCTGATAGGAGTGGGGCGTAATGAACAACAAAGGAGAACTGTGCTGCAGCTTGATTTGAATGTGGCAGCTGAGCCACCGTGGATTGTAATTCACAGTACCCTGTTTTAATCTTGTTTGCGCCTCGATCAGCAAATAGTGGTAATATTTTAGTAGCTTTTGAGTGATAACCTTGCTGGGATTTTTTCAAAGGCCTGTACTGGTTGAATGTGAAAGTACAAACATTTCACTATAGATGCCTAATCGGACTTACTCGTGTTTCTGGTAATTATCTGACATTTGATGTTTGTTCTGGCCGCAGCTTGTGTGTCTGTGCATGTGTGTGGGGTGTGCGTGTGCAGAGGGTACCGTTTGACATTGCAGATGCACTTGTGAGCAGATGCTCGCATGATAGGTGTACAGATGGCAGACAACTGATGCTCTGTTCAAGTCTGAACTGGAGCAAGCCTGAGTCGGGTTCATTTCGGCTGCACATTAACCCGGTTTAATTCTGTTTTGGCACCAAATAAAGATCAGAGAATGGCGAATCAGTAATTTAATCACATTTGCACAAAGAAGTCTCTCACAATGTTATATACTAAAACCAGCAACCACACCTTGCAATTTCAGTCAACACTAGAAATTCCTGTTCGGCTCCTGGCACAGCAGCGATCACAAGGGAAGCTTCTTAAAACTCAGGCAAATAATATTACATGCCTTTTTACAGGCCTGAGTGGCCTTGATTGAGGATTACGGTAAAGTGTTATTTGAAATCATTGGCAGCAAATCCAGCTATTGTTACTTGAGTACACCAACATCTAGGGCGAGAATCATTTCCGTCCCAGGAATGATAACGCCTCATTCAGATCACTGATTGGTTATTGCCAGCTGGTTCCCTAATTCTATTGACTTCCTGAAGGTCATCTGCATCCAACGTGCTGAATGATTGTAAGAGGAACATATTCCAGTCCAAAGGTCTGTGTCAACATGCAGTGTTTGATTTTTGAACAAATTCTATGTCAGGACCGGAGGTGAGGATTATGCATTTCTTTCTTCACTTTATTAAATCAGCAGCCTTTAAAGAACCAATTAAAGAAAAAACAACAGACTACATATTCCATGAACCCTAGGGGCATGAGTCTCTATAGCAACCATAGTCCAATCACAGTCCATCCCAGTGTATATAACATTATGACGTGCCTGCCTGTTCCTCTTTCTTCACTGCTCGTCAGTTAAGTCACTGCCTTTTCATATTGTCTACATTAATGCTTAAATTATATTGTTTCACCTAATAGATTCTGAGGTAGCAGAGCTTCTGCAGAAATGTGCCATTTACAGGTCAGTACTTCACCCAAATGGGTTTCTGAGCAATCTATTCCTCATAGAGAAAAAGGACAAGGGTTTCAGACCCGTAATGAACCTAAAAGAGTTCGACCTGTGGCTAGTGTATCACCACTTTCAGATGGAGGGTATTCATCTACTCAGGGATATTCTGCTGTCAGGGGACTGGATGATCAGGCTGGATCTCAAGGAGGCCTACCTGATGGTTCCCATTTACCCGCCTCACCGACGTTTCCTTCAATTCGCCTGGAGGGGGGACATTTACGAGTTTTGAGCTCTTCCCTTTGGCCTGTCATCGGTTCCTTGGTGGTTCACCAAGATGCTGTGGGCAGTGGTAGTGACCCTGCACACGAGGGGAGTACAAATTGTTATTTACCTGGGCGACATCCTCCTCATGGATCAGCCTCCTATACAACTCAGGCGCAATCTGAACATGACTATTGTACTACTACAAGACCTAGGCTTCATCATCAACGAACGGTAGTCAGAACTGCGTCCTGCACAGCAGATGGTGTTCCTGGGGTTTCCTATCAATTCAATATCAGCTTCCCTGAGCCTACCACCCTCCAAGGTATCGAAGATCTGAAAGGAACTCAGAGCTTTCCTACGGAGGGACAGAATCGCCTTGTGGAAATTGGCCCTGATTGTGGGACTACTATCATCGTTCATACAAGACATCTTCCCAGGACCGCTTCATTACCGGACCCTGCAGAGAATGAAGGTGACTCACCTACGACGAGGTCTGACCTATATATATTTGGGCATTAAAATATCTCAAACATAGCTACATAGCAACAGGTGGCACAACTAGCTAATTGGATCGTCAAGATTGTCACATAAATCCTCTCACTTTGAAGTCAGAGAAAGAAAAGTAAACACCAAGCTCACTCGTAAGACAGCACCTGACATTTGACCTCTGTCTTTGAATGCACAGCAAATGTGACAAGATAAGAACAAAATTTAAAGGCCTGTTTACAGAAAGCAAGGACTTGTGGAAGAATACAATAAGCAATGGTGAACAAGGTTTGCTCCACAGGAGCAACGAAGACATGCCGGACAGCCTAAAACAAATAAAACTAGCAAATAGAAAGCCAGAAAATGTGAATTACAAACTGCAAAGCCCATAGTAATCAATGGGCGGAATGCCTTCCTAGGGAAGCTTTCAGAATGCCCACACATATTCTTTTCATTACCAGACAGCTTTGACCTAAAAATGACAGCAGATGTCCTGCTTGCCCTCAGCTCTGTGTTCCACTGATGTTCTCAATGGCAGAGCCACTGTCGCTGATGAAAATGGACTCAGATGAGCTTTCCAACTTAGGGTGGCCAATTTGTTGCCAATTTCCACTGGCATTTATTTTGTGTGATACCAGCATTGAAACCATGGCAGTCCAACAAAGAAACCTTTCATAATATTCCCATGCTCCAAGCACATTTCGAGGATATATATGACAACAATTCTGTCATGCCACTATAACACACAAACATTTGTCCCCTGAAGTAGCTCACAACTTGCAGGCTGTGACCACTTTGTGGGGAAAAATACCCACAACACCTGAGGACATCTCTACCTCCATATTTGATGCCATAAGTGATTTGACCAGATTCTCATGATTACTCTGTCAAACCAGCAATGGTGTTATCGTTGTAAAACAGAGTGCCATTGTGGCCCTTTTTTCATCCTAAAATGGGCTGCATCAATTGATTCAGCTAAGCCTTCTTTGGAATTTGTTAAGCAAAAAAAGCCATAAAACCTTCACAACTGTGAGACAGATGACCACAGACTTCTATACAGTCCCCAAGAACGTTGCATCTTTCACTGTCAAATTTTTCTTTAGGTACATGCCACATTTTGCAACATTTTTCTGCCCTGATATAGGGATTTGAAGTGGGCTGTCAGCATTACTACAGCCCCCTCAACCATTGTGCCTTCAGAATGGATCCCTTGGCTTGTGGTAGAGGACACAGAACGACAGGCGCCATTTGGTGGGGAGGGTACAGGATGGCTGGTGCTGCTGGGGAGATGAGTGGGGAGGGTGTAACAGCAAACTCAGTGTTGTGGGGGAGGAGGAACAGAAGGGTGGGTGTCATCTGGGAGTGGTGCACAGGAGGAAGCATGCCACTGAGGAACAGGACTTGGGAGGCTGGATGTTGGCAAGGGAGGGTATTATTGAAGTTCTAGTTTTGCCAGTGAGACGGCACAGGAGGCCATATTCTGGTGGGGGCAGCAACAGAATGCCAGCATAGGAAACAAAAGATGAGACAGATGGGGCAAGATGCCAAATGAAGGCCTGACTCTATGCTGACTCTTTTTACAGCAGCATGTTAAATACATTCAGGAGGAGAGGTTCAGGTAGGTTGCACGGCACATTCGCTGTCGTATATAATGCATCATAGATGTGAGCGGAAGTAAACACCCTTCTAGACTGCTGATGTAAAATAGTTGGTGCAGGAAATGATGACCCAAAATCCATGAAAATGAAATCTAGAAAGCAGAGCATTATGAAGAGAATAAAGAAACATACTTATTACTCAGGCAGAAGTGATAGACCTTAATAAACAAACTGATTGCCCTTATTTAACATTTAAAATGTAACTGCTAATCAGAGATTTATTACACATCCAAAATGAATATCAGAATGATTTGTTAAGGTACAGATATTACAATTGAATGTATTCAAATACACAGTCGAACACTTGAATAATGGCTATTTGAAATATTAGAAAAGCAGGAAATGATAACAGTAGATCAAAGTAGATAAACTAGATAATAATAGGATAACCACAAGCCTTATAAGGAAAGTATTTAATATTGACAAGGAAAAGCCTAAAGTAAACATTACAGTGTAGCACTGTAATTAAGAAAATAGTTTTATTAAGAATGTCCATGGTACTCCATAAAAATACAGAAAAACATAATAAAAATACACAAACAAAATATAAAATTAATAGAAGCACAGGATTGTGAACACAACAAATAAACTGATGTATACAGGTCATTGTTGGCCATTTCTGGTTAAAGAAAATACATTGCAAAGGACAAAATCATTAATGCCAACAAGGTTAAACACTAATTACAGCAAAACAAAATCGAAGAACGTTGCTAAGGAGAATGTGGCAGACAAGAGCAATTATGCCCTTTAAACAAACACTTTGGGGTCGATTCCGATTCGGGCCGGAAAAAGCACCGACCGACTCGGAGCCGGAAATTATACCGACCGACACGTACCTGTGGCGCCCGACACGGCAAGTACGATGCAAGGTGTGCAAAATCCGACCGACACGTACCGAACCCAAGCCGAACGACCGAGCCGCACGGAAAACAGCAATCCGGTCGGAAAACACGCGAATCCAACCGACCGACACGCACCCGGAACAAATCCGACCGAAACGTACACGCGAACTCCAAACCGCAAAGTACGATGCAAGGCGCGAAAACCACGACCGAGTCGGACGGAGGACAAGCCGTCACGACCGACACGCATACAAAACCGAGCCGAAGCAACACAAAACACCGCGACCGACGCGTACGCAGCATAGAAAACTGCACAAACACAGCGTGAACGAAGCGGAGAACACCGTACGAGACAAATGCAGGGTCCGACTCGGTCACAAGAACGTTTCCAACATGCACAGACAGTACAAAGGAAAAACCACACAAAAAAAGGCCAAACAAGCAATTACAAAGCCAATAAATACTGGGGGGTGGGGACAGAGAACAAAGACACACCCACAACTCCACCCATATAAAGGACACAAATCACAACCATGATCCTTTGCAAATGCCATTCCACTGCCAGCACACAAGAGACAGCAACCACACACCCACAGCTCATCCCTCACACAAGCCACACACCATCAGCACACCAACAAATACCTACCTCACATACACCCAGCAAAACACACACTAACACACCCTCACCTGCACACCAACACACACATCACTCACCATCACCACCCATCACCATGCCCCCCAAGAAGAATCACAAGTTCCTAGATTGTGAATTGGAAGTCATGGTAGACGAGATCCTCAGGGTAGAGCCACAGCTGTTTGGCACACTGGTCCAACAGACCCCCATCTCCCAGAAAACCAAGATGTGGGAGAGGATCATCAACAGGGTGAACGCACAATCACCATGTCTGCGCACAAAGAGCGACATCCAGAACAGGTGGTATGACGTGCGCAGGAGGGTACGGGACCTGCTCAAGAAAGACTACATCATCAGCCAATACACCGGCAGTGGCCCTCCTGCCAAGCCAATATACCTCAGGCCCTGGGAGGAGAAGGTGCGTGCCATCCTTCCGCCAGTGAGCGTATATGGACTAGAGAACATCCCAGAGCCTGGTGAGTACACAACAAATGTACACAATATTCTGCCATAAAACACACACACATCACTGTCAAGGGGAGAGTCAAACCATGCACTCATAGCAATTACACAGCAACCAGAACAGAATAATCCCAAAATGTGTATGTCAGTCAGATAAACACAACACATGCCATCAAAAAAGTTACATCCAACTGTGCCATCACATGTACAAACACAACTACAACTACAGCTAGGCAGTGGCACAAATAGAACTAACAAACACATCCAGACATGTAGCCACCACAACAACACCAACACACAGTGAAGACCACTCAAAGGAAGGAATTCTGTGTATGCTGGCCAAGTCAGTGTAGCCAATAGCATCATGGGAGTCGCAGTCACACATATTGCCCCCCCAACTGTCCCATCAACACCACCATGAACCATGCGCACATCACAGGGAGTGGAGAAGGACTCACAAGATGGCTGACACTGGCAACTGCTGTGGGAGCACAAGGCCCTGCTGGCAACTGTGCACCAACAAACAGCAGGACACCACTGACTGACATCCTGAGAGACAACTTCCACTCCCTGCAATGCAAGCACGTTCCATGGTGGGATATCTGGCTGGCTGGGTGGGAAGGAGGACTTGCAGCACTGACCATAGTCACAAGCACCTCCCCTCACACCCCCCTCAACACGAACTCCACAGAACCCACCTGGTAGAATGCAATGCCTCCCATCCTAACTCAAGATCCCACAAAGAACCACCACCCTGGGTTATGTTGTGTGAAGCACAGGGACACTCTTGGGACTTTTAGCCAAACAACTGCCAGGACAACACTCCCAGCCATCCTGTCAGCACAGCCAGCCCACCCCACAGGGAAGCAGAGTCAAAAGGAAGGAAGCATGGGCATGCTGGGAAGGGGGTGGAGGCAATAGCATGATGGGAGTCGTAGTCACAGCTCTACATCCCCCACCACATGGCCCAGCAAGCTCACACTCACGCATGCACATCCCACAGAGAGTGGAAAGGCCCATCAAAGATGTCTGACACTGTTGCTGTGTCGTGGGGAGCACAAGGGCATGCTGGGAACTGCACACCAACCAACAACAGGACACCACTGTCAGCCATCTTGCCATTGCTCACACACCCACACATACTGAACTCCCCACAAAAGCAAGTAAGTTTGGGAATGCTGGCAAGTGGGGTGGAGGCAATAGCATGAAGGGAGTGGCAGTCACAGATATTGGTCACCCTCACAACTGGCCCATCAACACCACCCTGAACCATGCTCACATCACAGGGAGTGGAGAAGGACTCACAAGATGGCTGACACTGGCTACTGCTGTGGGGAGCACAAGGCCCTGCTGGCAACTGTGCACCAACAAACAGCAGGACACCACTGACTGACATCCTGAGAGACAACTTCCACTCCCTGCAATGCAAGCACGTTCCATGGAGGGATATCTGGCTGGCTGGGTGGGAAGGAGGACTTGCAGCACTGACCATAGTCACAAGCACCTCCCCTCACACCCCCTCAACACAAACTCCACAGAACCCACCTGGTAGAATGCAATGCCTCCCATCCTAACTCAAGATCCCACAAAGAACCACCACCCTGGGTTATGTTGTGTGAAGCACAGGGACACTCTTGGGACTTTTAGCCAAACAACTGCCAGGACAACACTCCCAGCCATCCTGTCAGCACAGCCAGCCCACCCCACAGGGAAGCAGAGTCAAAAGGAAGGAAGCATGGGCATGGTGGGAAGGGGGTGGAGGCAATAGCATGATGGTAGTGGCAGTCACTGATATTGGTCACCCCCACAACTGTCCCATCAACACCACCCTGAACCATGCTCACATCACAGGGAGTGGAGAAGGACTCACAAGATGGCTGACACTGGCTACTGCTGTGGCTCAAACGTTCCGTCCATCATCCCCTTTTGTATCGCTTTGTTCGCCCTAAGTTGGCGGGGGTATGCCCAGACGTGGGTCCCTTGCTCACTTTGCCACTGGATTCAAGCAAGCCTGGCTGATGACGGCTGGAATGCCAGAAACCGGTCCTAGGATGCTTGTTTCCAGTCCAGGGAAGACATGGCTTGGCAGTTCGGGCTGGACTGTTCCCATGAGGCACAGGGTCAGACTGATTTGCATATGGCCATGTCTGAACTGGGGTGGTGGAGTGAGCTAAAGAATGATGATGGATTAAACCCAGATCGGTTGACTGGGGGTGAGTGTTTGATTGGCTCAAACGTTCCGTCCATCATCCCCTTTTGTATCGCTTTGTTCGCCCTAAGTTGGCGGGGGTATGCCCAGACGTGGGTCCCTTGCTCACTTTGCCACTGGATTCAAGCAAGCCTGGCTGATGACGGCTGGAATGCCAGAAACCGGTCCTAGGATGCTTGTTTCCGGTCCAGGGAAGACATGGCTTGGCAGTTCGGGCTGGACTGTTCCCATGAGGCACAGGGTCAGACTGATTTGCATATGGCCATGTCTGAACTGGGGTGGTGGAGTGAGCTAAAGAATGATGATGGATTAAACCCAGATCGGTTGACTGGGGGTGAGTGTTTGATTGGCTCAAACGTTCTGTCCATCATCCCCTTTTGTATCGCTTTGTTCGCCCTAAGTTGGCGGGGGTATGCCCAGACGTGGGTCCCTTGCTCACTTTGCCACTGGATTCAAGCAAGCCTGGCTGATGACGGCTGGAATGCCAGAAACCGGTCCTAGGATGCTTGTTTCCGGTCCAGGGAAGACATGGCTTGGCAGTTCGGGCTGGACTGTTCCCATGAGGCACAGGGTCAGACTGATTTGCATATGGCCATGTCTGAACTGGGGTGGTGGAGTGAGCTAAAGAATGATGATGGATTAAACCCAGATCGGTTGACTGGGGGTGAGTGTTTGATTGGCTCAAACGTTCCGTCCATCATCCCCTTTTGTATCGCTTTGTTAGCCCTAAGTTGGCGGGGGTATGCCCAGACGTGGGTCCCTTGCTCACTTTGCCACTAGATTCAAGCAAGCCTGGCTGATGACGGCTGGAATGCCAGAAACCGGTCCTAGGATGCTTGTTTCCGGTCCAGGGAAGACATGGCTTGGCAGTTCGGGCTGGACTGTTCCCATGAGGCACAGGGTCAGACTGATTTGCATATGGCCATGTCTGAACTGGGGTGGTGGAGTGAGCTAAAGAATGATGATGGATTAAACCCAGATCGGTTGACTGGGGGTGAGTGTTTGATTGGCTCAAACGTTCCGTCCATCATCCCCTTTTGTATCGCTTTGTTCGCCCTAAGTTGGCGGGGTATGCCCAGACGTGGGTCCCTTGCTCACTTTGCCACTGGATTCAAGCAAGCCTGGCTGATGACGGCTGGAATGCCAGAAACCGGTCCTAGGATGCTTGTTTCCGGTCCAGGGAAGACATGGCTTGGCAGTTCGGGCTGGACTGTTCCCATGAGGCACAGGGTCAGACTGATTTGCATATGGCCATGTCTGAACTGGGGTGGTGGAGTGAGCTAAAGAATGATGATGGATTAAACACAGATCGGTTGACTGGGGGTGAGTGTTTGATTGGCTCAAACGTTCCGTCCATCATCCCCTTTTGTATCGCTTTGTTCGCCCTAAGTTGGCGGGGGTATGCCCAGACGTGGGTCCCTTGCTCACTTTGCCACTGGATTCAAGCAAGCCTGGCTGATGACGGCTGGAATGCCAGAAACCGGTCCTAGGATGCTTGTTTCCGGTCCAGGGAAGACATGGCTTGGCAGTTCGGGCTGGACTGTTCCCATGAGGCACAGGGTCAGACTGATTTGCATATGGCCATGTCTGAACTGGGGTGGTGGAGTGAGCTAAAGAATGATGATGGATTAAACCCAGATCGGTTGACTGGGGGTGAGTGTTTGATTGGCTCAAGCGTTCCGTCCATCATCCCCTTTTGTATCGCTTTGTTCGCCCTAAGTTGGCGGGGGTATGCCCAGACGTGGGTCCCTTGCTCACTTTGCCACTGGATTCAAGCAAGCCTGGCTGATGACGGCTGGAATGCCAGAAACCGGTCCTAGGATGCTTGTTTCCGGTCCAGGGAAGACATGGCTTGGCAGTTCGGGCTGGACTGTTCCCATGAGGCACAGGGTCAGACTGATTTGCATATGGCCATGTCTGAACTGGGGTGGTGGAGTGAGCTAAAGAATGATGATGGATTAAACCTAGATCGGTTGACTGGGGGTGAGTGTTTGATTGGCTCAAGCGTTCCGTCCATCATCCCCTTTTGTATCGCTTTGTTCGCCCTAAGTTGGCGGGGGTATGCCCAGGCGTGGGTCCCTTGCTCACTTTGCCACTGGATTCAAGCAAGCCTGGCTGATGACGGCTGGAATGCCAGAAACCGGTCCTAGGATGCTTGTTTCCGGTCCAGGGAAGACATGGCTTGGCAGTTCGGGCTGGACTGTTCCCATGAGGCACAGGGTCAGACTGATTTGCATATGGCCATGTCTGAACTGGGGTGGTGGAGTGAGCTAAAGAATGATGATGGATTAAACCCAGATCGGTTGACTGGGGTGAGTGTTTGATTGGCTCAAGCGTTCCGTCCATCATCCCCTTTTGTATCGCTTTGTTCGCCCTAAGTTGGCGGGGGTATGCCCAGACGTGGGTCCCTTGCTCACTTTGCCACTGGATTCAAGCAAGCCTGGCTGATGACGGCTGGAATGCCAGAAACCGGTCCTAGGATGCTTGTTTCCGGTCCAGGGAAGACATGGCTTGGCAGTTCGGGCTGGACTGTTCCCATGAGGCACAGGGTCAGACTGATTTGCATATGGCCATGTCTGAACTGGGGTGGTGGAGTGAGCTAAAGAATGATGATGGATTAAACCCAGATCGGTTGACTGGGGGTGAGTGTTTGATTGGCTCAAACTTTCCGTCCATCATCCCCTTTTGTATCGCTTTGTTCGCCCTAAGTTGGCGGGGGTATGCCCAGGCGTGGGTCCCTTGCTCACTTTGCCACTGGATTCAAGCAAGCCTGGCTGATGACGGCTGGAATGCCAGAAACCGGTCCTAGGATGCTTGTTTCCGGTCCAGGGAAGACATGGCTTGGCAGTTCGGGCTGGACTGTTCCCATGAGGCACAGGGTCAGACTGATTTGCATATGGCCATGTCTGAACTGGGGTGGTGGAGTGAGCTAAAGAATGATGATGGATTAAACCCAGATCGGTTGACTGGGGGTGAGTGTTTGATTGGCTCAAACGTTCCGTCCATCATCCCCTTTTGTATCGCTTTGTTCGCCCTAAGTTGGCGGGGGTATGCCCAGACGTGGGTCCCTTGCTCACTTTGCCACTGGATTCAAGCAAGCCTGGCTGATGACGGCTGGAATGCCAGAAACCGGTCCTAGGATGCTTGTTTCCGGTCCAGGGAAGACATGGCTTGGCAGTTCGGGCTGGACTGTTCCCATGACGCACAGGGTCAGACTGATTTGCATATGGCCATGTCTGAACTGGGGTGGTGGAGTGAGCTAAAGAATGATGATGGATTAAACCCAGATCGGTTGACTGGGGGTGAGTGTTTGATTGGCTCAAACGTTCCGTCCATCATCCCCTTTTGTATCGCTTTGTTCGCCCTAAGTTGGCGGGGGTATGCCCAGACGTGGGTCCCTTGCTCACTTTGCCACTGGATTCAAGCAAGCCTGGCTGATGACGGCTGGAATGCCAGAAACCGGTCCTAGGATGCTTGTTTCCGGTCCAGGGAAGACATGGCTTGGCAGTTCGGGCTGGACTGTTCCCATGAGGCACAGGGTCAGACTGATTTGCATATGGCCATGTCTGAACTGGGGTGGTGGAGTGAGCTAAAGAATGATGATGGATTAAACCCAGATCGGTTGACTGGGGGTGAGTGTTTGATTGGCTCAAACGTTCCGTCCATCATCCCCTTTTGTATCGCTGGGGGGAGCACAAGGCCCTGCTGGCAACTGTGCACCAACAAACAGCAGGACACCACTGACTGACATCCTGAGAGACAACTTCCACTCCCTGCAATGCAAGCACAGTCCATGGTGGGATAACTGACTGGCTGGGTGGGTGGGAAGGAGGGCCGGCTGTCAACCAAACACAACCAATGCAGACCATGTTCACACCCCAACAAATACATAGAAATGCCCAAATAATGCAGGACAATGTGCCACACCAATATCAACCCCTGACTGTGACGACTTAGGACAATGCAATGTACAGGCCCGCACCCAGAGGCACAGTCACAACTGTCATGTGTGTCAACCATTGATGCCTGCAGAAACATAACATACATTGTGTGTGTCTCCCAAAAACAGGTGATGATGAGGACACAGCAGCAGACGCTGAGGAGTCCCAGTCCCAGGCTCAAGAGGATGCGGAGCTCACTGGTGTCGTACAGCCTCTGCCCTCCTCGGACGAAGAAGACCAACCTGGCACATCCGGTGCAAGTCTACATGCAGCACCAGCAGGACCACCAGCTGCAGCACCAGCAGGACCACCAGCTGCACCCCCTGCACCCACCCCTCCAACGACTGTCAACACAAATACCATCCCTGCCGACATGGACAGAACAAGGAGCAACACCAGCACAGGGACCCTGGACCAACCTGGGGCCATGGACACCACCACCACCACCAACCTCCAAGGTGGACCAGGGTCATCTGTGCGTGCCACTGCACATGTCAGCAGGGGTGGTGGGAGGGGTGGGAGACAGAGGTCGCTGCTTGCAGAGGTTGCTGGTGTGCATGATGACCCACAACTGGTACGCATAGCTGATGCGTACCAGTCCAGCACCGGAGACCTCAGCCAGGTAGTGGGGCTCCTCAGAGACATGAAACAGCAGCAGGCTGCCCATCATGCCCGCTTGGACTCTCACATGTCCCACGTGGAGTCACACATGTCCCGCGTGGACTCACACATGTCCGCGTGGAGTCCAAGTGGGATGCACTGCATGAGATGACGGCGGTGCACAGGGACATTTTACAATGCCTCCGCCAGATGAACAGCAACGAGTCCACACCTCCCTGTGTGCCAACAACATCTGGTGCTGCCCAAACTGCAACTGCCACAGGGAGGGAGGATGACTCTGGCGGAGAGTCCCCTGCACCACAGCAGCCTGTACTTGAGGGGCCCCCAAGAAGAGGGTCGTCCGAAGAGGGGCAAGTGAGAGGCCGATGGCCAAGCGCAACTCCCAGGAAGCCTGTACCTGTTCTGGATGTTCACCTTTGTGCACAGACTGTTCACCCTGTTGACGGCAACACTACTCCCACACATTGCATGGGGAGTACAAGTTGGACCAATGTGTCAGACAACTGTGGCCCCGATACTGGGGATTCTGTCTACCAGGACTTTCAATTCACCTAGGAACTTCTGATTGCAAGATTTATGTACAGCACTACCCATCCTATGCACTATTCACACAAATGTATCACAATAAACACACTAATACACCATACTTGCCTCTGTTGTGATTCCAACGTGGGTGCTGTTATGGGGATGATGAACTGCAAAATTACACTGTGTATGCGAACTGCAACAGCAAGTACAACACAGGCATGTGAGTAAAGGCAACGTGACACATATGAGGGAGACACACCACCAGGGCTACACAACACATACACACCTAGGCCATCTGACTCATTGCCTACACTGATGTTGCCAGGGAAGACGGTGCAATGCACAGACACCACACCCATTCCCAGTTGTAGTCAAGTAGCCCACAGGTGCAGTAAGCAAATGGCAGTCAAATGTGTGACCACAGACAACGCACATCACAAAGTGAAGCACAGGTTTATTACACAGTTGCAACATATCGTAACCACTACAGATGCAAGGTAATCCCACCTGGCAGCGGGCACACAGTCAACAACTGTAGACGGAAGGAAGTCCATGGGTGTGGCGCACATCACCTGTAGGGACACAACAGCTACCAGCCTGGTAGTGCAATCACGTCGTCGGTGGACACAGTTGACCAAACAAATCTGAAAGTACCCTGTGAAGGACAGAAATGACACACAGTCAAAAGCAATGGAGTACAGGACAGAACAGCAAAACTCATGCACAATACATGTTACAAGATACCCACCCAGAACCAAGTTAGCATGTCAACACTGTTGGGGAGTACAGCCCACCTGTAAGCACACATCGCAACACACATCCAGTCAAGTAGCCCATGGACACACTCCAACAGCACCAGAGCACCACCTACACATATCATGCCAACTCACATCATTGACATGACACCTCAGGATACTCACATTCAGCTAAAGAAGTTGGTGATGAGCTGTGTGCGGACATCACCCTCATCATCATCATCATCATCGTCACTGGCATCGTGGTCCAGGCCAGGATCCTCCACAGGTGGCGGATGTTGGTCATTGTCATCCTGGATGAGAGGCAACTCCTTCCGCACTGCCAGGTTGTGGAGCATGCAGCAGACGATGATAATCTTGCACACTTTCGCAGGGGCATATGGGAGGGACCCTCCGGTCTTGTCCAGGCAGCGGAAGCGGCTCTTCAGGAGACCAAATGTCCGCTCAATAACTCTCCTGGTCCGACCATGTGCCTCATTGTAGTGCATCTGGGCTGGTGTCACAGGGTTCCGGAGGGGTGTCAGCAACCACGGCATGTTGGGGTATCCCGAGTCACCTACGGACAGACAAGTGCACATTAGCTGACTTGGAAAAGTGGGCGGAATACTACAGATCAGATCACACACAATGGCACAAAGTCAGTACACACCGACAAGCCAGGCACGCTGGTTCTGCATGTGTGCCATCATCCTGGGGATGCGACTACTCCTCATCACAAAGGCATCGTGTGCTGAACCAGGGAAACGGGCACACACGTGTGTGATGGTCATGTCTGCAAGACACACCACCAGTGCATTGACCGAGTGGTAGTGCTTGCGGTTCCTGTAGGCCTGCTCCTGGGCCTGTGGTGGTACCAAAGCCACATGTGTCCCATCAATGGAGCCAATGACATGCGGCATCCTCCCCAGGGCATAAAAGTTACTCTTCACGTCAGTGAGTCGTCGCAGTCTAGGGAAATAGATGTACCGGTTCAGGAATAGCAACATTGCCGCCAAAACATCGCGGAGCACACGGCTCAACATGGTCTGTGACATCCCACCAGCAGTCGCCACAGTATGTTGGAAGGTACCGGTGGCAAAGAAGTGTAGGGCTGCCATCACCTTCACCTTGGGGGTCAGCGATGTAGGATACGGCCGGCCAGGCTGCAAATGTGGGGACAACTGCACTGCCAAATCCTCAATCAGCTGCCTGGTGAAGCGGTACCGTCGGATGCTGTCCCGTTCCACCATCGTTGCCAGGTCTGGGAATGGTCGATGGACAGCAGGAGCCCTGCAGTGCAGAGGAGAAGTAAGCAAGATTGTCAGTCACCCCACATATGCGGCATTGAACACACTCAATATCCCAACATACATCATTATGAGGCACAACTACATGAAGTGTGCAGTTCCGTAAGGACATGTATGGTACATACATGGCCAACATCTGCCAACACGGTCCAACAAGTGGCATCAATTAGTCCCAGGTTGGCCCATTGGATATCATGAGGCCGTGTCACAGTTCCCATCTCCTGCTGCTGTGTCACAATCGCCCCCCACAGTGACATGTGAGGACAGATGTGCCCCAGGCACCACAGCTCAACGACAGGTACATTCCCAGGGACCCTGTATTGGCACATGGACACTGGCATTACATGGAGTATCATGTATACATCACAGCAAAACAACCATGACCCCCACAGGTAGTGGTCCCACTTGCCACGGCAGGACAGACATGGACGTCTGTGACACACACACGCACAACATCAAAGTCCATGCACACACAACGTGGATGTGGAGACTGTCTCCCATTGTGCACATGAAATCAGAGACATTGTAAACACTACATGCACACAGACTGTGGAGGACCATCACTATTGTGCCACTGGGACACCCTGGCTCAAACATACCGTCCCACATGGGACTCACGGGGTATGTGACATGACATACACATACACCACCGTGAAATGTGACCATGGCACATGCACAGATATGAACAGTTGCACATCACAGTGGTCATGTACACGTAACACCCAGGATCCTGTCCCCATGAACACGTGCACAGCCTGGGGGTGGCTGCCCACAGGTGACACCCACAGGACAACATGTACACCAACATACACACAATAGGAAATGCAGCCTTTCATGCCTTATGATGAAGTTTGGACAGGCTGTCGTGATGTAGGTGTGCCCCTCACTCCCTGGGAGCTATCTGTGGCTGGCATATGTCCATCTGAGACAGGCATGCTGACATATGCCAGTCACATGTACAGTGATGTGTTGAACAGCAATGGACCGATCGGTACCCCGGCCGGCCCATTGCATTCAATGTGTGCGGGTACGCGTTGTACCCCTGTACGCGTTGTACTGCAATGGACCGATCGGTGCCCCCGGCCGGCCCATTGCATTCAATGTGTGCGGGTGCGCGTTGTACCCCTGTACGCGTTGTACTGCAATGGACCGATCGGTGCCCCGGCCGGCCCATTGCATTCAATGTGTGCGGGTGCGCATTGTACCCCTGTACGCGTTGATCAGCAATGGACCAATCCGTGCCCCGGCCGACCCATTGCATTCAATGTGTGCGGGTATGCGTTGTACCCCTGTACGCGTTGATCAGCAATGGACCGATCGGTGCCCCGGCCGGCCCATTGCATTCAATGTGTGCGGGTGCGCGTTGTACCTCTGTACGCGTTGTACTGCAATGGACCGATCGGTGCCCCGGCCGGCCCATTGCATTCAATGTGTGTGAGTGCGCGTTGTACCCCTGTGCGTGTTGTACTGCAATGGACCGATCGGTGCCCCGGCCGGCCCATTGCATTCAATGTGTGCGAGTGCAGCGTTGTACCCCTGTACGCGTTGTACTGCAATGGACCGATCGGTGCCCCGGCCGGCCCATTGCATTCAATGTGTGCGGAGTGCGCGTTGTACCCCTGTCGCGTTGATCAGCAATGGTCCGATCGGTGCCCCGGCCGGCCCATTGCATTCAATGTGTGCGGGTACGCGTTGTACCCCTGTACGCGTTGAACAGCAATGGACCGATCGGTGCCCCGGCCGACCCATTGCATTCAATGTGTGCGGGTACGCGTTGTACCCCTGTACGCGTTGTACTGCAATGGACCGATCGGTGCCCCGGCCGGCCCATTGCATTCAATGTGTTCGGGTACGCGTTGTACCTATGCGCGTTGTACTGCAATGGACCGATCGGTGCCCCGGCCGGCCCATTGCATTCAATGTGTGCGGGTACGCGTTGTACCCCTGTGCGCGTTGATCAGCAATGGACCGATCGGTGCCCCAGCCGGCCCATTGCATTCAATGTGTGCGGGTATGCGTTATACCCCTGTACGCGTTGAACAGCAATGGACCGATCGGTGCCCCGGCCGGCCCATTGCATTCAATGTGTGCGGGTACGCATTGTATCCCTGTACGCGTTGTACCGCAATGGACCGATCGGTGCGCACCCATTGACAATGGCCTTGCCTGGCAACGGACTCGTTTTCGAATTTCGAACGAGTCAGTTGCTGGAAATTCAGTTGGTCACCCACAACAATGTTGCAAAATCATGTATGTCATGAAGTTGAAGATTTGAAGGATGCTGTGGGCGTAAATTGGTGCTGCTATTCCATGGATTGGCCAGATTCAGAAGATGCAAACGACTTGGACCTATCACTTTGGACACAAGGGACAGTATCTGCCTCTACAGCACATATATATTGCTGGCTGTTCCCCTGAGAGCTCACTTGCCTGCACTACATGCTCCAGGACGACATCTGCCACTGCACTGCTGCTGTCTCTGCCCCTCTGGACCCTGCAATGGCACGTACTGTGGAGAGAGCCCCAGCCTTCAGCCTTGAGGAGAACCAGGCCCTGCTGGACAGCCTCCTTCCACAGTACAGCAAGCTGTATGGGACACCAGGGGAGCAGGTGAGTGTTCTGTGCACTGCCTTTCTGAATGTGCATATTGTCTGACTAGCAAGGCTGAAAGTCTGCACGCCACTGGCTAGCAGGCTCACTGAGTAGTTGTCACCCCCATAGTGTGTAGTGACATGCACTGGACAGGTATGGTGCAGTGACAGTGCATTTGAACAAGGTTTTACTTCCCATGCAATGATACCATGTAGTGACGTCTGGCAAACTGTCCATGGGCAGCTTTGCACTGCCTGTGTACATCATGTGCCCCTGTGATTGAGACATGTATATACAACTGTGTCATGCACGGATATGTTGCATGTGTAGTAATGGCCTTTTCACTTTGTCATCCTGACAGGTTAATGCCCATCGGAAGCAGGAGATCTGGAAGGACATCGTCCGGGCTGTCCGGTCCGTGGGGGTCTACAAGCGCCGGATCCGCAACTGCCAGAAGAGGTGGCAGGACCTTCGGGGCTGGACCCGGAGGATTGCACGGGTCCAGCTGAAGCTGTCGCCTCCTCGCAGGAGGGGCGGAACACGTACCCTGACCCCCCACATGCTCCAGATCCTGGCGGTGGTGTTTCCAGACCTGGATGGGCAGCTGAAGGCCAGACAGCAGCAAGGAGGGGTGAGTCAAAGACTGCACTGTGAACTCTGTATTACATGCTTTGTGCCCTCCTCTGGCCTGGTTCAACTGCCACAGTGCAGCAGTCATGTTGTCCAGGAGCCATGTCCCTCTATTGTGCACTGCCCACTGCTCATCTGATACCCAGGTGTGGCCCTTACATTCAGGGAATTGTGTCACTTGGGACTGTGTCCTTGCAGTTTGCTTCACTAAAGGTGGGGGACAGCATCTGTTTCCCTAACTCTGTTGTGGGCATCATGGGTGGGTCCATTGTTCACACAACGCCTGTGTTCGGACATGTAATCTGCGTGTTGCTTTGATATGCGGTCCACTTGCTGAGCTGAGCCACCACATGTGCCTGGGGTATGTGGCACACGCCCATGCAGCGGGTGGGAACAATGTTTGGGCCCCAGGAGTGTGCAGATTACGTGTGTCACACATACATAGCCAGCTATCCACTGTCCAGGGCTCATCCCTCATTCATGTGGGGCAGGACAGTCATGCCTACTCCAGGCCATGCAATGCACTCTGTACTCCCACTCCCGTGTATCAGCTGACACATTGTGCGCAGTGATTTGACCCCTCAGGTGTCTGCCTCTGTGTCAGTGTGCTGTGGATTAGTTGCCAGGACTGCTGGGGTGTTTCTTGGTAGGGGCTCAGCATGCCCCTGGAGATGTGACCATAGGAGACGATACTTGTGTGTCACATAGGTGTTTGATCAGCTGCCCGTGCAGACTGGGGTATGCGAATGTGAAGTTCAGGCAGCTGTTCCCCATTCACAGCAGATTGTGAGGGGCTCAGGTTCAGAGGGTAGTGTCACAGGTCTCCCATATGTCCAATAGGTATGACCTGGAGAGATGAGGGTTAAGATGATGTGTTGTGGGGGGATGTACATGTGCAGTTGTGCAGCTCCAGGACTTGCATTCCCCATGACCTACTATTGTGACACAGTGCAGAGTGTTGTTGTCTGGCTGCCAAGTCATACATCACTGAGACAGTGATGTATGACTTAGCAGTCATGCCTCCGCCATGGCATGTGTCTACTTATTGGTGATCCTGCAGGGGAGTGACATGTGCTACATGCACACCATTGTAGCGATGGCTATCAGGACATGGGTGCATCATGGTGTCTGTCGCTGGTATGCATCACATGCATTTCCTATTTGACTCTGGGCATCCCTTTCATCCGGAAACCTGTACTGACTCAGTGGCAAGAGCTGTGATGTGTGCATGTCCACATGCCACACCGTGTCCTCTGCACTGTCCAACTACTGTGTAGTTGGTGCATGTGTCCACACTGGGGTGTTGCAATCCAACAGACACCAGACAGATGGGTGCAAGGCCATGTGGGATGTGAGTGCCATGGTTGGCATCAGACTGACAATTGGCTGCTCCTGTTCAGTTAGGGCACTTTTAGCAATGTACAACTAATGATGCCAGGGCTTGCTCTGTAATGTGCTGTGCTCACAGTGGTGTGTGCGTTTGGTGCAGGTGACTGATGTCTGTCTGTTTCCCCATTGTTTGCAGATACATCCACGGCCACGGAAGGGGACAGCTCCACGGACCAGGAGGAGCCAGAGAGCCAGACTGGGTCAGCAGCCGAGGAGTGGTCGGAGGGACCCAGTGGCACGGAGGGCGAGGGGAGCCACACCGAGGAGTCCTCAGCACCATCCACCTCAGCTGAGGACCAGAGCAACTCGGAGGATGACTCCCTTATGGATGCGGGTGTCAGCAGCCACCACACCCCAGCTAGTGTTGCTGTCCCCGCCACCACCAGCACCACCACCGCCCTCCCATCGGCTCCCATTCCCCAGGTCCGTGGAGGCTCCCATGCTCGGGAGCGTGTCTCCGTTGGGCCAGGCACCGCACCCCCTGCCCCTGTGTCCCCTGCTGCCCTGAGTGAGGAGTCTGTGTACCTCCTTCGCCAGCTCCATGTAGGGCAGACAGCCATGCTGAGTGTCCTCCATGCGCACACCGCTCTGTTGACTCAGCTGGTGTCGTTCATGGAGGGCATCTCATCGGGCATGTCTGACCTACAGAGGGGCAATAGGTCCATGGACTCCTCCCTGATGGCAGCAGTGTCCCTCCTCAGACAGTCCCTCACCCCTCCTGCCTCTGCTCCATCCACACTCCCCAGCACCTTACCCGTCCCAAGCACACACACACCGGCACAGGCACACACCAGCACACACACATCCAGCACACAGACACACACGCCACAAACAAAATGCACACGCACGCACAGTCAGGGGACTGAAACCAGACTCACAGGGGATGGGGCCCTGGTACACACACACGCATCCATGAGCACTGCGCAGTCCTCAGTTGCCTCTCCCTCCAAAACACCCTCCCTTGCCTCACCTGCAACCCCAAAGACCCAGCGCCTCTTCCTCAGTGACCTCGGCCTCTTCCCCTCCGATCCAGCTGCTCCAGCATCCAGGGGGAAGAGGAAGCCCACCCACACGGAGCAGAGTGCCCCTCGCCCCCGGACACCCTCCCCAGGCGCAGACAGACTGAGGCCCCCACCCGCAAGTCCCCCGGAGTCGTAAGAGCAAGACCCCGCCGCCGCCCTGCAGCTCAGGCACCAGGTCTCCTTCCTCCATCCCTCAGGCCCCCACTCCACAGGTGCCCCCACCACACCCTGCCCCAGGTTCCCCCACCCACAGATATACCATCCCCAAGAGGATCCGGCCTTCTCCCCTTGGCACTTGCTCTCCCGGCACCACACCCCCCGCTGCGCTTGTCTGTGCCACTGATGTGGTGAGGGTGTCCTCCCCCTCTGTCCAGCCCACCTTGCCTGTTCCCCATTCTCCTCCCCTGGTGGTAGGCACTGCAGTGGAGTCCACTACCACCCTGTCTGACTTGGGCACTGCAGTGGCGGACCTGTCCACTCCATCTGCAGGGTCCACTGCAGTCGTGCCGGCACCCACAACATCTGAGTCATGCCCCCAGTTGTGCCGGCACACACCATGTCAGACACCTCCACTGCAGTTGTCAGTGGCTCTCCAGCACCCACCACCCCTTCCCTGCTTCCTCCTGGTGAGCCCTGATCCTGTCCCTGCGGTGCCTGGCCTGCCCCCAATTGCCCCTCCTAGTGGATTGTCCCTGGTTTTGTGCAGGCATGCGTAGGGTGACATCTGCCACTGTCACCCTGTTTGGACTTTTACAATGGACTGGCCATTGGCCTTTGTGTTTTTCTGGACTTTGTTTTCATTCCACACATATGCTGAATAAAGCAACTTTCTGTTCTCTAGTGCTTATGCTTCTGATGTACATGTTGTTGATGATGCTAACCATGCCCTTGCTGCAGTGATGGTGATATTTGGTCTCATGATAATGAAGTGTTACTGTGCAGGAACCCATGTGGTCCAGGGGAATGTGTCCTATCCTGTGGTGTATCCATGTCATCCATAGCAGCATCTGAGGGTGTCATGTGTTCAGTATTTGGCAATGGGATTCCCTACTTAGATTAGCTATTTCACATCTGTGGCTTCCACCCCTGCACATCTGTTGTGCCTGCCATTGTTCAATTCGTCTACTTCCCTGACCGTGTGGCCATCTCTACTGGACATGCAGGTTTGGGCATCAGGCACTTATCCTCTCTAGGCTGGATTACGGTAATGCTCTCTATTTGGGTGCTCCCAAATCAGTCATAGCGAAGCTCCAGGTGGTCCAGAACTCAGCAGCTAGACTCCTTACGGGCACAAAAAGCCACTGCTCAGCAAAGCCTGCCCTTCGCTCTCTCCACTGGCTCCCAGTACAGGAGAGAATACATTTCAAGGCCCTCTGCATTGCCCACAAAGGTTTGCAGGACAGAGGCCCGCCTATTATAAAACACCTGGTCAAATCATATAAGGCCAATCGATGTCTGCGCTCAGATGAGCTTCACTTGACAGAGGTCCCCAGAATTAAGAAGGCCAGAACAGGTGGTCGCCGTTTCTCCTACAATGCTTCTAAGTTATGGAACGCACTCCCTCTTCCTATTCGTAAAGAGGTGAACCATCTGACCTTCCGAAAATCCTTGAAAACCTGGCTATTCCCATAATTTCTCCTTCCTCCCCCCTAGTTTCCTCCGCAGCGCTGGGATGCCTCCGGGTAGCCATGCGCTATACAAAAGTTCTTAACATAACATAACATAACAATGGGGAAGGACTCATCTGTGTTGTCAGTGCAACATTGCTATACAAGTGTGTTGGATCTGTGCTGATGATTCCGTTGGCACTTCCATGACCAGGCTGATGTGACGGGAGCCCTCATTTGGTGCTAATTGTTGATTGTGTGACCAAGTGCTCAGCTGACATGATGGGGCCCTACTGAGGCAACATATGGCACAGCTTTCCTCACACAGGAGTGGAGTCCCCTCATGGCAGTGTGTACTCCTGTGACATTGCCTGCGCCCAAGGTGTGTGTTGTATGTGCATGTCTGTGTGTTCACTTCCGTTTAGCTGTGCATGCTGTGATCCCTAGTGTTGTACCTGTTTGTGATGCTAGCTGAGTTGACCTATGTTCCCCAAAGTCTTCTCCCTGGGTTCTCTGTGATGTGGGTGCATGGCACATTACTGGTCATCAGGGTGTCACCCATAGGTGTGTTTGCTGTCAGGGCTGAGTTTGTGTGCAGACGCAGATGGGTCACAGTCAGGTTTCCCCTTGGCACTTGTTGTTTGCCCCTGTCATGTGATTTCCAGTTTGTGTTATCTTTCAGTGATTGTGACACGTTGTGTGTGTGACTGCTGGCACTCCTCAGGGTCCGGGCTGCAATGTTGGTTGTTGTCTATGTGTGTTCTTTGTGGGTGACCTTGGCTTCTTCATTGGTGTGTGACTGTGGCTGGGATCCCATTGGTTGGTGTGGTATTGCCGTCATGTCCATGTACAGCGTAGTGTGCAGTGTGTCAGACATTCAGGAGTCTTGTTGATTGGCCATGTGTCATGTGTTTCTGCACCTTGGTTCCCACCCACCACCCTGGAATAGTCATGGGTGCATGTGCAATGTCACCAGTGCATGTGTACTTCACTGCTGCACATTGTTGGAGGTCGAGGGTGTGGTGTTGAGTGTGTGCAGATGAGAGTTGTTGCCCGGCTAGGCCCCTTCCTCCATGTTGGCCTTGGCTTACTGGCCATGCTGATTGATTTGTGCTTGTGTAGGTGTGATGGTAGTTTGTTGCTCAGGACACATGACTGTGGTTCACAGTGTGAACCACATTTAGCTTTGTCATCACAGTGGGATTGTAATGCAGCCCAGGGTCACCACATTGTGGGGGCCCTGGGGGTGGTGCTGTGGTGTGTCTGTGTCTTGCTGTGTCAGTTGCTGTTCCTACGTGCCTGTGTGACATGTGTGATTTGTGCTCCCTCTCATCTGACAATGCCTGCTTGCCCACATAGGGGATTTGGATCCATGAGTTACCTTTGTGTGGCACTGTATGCACATCTGTATGATTGGTATTCAGGTCTCCTCGTGTGTTGTGTGGTTGCCTGGGGACACTGGCACCCCCCTCACCTGTTGTGTATGATGTGCAGTGTGGGTCTGCCTGTTTGTGTTTGTGCATCTGCACCACTGCATTGGCATATCTTGGGTGTGCCATTGGCTGTATGTAGTTTGGTGGGTTTCCCCTGCTGTCCCTGGGACTCCTAGGTCATCGGTCAGCACAATGATCATGGTTTGTGTGTCCCATTGCTGCCATGGTATGGTATCTGTTCACCTCACATCTGCAGTCTCCACAGGGTATCTGCATTTGTGTGCCCATTGGTGCAAATATGTGGGTCTGCATTCTGATGGTCATTTCTGTCATTGTGTCATTGATGAATGTTGACGGTGTCAGCCCCCATGGGTGTTGTTTGTCTGCACATGGCCAAAGGTATGTCTTATTTGCACTGCAGTATTTGGCTCACCCAATTTATGTTGCAATGGGACACATACACTACTTTGCCACTGATGTGTTTTTTGTTCTGTGACCAAGAATCATCCATGCAGTTTGGCAGTTGCACCTCTTTCTTTGTCAACACTTACCTTTTGGTCACTGTGATGATGGGGGTTTAGACCCCATTGCCACAATGTTCAAAATGTGCTTCAGCTATGGACCCCACACTTACATTTTGCTCACTGTGATGATGGGGGTTTGGACCCCATTGCCACAATGTTCAAAATGTGCTTCAGCTATGGACCCCACACTTACATTTTGCTCACTGTGATGATGGGGTTTAGACCCCATTGCCACAATGTTCAAAATGTGCTTCAGCTATGGACCCCACACTTACATTTTGGTCACTGTGATGATGGGGTTTAGACCCCATTGCCACAATGTTCAAAATGTGCTTCAGCTATGGACCCCACACTTACATTTTGGTCACTGTGATGATGGGGGTTTAGACCCCATTGCCACAATGTTCAAAATGTGCTTCAACTATGGACCCCACACTTACATTTTGGTCACTGTGATGATGGGGGTTTAGACCCCATTGCCACAATGTTCAAAATGTGCTTCAGCTATGGACCCCACACTTACATTTTGCTCACTGTGATGATGGGGTTTAGACCCCATTGCCACAATGTTCAAAATGTGCTTCAGCTATGGACCCCACACTTACATTTTGGTCACTGTGATGATGGGGGTTTAGACCCCATTGCCACAATGTTCAAAATGTGCTTCAGCTATGGACCCCACACTTACATTTTGCTCACTGTGATGATGGGGGTTTAGACCCCATTGCCACAATGTTCAAAATGTGCTTCAGCTATGGACCCCACACTTACATTTTGGTCACTGTGATGATGGGGGTTTGGACCCCATTGCCACAATGGTCATGGCCTGCTTGCATTGTGGGTGCCACACACATATATGTGTGGCACATGTGCTAGGGGGTCACATTGTATGTTCAAAGTCATGTTCGGTGTTGTAGGCATTTGACACAGTCTACACACGCTTGTCATGGTGTTGGGGGATGTCTTTTTCTTGCATTCCCTAGGTTGTGGTGTGCTGGTTGTGTCATGCATTGTCCATCCTATGAGTGGGGGTGGTAGTAGTGGTAGGCATCCAGCCCCCTGGCTAAGGGTGGTGGTAAGCATCCAGCCCCCTGGCTAAGGGTGGTAGTAGTGGTAGGCATCCAGCCCCCCTGGCTCAGGGTGGTAGTAGTGGTAGGCATCCAGCCCCCTGGCTCAGGGTGGTAGTAGTGGTAGGCATCCAGCCCCCTGGCTAAGGGTGGTGGTGGGCATCCAGCCCCCTGGCTCAGGGTGGTAGTAGTGGTAGGCATCCAGCCCCCCTGGCTCAGGGTGGTAGTAGTGGTAGGCATCCAGCCCCCCTGGCTAAGGGTGGTAGTAGTGGTAGGCATCCAGCCCCCCTGGCTAAGATTGGTGGTAGGCATCCAGCCCCCTGGCTAAGGGTGGTGGTAGTGGTAGGCATCCAGCCCCCTGGCTAAGGGTGGTAGTAGTGGTAGGCATCCAGCCCCCCTGGCTAAGGGTGGTGGTGGGCATCCAGCCCCCTGGCTAAGGGTGGTAGTTGTGGTAGGCATCCAGCCCCCCTGGCTAAGGGTGGTAGTAGTGGTAGGCATCCAGCCCCCTGGCTCAGGGTGGTAGTAGTGGTAGGCATCCAGCACCCCTGGCTAAGGGTGGTAGTAGTGGTAGGCATCCAGCCCCCCTGGCTAAGGGTGGTGGTGGGCATCCAGCCCCCTGGCTCAGGGTGGTAGTAGTGGTAGGCATCCAGCCCCCCTGGCTCAGGGTGGTAGTAGTGGTAGGCATCCAGCCCCCCTGGCTAAGGGTGGTGGTAGGCATCCAGCACACCCTGGCTAAGGGTGGTGGTGGGCATCCAGCCCCCCTGGCTAAGGGTGGTAGTTGTGGTAGGCATCCAGCCCCCCCTGGCTCAGGGTGGTAGTAGTGGTAGGCATCCAGCACCCCCTGGCTAAGGGTGGTAGTAGTGGTAGGCATCCAGCCCCCCCTGGCTAAGGGTGGTAGTAGTGGTAGGCATCCAGCCCCCTGGCTAAGGGTGGTGGTAGTGGTAGGCATCCAGCCCCCCTGGCTAAGGGTGGTAGTAGTGGTAGGCATCCAGCCCCCTGGCTCAGGGTGGTAGTAGTGGTAGGCATCCAGCACCCCTGGCTAAGGGTGGTAGTAGTGGTAGGCATCCAGCCCCCTGGCTAAGGGTAGTGGTAGGCATCCAGCCCCCTGGCTCAGGGTGGTAGTAGTGGTAGGCATCCAGCCCCCTGGCTCAGGGTGGTAGTAGTGATAGGCATCCAGCCCCCTGGCTAAGGGTGGTGGTAGGCATCCAGCCCCCCTGGCTAAGGGTGGTGGTGGGCATCCAGCCCCCTGGCTAAGGGTGGTAGTAGTGGTAGGCATCCAGCCCCCTGGCTAAGGGTGGTAGTTGTGGTAGGCATCCAGCCCCCCCTGGCTAAGGGTGGTGGTGGGCATCCAGCCCCCCCTGGCTCAGGGTGGTAGTAGTGGTAGGCATCCAGCCCCCCCTGGCTCAGGGTGGTAGTTGTGTTAGGCATCCAGCCCCCTGGCTAAGGGTGGTAGTAGTGGTAGGCATCCAGCCCCCTGGCTAAGGGTGGTGGTAGGCATCCAGCCCCCCTGGCTAAGGGTGGTGGTAGTGGTAGGCATCCAGCCCCCTGGCTAAGGGTGGTAGTAGTGGTAGGCATCCAGCCCCCCTGGCTAAGGGTGGTGGTGGGCATCCAGCCCCCCCTGGCTAAGGGTGGTAGTTGTGGTAGGCATCCAGCCCCCCCTGGCTAAGGGTGGTAGTAGTGGTAGGCATCCAGCCCCCCCTGGCTCAGGGTGGTAGTAGTGGTAGGCATCCAGCCCCCCCTGGCTAAGGGTGGTAGTAGTGGTAGGCATCCAGCCCCCCCTGGCTACGGGTGGTGGTGGGCATCCAGCCCCCCCTGGCTCAGGGTGGTAGTAGTGGTAGGCATCCAGCCCCCCCTGGCTCAGGGTGGTAGTAGTGGTAGGCATCCAGCCCCCCCTGGCTAAGGGTGGTGGTAGGCATCCAGACCCCCTGGCTAAGGGTGGTGGTGGGCATCCAGCCCCCCCTGGCTAAGGGTGGTAGTAGTGGTAGGCATCCAGCCCCCCCTGGCTAAGGGTGGTGGTGGGCATCCAGCCCCCCCTGGCTAAGGGTGGTAGTAGTGGTAGGCATCCAGCCCCCTGGCTCAGGGTGGTAGTAGTGGTAGGCATCCAGCCCCCTGGCTCAGGGTGGTAGTAGTGGTAGGCATCCAGCCCCCTGGCTAAGGGTGGTGGTGGGCATCCAGCCCCCTGGCTAAGGGTGGTAGTAGTGGTAGGCATCCAGCCCCCTGGCTAAGGGTGGTAGTAGTGGTAGGCATCCAGCCCCCCTGGCTAAAGTTGGTAGTAGTGGTAGGCATCCAGCCCCCCCTGGCTAAGGGTGGTGGTAGGCATCCAGCCCCCCCTGGCTCAGGGTGTTAGTAGTGGTAGGCATCCAGCCCCCCTGGCTCAGGGTGGTAGTAGTGGTAGACATCCAGCCCCCTGGCTAAGGGTGGTAGTAGTGGTAGGCATCCAGCCCCCTGGCTAAGGGTGGTAGTTGTGGTAGGCATCCAGCCCCCCTGGCTCAGGGTGGTAGTAGTGGTAGGCATCCAGCCCCCTGGCTCAGGGTGGTAGTAGTGGTAGGCATCCAGCCCCCTGGCTAAGGGTGGTGGTAGGCATCCAGCCCCCTGGCTAAGGGTGGTGGTGGGCATCCAGCCCCCCTGGCTAAGGGTGGTAGTAGTGGTAGGCATCCAGCCCCCCTGGCTAAGGGTGGTAGTTGTGGTAGGCATCCAGCCCCCTGGCTCAGGGTGGTAGTAGTTGTAGGCATCCAGCCCCCTGGCTAAGGGTGGTAGTAGTGGTAGGCATCCAGCCCCCCTGGCTAAGGGTGGTGGTAGGCATCCAGCCCCCCTGGCTCAGGGTGGTAGTAGTGGTAGGCATCCAGCCCCCTGGCTAAGGGTGGTAGTTGTGGTAGGCATCCAGCCCCCTGGCTCAGGGTGGTAGTAGTGGTAGGCATCCAGCACCCCCTGGCTAAGGGTGGTAGTAGTGGTAGGCATCCTGCCCCCCCCTGGGTAGGGGTGGTGATGCGCATTCAGGCCCCTGTGTGCATATGTGGCATTGGTGATGGGCATCCCGCCCCTATGGGGCTGCTGTTGCTGGTGTAAGTATATTCTGCATCCCTCTGTGTGTGTGTGATGTGTCGTGTACGTGTTGTATGTGTTTTGTGGTTGGTGTCTGACTTACCTTCTGCACCGTACGCGTCCGTGCCTGTTCCGGTAGTAAATGTAGAATATTGGTATGATCGGGACGAAGGGATTCATGGTTGGTTCGTGTCGTTCGTCCTTCTCGTCGCTTCGCGTCGTCCTCGTTGCTGGCGTGTTCGTCTCGTAGCCGTGGATCGTGTTGTGGCGCGAATCGGAGCTTATGTGCGCCTCTCCCGGATGCTTTGACGTGCCGTGCGTAGCGACGGGTTCGGCGCGTACGGGAAGCGCATCGTACTTGTTCGGCCGGACGGAGCTGCATTTTCCCTTCCGTGCGACTCGATTCAGCGTTTCCGGATTCGCCTCGGTCGGGGAACAGGACCTGGTTTGGGTGAGTACGGCTCGGCCGGATTCTGTGCTGTTGTGCGCATCGTACTTACTCGTTTGGTGTGCTGTACGGATCGGTCGGGAAACAGGCTTTCGCATGGCTTTTTTCCCGACCGAATGGTATTGGGTGCGCTCCGACCGAGATCGGAATCAGCCCTTTTATGTGAGGATTCTTTAAATCAAGGGTTTTTATTTTTTTTATTTTACAGAGTTTTATATAGCACGAACTTGACCCGAATCGGGTATCAGAGCACTTTACATAGCACCAGTTGCATTACATTAGGACACATTCATTTTTGTTAGGCACAGGGAGATTAAGTGATTTGCCCAGAATCACAGGATGTTCAGCGTCATTGCCGAGACTCGAACCCAGTTCCCCAGATTCCAGGTCGACCGCCCTAGCCGTTAGGCCAACTCCTCTCCCCAAGTGGTTGTGAGCCACTGCAGTATTAAAGCTACATGATTTGCAATTGAAACAAGGGGAAAGGTAGAAAGAGATAATATTGAAGTGAACATAAGAAAGAATAAAGGCTAATAAATTATGAACCATTTCCTCCCCCTATATTTCAAAAGACTGTAAGAATGTTAAATGATACTACAAAAATGGATTTAATCTCCAAATAAGTTGAATAATCTCCAAACGTATACATTGTTAAGATTCAAACTAGATATGTAGAAATGAATGATATCATTTTAAACAGATAAGAATGACCACATGTTAATGACATGGAATAAGGAGAACCATTTCACAGCATAACCACAATTAAGATTCAGAAAGGGCATAAAGAACGGAAGGTTAATAATAGATTCCCAATTTTGACAAAAGAGAAATTAAAAGTTATTTGAGTTGTATGGTAGATAAACTTGACTGAACTATACGCAGAATGTAATATTATTGTCCAAAACAAGGTTAAAGCAGAATACTTTATTCAATAATTCAATGCAAGAAATCATGAGATTAAAGCAAAAAATCAGTAAAACAATTTACAAATACAATGCAATACAATGTAATTGATAGTGGTGTTAATATTTTGGGCTGGATTGACATAAGATTCTCAGTAAAATTAAAAGTTATTGTTTGACATGGGTTGAAGTGTAAATACTGTATGTTTAGATGTTTTTTTAATTCAACTTGTGTGATGTAAATGAGTGTACTAATCGCATATTCCTTGCTATAAGAGAGGATGTGAAATAGGAAACTTGACATCAAATAATTTTCTTTCTTGAGAACAACAGGAATGAGGTCTAAATTTCACCAGTAAATTCAAGTGATTTTTGGGTGTCATTTAATATAACAGGATCAGCCCAAGGTAATTATATTAATGAACTCTGTGGATGAATTCTGGGTATTACAGCCTGATATACTCTAGTTGTACTGACCTGGATATAGACGGAACTAATGAATGGCTATGACTGTAGTAAATCTGTAAGAAAGTACGAGGTAGTGTGTAGAACAAAGAAACAAAAGTAATAATTTATAGAAGATATTTATAGAATTCTGGTGAAAGTTTACATGATTAACATGTCTAAAATCTCAACAATTATATAATTGAATTATTCATTGAAAATTCATTTCGGAAAGTATGACTAATGTATCTATTTTTGCATATATGGTGGGTTAACAAATACAACATGTACACTTTCACTCATTTACGAAATGCACAATTAGCAAAATATAAATGACAATTCAAAACTAATTTATCAAATATATTATACATATGAGTTAGGTAAAAGTATCCAGATCACAAGTTCCAACCCAATTTATAAGAGACTTGATGACTTTTTAAATGATTGCTTTTGTAACATTTAGTCAATTTTGATATATCTTTTATGATATTGTAAAATAATTGCCAACATTTTAATATGAAGCTATTAAATGTAGTACATCTAAATGTGATCGCAGTTTTAGGGAAATTATTATTGGTATGATTATTGTTATTATTGTTGTTATTATTATTATTATTTATAACATATTTTACCTAACTATATTTCCCCCGATTTTCATTGGTGGGCTGATTAACATATTGACTATTTGTTTTAAGATGATGTACTTTTTCAGAAGACTGATTTTTTATAGCACAAAGTAATGGTTTGCATGATAAATTGTTTTACAGTTCAGTGTTTTTTTAATTTGAAAAATGCTTCAATTCAGCATCCTATGAGAGTTACTTTTTTAAAATATTCTCTTTATTTTCTTTTCATTGTTAAATTTAGATAAACAAACAATAGTGAATCCAGCACGGAGTACAGATCCCTGCATTCTGAGCTCAAAAACACTGTGTAATAACCTCAAACCGGAGAGTATTCTTGCAGCAAAATGTGAGTCTCTTCAGCAGTCCACATCATAAGAAATTCGAAGTAACAACAAACAAACATACATCGGTTCTGCACATATACATGCTTACTTAACAAACCACTGTTGTCAGATAAATAACAAAAAACCCCTTATTCACACATCACTTTGCCAGCATAGCAAGAGGGAAATGAAGCATCTAACTCTCATAGAACACCAATGGGCAAACATGTAAGCCCCTATCCAATAATAAAGTATCAGCCTTACAGACTTTGGTGTAAAGTTTTATCTCCCCTTTCAAAATCCCCCCAAATACTGGGAGTTATTTAGTATATGGTGGACAGAAAACCTTTACCAAACTTGCTGTTTGCTCTATTTAGAGTCAGGTGGACATTCATGTGGCGGTGCCGCTGCTGGCTGCACCAGGGGAAAGCTTACACCAGTGGCATGACTGTCTATTTAGAGCGAGCAGCGTGATGTATCTTTTACTATTTCATACTGACAGGGAAATCCTGGTGGTCCTGAGCAGAAAAAAGAAGAAAAAATGACCTCCACACCTGGCAGAAAACTCCTTGGTTCATTAGTATAAATCACACTTTGGTAGTTTGTTTTTGTAAAACATAAACATTTAGTGAGTGACCACATGAAACATGTTGGTCACTCATCAGACTTTGAGTGCCTTTAGAGAAGCTGCAGTGGCAGTGGCTTCTTTGAAGGTACAGAGATTTCTGCTAGGCCAATGGAGATCTCTAACTATGGCAAGCGTTTGTCCGCCAAGGCAGTAGAGGTAATGACCTCAGCTACCATGCTGGAAAGTAGGCCGCCCGCTAAAGTGGTATATGCTTTGCTGGGTGTTTTACTCTATTCAGTTCCTTTAGGTCTACAGCTCAACACACATTTCAGCAGCTATTTGACAGCCTTTCTGTAGACTGGGGTTTTCATATACAGACATCAGTTTCAAAATCCACTCTAACTCCACTTTTAACAGCTCCTGGTTGTCTGACAACCTTTATATCACCAGGGTATCCAAAACCCATGATGCAAATCTTCCAGAAAAGCGTGTGCCATCCTCTTTCAATTGTCCAACCAGTTCTCTGAAGGGAGGTCTCCTCATAGTGGATTGGCCTTGCATCTTTATCATTCTCCTTGTGTCAAAACCATCCAGTTTGTCAGTTACCAAATGAGACTTCTGATTTTGTCCAGTCCGCATGGCACTCCTCGACTGTTGTTCATGTTCTACTGTCTTGGATTTCAACTTAAGGTAACTGCCTATGGGAGGCATGATAAGCAGCAGCACATGTATGTCAGTTCCTCTCAGAGCTTCCATTCAGTCATTACATTGGGTGCCACGGACTGATCATATGCCCTAATTACACTGAGAAGCGATTCTCTGTTTAAAGCTGAAGAGCACAGTCTGCAGCCCCCCTCTGTTACTGTGGACACTGGGCCTCAAAGCAAGCCACCTTAGCTGCCAAAATGGAACCTGACCTGGAAGTCTCAAATGACCATGCCTTTATCCTATTGAGTTGATGCAACCTATTGGGAATGGCGTGCTGGTACCATGGCATGAGTGTGGTGAGCAGCAGAAAATGTTGACAGCCATGTTGCGCTCTTACTGCTTTCATCCGGACTTTCCTAGGTGGCAATGAGAGCTGCACTTACATGCATGCCAATGTTTCCCTACTTTGGCATGTGGTGCTGGCACCAAACGTGCTCTGCCTTCTGTGTGATTTACTGTGGTGCATTACTCCAGATGCTGAAAATGTGAAACAAGCCACTTGAACTGGGGATTATGGTTAAAGAGGATTTCCTGCTCAAGGAGTGAGTGCCGAGGGTGGATGACAGAAATACCATAAACTGTTGCTAGTGGCTCACCATGCTATCTTCTCCTAGAATAATTGACAGGGATGTCGTTGTCAGCTCCCCTCCATGGTATGGTGGCACCTCTGCTTGGTTAGGAGGGTGCAAGATCCCTGTGGGAATCGCAGTCATGGCTTCAGTGCTGTCCACATACTTTACTATCTGCAAAGGGTAGTCGGAGCTCCTCAGAGTACTGCTCCTGTACGCCACACCTTGCTGTTCTTAACATAGGGCCACCTCGCACCTCAGCCACTCAGAGCATTGCCACTACCCTAGCACCACGCTATCCCAAACCCATCAAAGGCTAGGCAGTACCATCTTTCACCTCTCAAGAGCGCTAGGTGGTGACCTCAAGCTCTCATTTTGGGAATGGCAGGTACCATGATGGTCCTCTGATAACTTATAAAGGGGGCCATTTCTTACCCTGCAAGTATGTCTCCTAGTAGCCTCCTCCGCATGCCGTTAGCCGTCATGCGAGCCTGTGCTGGAGGTACAGAGAATAGCGTCCTATTCGCAGCTTGCGTGGCTCTGCCTCAATCTTGAACGACTAGTAGTAGACGACATCAATTTAAAAAAATCTTGTAAGTAGTGATGGAGTGAGGTTTGCAAAAATACATCCTCATGAAATTAAGTAGCCCCGTAATAATGTATTAACTGCATGGACTAACCAACCCTGAATGCACACATTCACACATGGGGCAAACACATTTTACATAATATACTAAACCATGATGGCATGAGCACGTATTAACTGTTTGAGCTTTGAAAAATCATACTAATGCATGTTTATGCTATGTTGTACATTGCACATTTTGTATGTTGTGCACAAATAACGAAAAAGTTGCTTTAAATTAATAGCCTTCGCTAGGAATTAATTAATACAGGGTATTAGTATGGTGGGAGGTAACCATAGTGGGATTCATTTCATGAATTAATCTTCTTTTGTGTTTATTTACTTTAGTACGAGATTGGGCCTGCATGAAAATGGCCTCTTGTCCGAACCAGCATGTGGTTGTTTTGGTCTGTACGGAAGACGCATGCGCCGAATGTTTTGCCTGCTTACGAACTGCAGAGTGCACCAGCTGATGTAATCTGTGTGAACCTGTGTCCTATTGTTTATGTGCCAAGACGCGACAGCGACTGTGGGAACTGCCATCGCTACGTGCAATTTGAATGTGAAGCGGATGTCATAATACGAGAATGTTGCAAAATGAATAACTATTGATATTAGTAGTATACGATTGTATTTATCCTTAATACTTCCTTTGGTAAAACCGGTATGGGATGGATTTGCGAGGAGAACTTGATGAGGAGACCCTAACATGATTCGTGACAACCAATTACAGGCCGAGTTTCTACTGACACTGCAACATTGTAAGATAGTGAGCTAGGCATTAGGGTATAATTGATATCCCAATTAGGGGTGTGTCAGAGCATCGAGAGAGAGAACGCAGAGAACATCTAGAACATCAAGAGGGAAGCACACCAAGACAGAGAGAGCGGACCAGCACTGAGTCAGAGGGCACCTTAGGTACGAGAACGTTGCGGGAGTGCTTGGGAGGAGACTGCGTCCGAGGAGAATTAGATCAAGGTAGATAGAATTGGGAGATTATATTTGTCTGCCAGTTTATTGTAAGACTTAGCTGCATCTGTCCTGTTAACTTTGTCCTCTGAGCCTATCTCTGGGGACCACTTGCCACAACCTCGGCCAAGGAAGTGGTTTTCCTGATTCTTTGGTGGGTATCACCCTCCTTAAATGCTTTAATCTTGCAATATATTTCTGCAAAGTATTTATGCTGTACCTTCTCTTCCTCTATTCCTACGCACGCTTTGATGTCGATGCAAATGATTCATTTTGATTACATTGCTTGATAAATTGTTCTCTTATATGTGGTCTTGTGTGTGCACTGACAATCTGAATTATGAGCATTTAATTTTAATGAGATAAAATTATTAACCTAATAAACGACTCTATGGTTATTTAGTTAAGGTATTAAACTGTTTAGTTAATCATAGTCACCATCAACTCGTCAACTAATGGTCCATCGACCAAAAGAGGACAGTTGAAATTAAGAATAGCTAGGAATATATAAATTTTATTAATGTGAAGTATAGTATTGTACATAATAAAACTGACAAATTAAACCCCCCTAAATCCAGCGCCCGTCTTCAGGGATCATTTATGGGTAATGTGTGATGGGCCCTGTTGTTTGGTAAGTAATTTATGTGTGATGAAATTTCCCTGGTCCCTGGTTCATGAATTAGGGGTTGCGCTGGATCAGTTTTTCGGTAAGCAAAATGATGGTTATTATTGATTAGTTTGGTGATTTATTGATTATTGATTATATGTTTAACATTCTATGTAAAGTGAGTTAGTGTTGTGTATCTATGTAGTTTTTGGAACACAGGTACAGAAAGGTATCTGGAAAGCCGGCAGTAAAAGTTAGCCTGAAATAAGGCAGAAGAAAAGTGTGAGAAGTGAAATCACACGGGAATAGGTACATTGTCTGTTTAATTAGTGGTAACACTTATGTGTTATCTTAGGGACTATTTAGCGTGTATGTAGAAAAAGAGTGAGATAGCGAAGGGTCCACCTGTGAAACTTTGGCCTTATCCCCAGAAGAGTAGCGAGACCTCCTTTCCAACAAAAGGTCCTCTTGTGAAATTTTGGCCTTATCCCTAAAGAAGTAACAGGTCCTCCCCTAGCTTGGATGAAGGGAAGGATAGCGGAATTGTTATACTTGCCCGTATTGAAAGGAACATTCTTTAAAGTGAAAAACTATCTTTTTATTTAGTAAACGGACAATGTGGTATTGTTTTACGTTGTGACTAATAAGTTATTGTAAAGAAAAAAGGATTTAGAAAAGTGCTGATAATTTTTGTAAAGGGAGGGTCAGCAGTAAGAGGAGAGGCTGACGTCACAAAAAGCCGCGCTGGCATTGTTCAGACTGCGGAGGCAAGGTAAGCTCAGATTGGCCAGGTGGTGTGAGCCGCGCTGGTATTGGACAGAATAGCAGAGACGTAGAAAGCTCCGATTGGAAGAGTTAGAGTGTGTCGCGCTGACATTGGTCAGGTGCCTAGGGAAGCAAAGGAATTTGATTGGTGAATTAGAGCGGATTGTGTTGACAAAGATTTGGATTTGAGTAAAATTGTTGATAATTAGCAAAAATGTATTTCGAACAACCAAGACAGGAGAAATTGACTTTGTTTGGCAAAATTAAAAGATTCTTTAAAAAAGACAAACCCGTAATAACGAGAGAAGGAGTTCCTATCCCTCCACCAAAGACACCAGCGTCTTATATGATGTTGAAATATGGTTATCACACATGCATTTGGTTAGAAAATTGGGTAGAATATACGAAGCATGATGGTGTGCTAGCTTTTCCAGGGCATGGTTCTTTTAATTTGGCAGTTTTGCGCAATTTGAGAGACAGGATGATGGCATTAGATCCAATACCCAGACCAACACAGTTTGAAGCATTAGCAGAATGGGAAGATGAAATGTATGAAAGGGAAAGACATAGAGGTGGCAGAATTAATAGATTTATGTTTGGAAGATTTCATGATGAAAGGCATGAGGACAGAATGAAGAGATGGAGAAATGGAGAGATAACTGAAGGATTGTATCCAGTTTTAACAGTAGGAGAGACTGCAGGAAGCAAATGCAAGGAGAAAAAGAAACATTTAGAGCCATTAGGTTATGGATATAACGCGAATGAATCTGATGACGAGCTACTGGATGATATATTAGTTAAACGACCACCCCCTTATCAGGAAAATCCAACGATGGTGACACCAAATGCACCGTCAATGGAAACCCCAATGACACCTCAAACGACACCAGTTCCAACTGTAAGCGATGTAGTGCAGGAAGAAGAAGCAGAATTGGCAATAAAAACCAAAGAGTTCGTTGAAAAATTAAATCAGATGAATATGAAAATAGATGCAATAACTGTGCCAGTAAACTATAGGTCCAGCAATACCTGTATTTGAAAATAGGCTTATCCATGAACTTTCCTTGACTATCCCACTAAATTCTGCAGTAACATCAGTTAGCAGTAAAATTAACACCGTAAGTGTTCAAAGTGAATAGCCCACTACCGCCACTAGGTTAACACCTCCGACTAATTTAACAGTAAATGAAACACCTAGAGGAGTAATGCAGTTACAGCCAAAAAGAATAGAGTTGGAGGAAATCCCCAGAAGTGAAGTTTCAATAGGTCCGACAACTGAAGAGTTAGATGATTGGGTGAAAGGGTTACAAAGGAGAAAAACACAGCCACAACCTATAGATGTATGTAAGTTGAGAGTAGATCTGGAAGAAATGATCCTTGGGACCATCAGTCCAGATAGGTTAAAGACTTATCAGGATGATGAATTGATGTATCTGTGTAAGAGTATTACTTGGAAAGCGAGAAATCTACATGAAAGGTTAGTAGAAGCTGCGGATGAATTAGGTGTAGATATGGGGAGATCAAAAGTGTTGCAGAAGACATATAGAGTGGATTTTACTGAAAAGGATATAGAAAATATGAATACATCTGGTAGACGATTGCAGATAAAAGAGTTAATGGTTGTTTTGAGAAAATGGGGAGACATGGAGAGATGGAAGGGTAGATGGATGAGGAAGAAAAAAGAAATAGCTGCTAAAGAAATATATTTACATCCAGTAAGAGAAGCAGAAAATGTAGCTCTTGAATGTCCCATGAGAGAAGTTCCAGGAGGAGGTTACGTGCACGTTCCGTGGTCTAGACAGGATACATTGTCTTTTACAAATGAGTTTCCCAGGTTGAGAGAAAAGCCAGTGGAATGGTACAAACAAGTTGAGAGGTTTGTGAAAGTCTCGAAAGTGTTGCTAAAAGATTTAGATGGATTATTTGAAATTGTTGTCCCTGCAGATTTATGGACAGAATGTAAGATTACAGTTGATTGGCCAAAAGAAGAATATCCCAGAGATCCTAAAACAGGAGCACCTTCTGATGAGGTGATGAAAAAGTACAATCAGGTGATTACTTTCTTGAAAAGTAAGATTTCCCCTAAGGAAACTGATTGGGTAAAAATAGATAGAACCACCCAAGAGCCGAAAGAGTCTGTGCATGCGTATTATGAGAGATTATTACAAGTTTTTAAGCAGTATAGTGGTTTTGAGAATATTGGAGACAAGGATATGGGTCATTTTGTGTATAGATTTGTGTATGGATTGAGACCTGAGATTGGTCAGATGATACAGCAACACATGTTGTGTTGGCAGGCTAAGACAATCGATGAGATTCTAAGGTATGCGAAGTATTGCAGCGATGACATTGAGTCTCGCCATCGCAAATTAAAAGAAAAGATGATGTGGGCGCAAGTAAAGGTAGCAGAGCAGCAGGAAACCCAGTTGAATTCTCAGCCCATAAACCAAATGGGAGGAGTTAGTCAGAATGCTCAAAGACCCAGTGGAGGTAGAGGTAGGGGACAAATGAGCAGGGAAGAGGCGAAAAAGAAATTTCCTTGTCATGCGTGCGGAAAGTATGGACACTGGAAGAATGAGTGTAGATCAGTGCAGAGAACTAATGGAGGAAATAAAATTTTAACCCCACAGGTGCAGAGTGAGGTAGGTGTGCAACAGCCACCGCAGGAGCAGGTAGTTACTACACAGTATCAGGTCCCGCAACCACCTTTGCCACACAATGTAAATGCTCAAACAAAGATACAGTGCGGATACAGGGCTCCACGGAGGAGACCAGGTTGGTAAAAATACTAACACGAATGTGATTCCCCAATTTTGGATGCAATGTGATGGAAGTGATGTTGAGTTGAATCAATGACGCTGCCTGAGGGGGGAGGAAGAGTGCGTGCTTGGCGCTACTCTAGAGGTAGATCAGTGAGGTCCATTTGTTGACGGAAAAGTGGAAGGTAATGATATCACCTTTCTTGTGGACACTGGTGCTACCCGTTCTACTGTGAGAGCAGCAGAAATTCCAAACCTACCCCTCTCAGGAGAAACTATCCAAGTAGTAGGAGTCTCAAATAAACAGATTAATACTCCAGTTACTAAACCAATTGAAGTGCATATTGGTCCATTTAAAGACATGCATCGGTTCGTAGTGTGTGACTCGAGTCCAGTAAATTTGTTAGGGAGAGACTTGTTGTGCAAGATGAACTGCACTATTTACTGCACACCGGATGGTATTGCATTCCAGACACCTGATGAGGATGTCGCTTTTAAAATGGTGCTAGCAAAGCAAGGGACAGAAGTGAATGAGTTATTTTCGCTTCTTACAGATAAAAGTGTGCCTGAAGAATTGATGAAGGTAGTGAATTCAGATGTGTGGGATTTCACAGGACAAGAGATTGGGTTAATGAGAAAAGTAGACCCAATTAAAATTACAGTGAAAGACGGTGCTAACTATCCAAATACACCACAGTATAAAATGAAGCCAGAAGTAATAGCGGGAATAGCTCCTGTAATTGATCAAATGATTGAACAAGGAATTTTAAAAGAAATAATGAGCAGTCCTTGTAATTCACCTATTATGGGATTGAAAAAGCCAAACGGAACCTATAGAATAGTGCAAGATTTGATAAAGGTGAACAAAATTGTTGTGCCTTGTTGCCCAGTTGTGCCAAACCCAGCAGTGATTCTCTATCAAATCCCACATGATGCGGAATGGTATACAGTGATTGATTTGTGTCATGCATTCTTTTCGATTCCCTTGCATCCGGATAGCCAGTATTTATTTGCTTTCCGGTTTGGAGACCGTGTTTTGGCATGGTGCCGAGTTCCTCAAGGGTATACTGAGAATCCTTCAATTTTTAACCAGATCTTGAAAAAGTGTCTGGAAGATTTGAGAATGTCTGAAGGGTCTGTTCTGGTTCAGTATATTGATGACCTACTGGTGGCATCAAAGACTCGAGAAACCTGTATTGCAGACACTATTGCTTTACTGAACCATTTGGCAGAAGGTGGACATAAAGTGTCCCCTGCAAAATTACAATTCTGTCAGCGAGAAGTCCAATATTTAGGTCACAAGATTGAGAAGGGAGTCAGAAAGGTAACATCAGAGCGTATTTGTGTGATCAAAGACATGAAACCACCCACAACTCAAAGAGAAGTGCGAATGTTCTTGGGAGTGGTTGGATATTGTAGACAGTGGATCAGTGGGTTTTCACTGATGGCAAAACCTCTACAGAGGCTGACAAGGAATGATGTGAAAGACCCAATTAAATTGGATGAAGAGAGCATGGAAGCTTTTGTTAAATTGAAAGACAGTCTGTGTCAGGCACCGGCATTGGGGATGCCTGATTATTCAAAAGATTTTGCATTATATTGCAGTTAAAGAGATGGGTGTGCGCTTGCAGTTTTAACTCAGAGACACGGAATGGCGAGACGACCTGTGGCATATTTTTCTGCTGCTTTAGATTCAGTAGCTGCCGCATTACCTGGATGTTTGAAAGCAGTAGCTGCTACATGTTTGAGTCTGGAACAGAGTGAAGGGATCATAATGGGTCATCCTGTGAGAGTGTATGTGCCACATTCAGTTGAAATCCTCTTAACAAGAACACGGACTCAGCACCTCAACTATAGTCGGCTGACTAGGTATGAGAGAGTGATTCTGGGTGCAGAAAATGTGACAATAGTGAGATGTACAAATGTGAATCCTTCCACTTTATTGCCAGATGCTTGGGATGAAGAAGTGAGGGATGAAGCAGAACATGATTGTTTGAATGTGACTGAATTTTGCACCAAGCCCCATCCTGATATTATGGATGTTCCTCTTGAAGAATCTGATTGTGTGATGTTTGTTGATGGTTCATGTTTACGAACTGAAACAGGTGTGTTGAGTTCTCCCTATGCCGTCTGTACTGTAGCGGCAATCCTGGAAGCATCTTGTCTAAAAGGGGTAAAATCTGCACAAGTCGCCGAATTGGTGGCTCTAATTCGAGCCTGTAAATTGGGAAGAAGGTGACTATAATTACCGATAGCCAATATGGCTTTGGCATTGTGCATGACTTTGGAGAACTATGGATGCAGAGGGGATTCCTGACCTCTTCAGGGTCCCCCATCAGGAATAGTCAATTTGTAAAGGAATTGCTTGAAGCATTACAATTGCCAAAACGAATTGCAGTGGTCAAATATGCCGCACATAAGTCAGGAGATGATTATGTGACTCAAGGCAACAGATTTGCTGACCAAGTAGCACAATATTGTGCAAAGAATCAGACTTCCATAAATCGGGGAAAAACAAAAGATAATGCGGTTTGTCAACTTATGTTTACTAACACCATTGAAACATGGGATGAAGTGGGACAATTGCAGGAAGAGGCAAGTGAAGAAGAGAAACAGGAATGGGAAAAGGCGGGATGTAGGAGACGAGCAGATGATGATGTATGGGTGTACATTGATGGGAGACCAGTCATGCCAGATAGTTTACTTTCTCACATGGCAAGGATGTATCATGGGATGACACACATTTGCCGAGATGCTATGGTCAGATCATTCAAACAAACGTGGTTTAATACCAAGTTCAGGACTATTGCAGAGAGTCTCTGCCAAAGATGTCTGACGCGTCAACAGCAAAACCCAGGAAGAAAAACAGTAGTTAGTCTGGGAACAATAGGGAGAGCAGGAGGTCCTTTTACCAGACTACAACTCGATTTTATTGAATTGCCCCCGTGTAATAAGCTCAAGTATGTGTTAGTAATTGTGTGTTTGTTTTCCCGTTGGGTGGAAGCCTATCCCACAAGGAGGAATGATAGTTTGACAGTGGCAAAACTTCTGTTGAGGGAATACATTCCTAGATGTGGTTTTCCAGTCACTATGGAAACAGATAGAGAAACACACTTTACTAGTGAAACAATCAAACTGATTTGTGAGGCATTGAGCATTCAACCAAAACTTCATTGTGCCTATCGTCCAGAGGCTTCTGGAATAGTAGAGCAGATAAATGGCACAATCAAGAACAGGTTAGACAAAGTGTGTAAATCCACAGCACTGAATTGGCCTGACGCTTTACCCCTAGTTTTGATGAGTCTCAGAAGCATTCCTGACAAAAAGACAGGATTTAGTCCACATGAGATCTTGATGGGAAGAGCAATGAGACAAGCATTTATACCTGCCAACAAATTGATAAATATATCTGATGATCTCATCCTTGACTATTGCAAAGGATTGGCTGATGTGGTACGTTCTGTGTTTCATCAGGTTGGAGCAGACGCGACCACAACACAGCAGACTCAAGCCCTTGACCTGAGCCATGGTGAGTGGGTTCACGTGAAAAGGCATAGAAGAAAAACTTGCCAAGAGCCCCGCTGGGAAGGACCATATCAGGTCATATTGGTGACAACTACGGCAGTAAAGTGTGCTGGTTTACCAAATTGGATCCATGCCAGTCATACTCAGTGAGTCCCAAGTCCACTTGAAAAACGAGTAGAGCAGCATCTGGAAATCTCAAGTCTGAGCTAGGAATCAGAAGCCGAAGTACAAGAGACTGGTGAGGCTAGAGCAATAGACTCTGAAACTGGTGAGCATAAACAAAAGGACTCTGAAGAGCGGTTTGATGATGAATTGCTTAGCACAAGTCAAGTAAGGTGGGCACCAGCTACTGGGACTGAGGAAACTGCTGTTGAACAAGAAGAAAGACAAATCTTAGATGAAGAGGGAAAGTGTAGAAAGGAGATAGGTGAAAGAAATACAGAAGAAGAAAAAGAAAATAAAGAAGAAAGCAAACTCAAAGTAGGTGCAAAGAAACGAAGGTACGAATTGAACAAAGAAGAAGAAGAAGTTCAACCAAAGAGGGGAAAGAAAGACGACTCTTGGCCAAGCGGAGTTAAAAGACTGAAATACAGGGTGGTGAAAGGAAGACCCGAGAATAGGCCAGAACAGATAAACGAAGTTTTAGGTCAGATAGAACAGGGAGAGTCGGATGACGAATCAGTGCTGCGATCAAAGAGAGTGAGAAAACCAAACAAAAAGTTCAAGTCACCTGACTGGATTTACATAGTGTTGGAGGAGATTGAAGAAGAAGATTTAAACAAAGAAAGAAACAGCACTGACAACGAGCAAGAAGAAAAGAGTGACCTGAATCCACCTTAAGAGACTGTAAACAAACTAAGGTGCCACGTTGTCGACTGAAGAAATTTTCTGAAGATAAAGAAGACTTCCTGGAAAATTAGATTAGTTCAAATAAAAGAAGGGGTAAAGAGGAAAGCTTTTGTAGTGTAGGATCCCACTTCATTTTTTAATATTTGTAGAAAATATTTGAAATAGATTTTTTTATTTGAAAATCCATTAGAACTTTATGAAGATTAATATTACTATGGCAGATATACAAGTAACAAGACCTAGATGTAGTTTTATGTGTAGGTGTTATAAAGCTTGTTTGTGTCTATTTTGTATACTGATAGTATTTTGGGTGATGTTAACAATTGTAATACCTTTACATCTGATAAAAGGAGATACACCTCATCCTAACAATTTGACGAGTCCAAAGGTAGACACTGACATTAAGCAAACTCCTATTACTCACCTGAATCAAATAGTTGCTAGTAGTTTGCATCACGATACATCAGATACTAATTTTTCCCTCAATGTTTTCACTAAATTACTCTATGAGTATGTGGAAACAATGGATGTGAGTGACTGTTATGTGTGTATACAGTTACCATTGTCTGTTTCAGAAGGTGTAACCTACCATCACCTTCCTTTGACTTATGGTGTGACCTGTAGTGTCTTATCAAGTTTGTTGTATAGAACAGGTAAACTGGATTACTATTATTCCAATGTAGATACAATATTTTCTAAAGTCCCTGTAATACCTGAGCTGAATAAGATAGCACCTGCACATGTCATGGGAGATTTTTTCCTGACAACCAAGCCTTTAGATATAGAATACGCTAATAAAAATAATTTAACATGTAAATTAAAGAAGGAAGAGAAAATCTTTTTGGAAATGGTGGAAGAGAGAAGGGCTAAGTTTCAGAGAAAAGCTGTTGAAGAGAAATTACAGACACCACCTTGGGTTTTCAGAGAAGGCAACTATGACAAAGGCGAGACTTATGCTGCAATGGCCCTGGATTGATCGCAGAAGGGTAAATTATGCTTACGTAGGGAAAAGACTAACTACAACAATTACTTCATTGGTTCCAGTGAATGTGAAGATACCTATAAAATTATTGGTGGTTGGGGATTAAAGGGAGGAACTGACCCTGTCTTGCCAGGCATATATTATGTCTGTGGGAGGAAAGCCTATTATCGGCTACCAGATCACTGGTATGGAACTTGTTATCTTGGGATTGTCTTTCCAAAAGTCTACCATGTAGACAAAAGCACAAATGGAATCCATGAAGTAAAACAAGGACTAACACGTGTAAAAAGAGAAAGTTTTTCAGAAATTGTAGGTGATATATTTGGAGCACTGATACCTGGAGTTGGAGATACACTGAATGCATATAAAATTTGACAATTGTCCACAGTGGTTGATCGTTTATCAACGGATACTGCTGGAGGATTCCTGATGATTGACACTGAAATGATTGCCATGAGATCTATGGTTATGCAAAATCGACTTGCCCTTGATATATTATTGGCAAAAGAGGGTGGAGTCTGTGGAATGCTGAAGGTTCAACATTGTTGCACTTACATTCCAGATAAAAGTAAGAATCTGGAAGGATACATTCAGAATATCACAGATTTGCATAAGGAAGTAACACAACTAGAGGTTGACGGTGTCTGGGAGAGACTAAGTAAGAGTTACTCTACTATAAGCAATTGGTTTTCTTCTATAGGTAGTTCCTTAGTAGGAAAAATAATAGTACCAATAGTTTCTGTAGCTGTTATGATATTCACAATAAGAATGACTTATGTTTGTGTGAAGAAAAGATGCAAAGAAAAGAAAGAAAGAAAATTAAGTAAGGAACGTAAAGAAAGGAAAAGAGAGATAGATGAGATAGAATTGGAGGATTTTAAGGAAAAATTGTACGTAAAATGTAAGGAGGAAGGGCCAGAAGACAAAATAACAGCTATATAACTTGGTAAACCGCATGTTTAGGGATTTTATAATGGTAAACCATCAAAGGGGGATTGATGGAGTGAGGTTTGCAAAAATACATCCTCATGAAATTAAGTAACCCCATAATAATGTATTGACTGCATGGACTAACCAACCCTGAATGTACACATTAACACATGGGGCAAACGCATTTTACATAATATACTAAAGATGATGGCATGAGCACGTATTAACTGTTTGCACTTTGAAAAATCGTACTAATGGATGTTTATGCTATGTTGTACATTGCACATTTTGCATGTTGTGCACAAATAACGAAAAAGTTGCTTTAAATTAATAGCCTTTGCTAGGAATTAATTAATTCAGGGTATTAGTATGGTGGGAGGTAACCATAATGGGATTTATTTCATGAATTAATCTTCTTTTGTGTTTATTTACTTTAGTACGAGATTGGGCCTGCATGAAAATGGCCTCTTGTCCGAACCAGCATGTGGTTGTCTTGGTCTGTACGGAAAATGCATGCGCCAAATGTTTTGCCTGCTTACGAACTGCAGAGTGCACCAGCTGATGTAATCCGTGTGAAGGCCATGTTGACCTGTGTCCTATTGTTTATGTGCCAAGACGCGACAGCGTCTGTGGGAACTGCCATCGCTACGTGCAATTTGAATGTGAAGCGGATGTCATAATACGAGAATGTTGCAAAATGTATAACTATTGATATTAGTAGTATACGATTGTATTTATCCTTAATACTTCCTTTGGTAAAACCGGTATGGGATGGATTTGCGAGGAGAACTTGATGAGGAGACCCTAACATGATTCGTGACAACCAATTACAGGCCGAGTTTCTACTGACACTGCAACATTGTAAGATAGTGAGTTAGGCATTAGGGTATAATTGATATCCCAATTAGGGGTGTGTCAGAGCATCGAGAGAGAGAACGCAGAGAACATCTAGAACATCAAGAGGGAAGCGCACCAAGACAGAGAGAGCGGACCAGCACTGAGTCAGAGAGCACCTTAGGTACGAGAACGTTGCGGGAGTGCTTGGGAGGAGACTGCGTCCGAGGAGAATTAGATCATGGTAGATAGAATTGGGAGATTATATTTGTCTGCCAGTTTATTGTAAGACTTAGCTGCATCTGTCCTGTTAACTTTGTCCTCTGAGCCTATCTCTGGGGACCCCTTGACACAACCTCGGCCAAGGAAGTGGTTTTCCTGATTCTTTGGTGGGTATCACCCTCCTTAAATGCTTTAATCTTGCAATATATTTCTGCAAAGTAATTATGATGTACCTTCTCTTCCCCTATTCCTACGCACGCTTTGATGTCGATGCAAATGATTCATTTTGATTACATTGCTTGATAAATTGTTCTCTTATATGTGGTCTTGTGTGTGCACTGACAATCTGAATTATGAGCATTTAATTTTAATGAGATAAAATTATTAACCGAATAAACGACTCTGTGGTTATTTAGTTAAGGTATTAAACTGTTTAGTTAATCAAAGTCACCATCAACTCGTCAACTAATGGTCCATCAACCAAAAGAGGACTGTTGAAATTAAGAATAGCTAGGAATATATAAATTTTATTAATGTGAAATATAGTATTGTACATAATAAAGCTGACAAATTAAACCCCCCTAAATCCAGCGCCCGTCTTCTGGGATCATTTATGGGTAATGTGTGATGGGCCCCGTTGTTTGGTAAGTAATTTATGTGTGAAGAAATTTCCCTGATTCATGAATTAGGGGTTGCGCTGGATCAGTAGCTAATAACTACTAATAAGTAGAGTTCAAGTAGGGTGAATATTTAAAAAGTATTAAGGAATAGAATGTCAAGGATTTGTGGCAATTTGTTGCAAATGCTAAAGCAACTTTAAAACTATAGAGTGACAATGTGATTGTTGAAAGTAATTGGATTTGTTACTCAAATTTGCATGAAGAAATGCAGCAACCTTGAACTTTAAAAGCTTTGGGACAGATATACCAACTTTCTGGTTGCAAAAAGAGGTTGACATTTACACACCAACTATTTCGACCCAAAACTTATTTTGCAAACTGACAGTTGAACTAATATCTTTAGTTTGCAAAATATGGAATCATTGTGAATTGCAGAGTGCCATGCCTAATGAATATTCATTAGGCAGGTAGAAATTTATGACTCACTATGATTGGCCTCAATCACATGGATGTGGCCTGCACACAACACGTCTCTTCCAAATAGAAATTTGTAAACAATTTTTAAACCCATATTAGGAATTCTTAAATCTTTATGGGGCTCCTAAAATTGGTTTAGTATATAGATAAAAACATTTTAGCGGTTCCAAGTCCACCAATTTAATGAATCACAGGGTTTGCGACTGCTAAAACATTTCCTACATCTGGTCTTCTCTTCCTGTAGCAAGTGCCACAGTAAAAATGTTGCCTAGTGACGTGCATGTGCAAAGATCCTGGTACAGATAGTACATCTAGTCCCTTATTAAAACTAAACCTAATATGGCTGTCTTTGTTGCTTATGGCCTGTCTCAGAAAGGACCCTTTCTTCGGTTCAGACCGCAGTTCATGGAAGGGCAGTTTAATTGTTCAGTTTGATAAACAAGATTTCAAAGTAAGTTAATTCTGTTTCTTAATCTTCTTAAAAACTCTAAAGAGCACTTTGCAAATTATTATTAAAAAAATCGAGTGACTGGACGTTTTACAAATGTTTAATGCAGAAAAAGCAAGCTGTTTTTCATAGAGTTTACAGTTTAGTGGGTCAGTGTGTTACCATCAACCAGCTGGCGTTTGCTCGTATTAAAAAACGAGGGGCAGGCACTTTTTTCATTTTCTTTTTATTTCAGAGCCACATTCAATCATGGCAATTGCCCACCTTATGGACGATAGTTCAAAAGGAGGGGATAGACGCTGCAAGTGTGCTGCAGGTACTTATACAACTCCGCTCGGACACTTGGTGCAAGAGAAAACACAATTGATTGGTTCTGCAAAAATACGTTGGGCTATTTCTTAAGGGAAGGATTGTGCAATCAACGTCATGAAAAGTACCATCACGGAAATGGCATCACAGCAAGTATTGATTTCACAACAAATCCCAAAAGCCTCTGAGGCTAGTTTCAGCACGAGACACTGATTCTGCAACTCGATCTCAAAAATATTGTTTAGACAAAATATTGTGTCAAACATATTGAGGACCAAAATATCAAGAAAGTAAGTGCAACTAGGTAAATATAGATTTACTATTCATCTACGTAGCGTGAAGATATATAAATCATCATGTGTGGAGTTATATAAGGTAAAACGTTGATTACCCATAGAAACTTACCTTCACAATATTTTTGGCCTCGACATTCTTGACGCAATATTTTGTCCACACAATATATTTTCGACTTATTTTGTCCGAACACCCAACTATGATCTGCTTTCAATAAATCTGAATGTCTCAAGAGATTACACATTGAGTAGAAATGAAAAGTACTTTTCCATTCATGAAGGAATGAACAGCCCAGAAGTCAACAAGTCTGGTGTTTTACTGACCCCAGCAAAGGCCATCTACAGTACTACAAATATCATACCTGGCACCACGAACAGAGCACAGGTCACATAATGTTAAAAAAATAACGGAAGGGTAAATTCTACAATTGTGAAATCTGGTTTCAAACGATTTAGTAACTTATCTAACATATTGTTATACATCGAGTAAAAGTAACATACTGTAGCCATTCTCAATATAATCCAAATGGGATAGTGTGCGTTTCTGTATTCTCAGTATGAGAATAATGCACATATTCTTTATACTAGTTATAGTTTTCAAGGTAGTTACTGCAAATGTAGAAGTTCACAAACCAGGGAGAGACACCCTTAAATGCCAAAAGGGACAGGGTAGATATAACGCTTTAGAAACAGATTCCCTTTTGCACTAGAACTTCATTGGGGTATGGGAATGCTATTGAAAGGATTTGAAAATGCACTAATCACTCATATAAACCCTGAAAGAGGCCATATCCAAGAATTATTCAAAACTAACTCACATCTTACTCAATATGTAAAAACGATATTCAATTTTTATTTATTGCTGTCAAGTTTAGTACATTTAAAAAAAACATTCATCTACATATTAACACAAATTCTCCACATTTCATACACAATACAAACACCTTACTGTCTCATCTAAATATCTTATTTCTATATCTCAATTTAAACAATACATAATAAAGATTCATAAATTATAAAAACATCTTAAAAACACCTATCAAAAAGTGTATTAATACACTTTTTGATTAGCGTTTTTACTCCTGGAGCTGTTTCAATTTAGCTCTTGGTACCCCCAAGTGGATAGTTTGGAACACATATATGATTTTGGGTAAGATGGTCATCTTGATGGTAGTTACACTACCCAGTTACAAGGGGTGGTGCAATCGCCAGGTGGTGAGGGATTGTTTAAATTCAGTCAGCAATCTTGAGAAATTTAATTTCACCACTTGTGCGTGAAGCGACCCATCCGAATTCCAGGGAAAGATCATGATTCAGCCTTCTACTTTAGATCTATGAGTTTCTTCAAGAAATCAAATTGGCGTTGAGTTGGTTTGGGGAGCATGGCCTCTGGTAGAATATCGTTGGCGAACCTGGTGAGTTTATACTTGTCCACAAAAAAATAAGAGTGTCCCTGGAAAACTTAGATACAGAGAGGCAGGACCGGGGAAAATACAATCCAAGGAACAGATAACCCTGCTAACTCTATTTCTTTAAATCGGTGTAACTCTCGTATTTTTACATTTTAAGCGAAATCTCGAGCCCATATAAAATAAGAGAAAATCCTTGTTAGCCAAACATGAAATGTATTCAGTGTTATTTCTTCTTTAGATTTCTTTCTTTGAACAATAATCAACAAAATATATATATATATATATGAGCACAAAGAACCACAATATCAAAGCAAATACCTGTATAATATACAAAACATAAGTGTATTTTCTCAAAGTTACTCAACCTGACACCCCAATCAGACTAAAACACTATGCATACCCTCACTCATGTCACATTCATACTTCATTCAATCAACATCCATCAACAAGAAAAACCATTAAAAGGTCAAAATATAAGACACCATTCAATTTCGATAAGCGCTTATAGAAATTGAATGCGAACCATATGACCTTATATCATGACATAAGCCCTAAGGATTTTCAAGAAGACCCGCATTATAAGAAAACTATTTGGTCATGCTGATATTAATATGTATACGATGATGAAGATGTAAGTGAATAGACTCAGTATATGTTGAGGTTTAACATACAGCATATACATCATAACAAAAAAGAATACCGCTTTATATAGTTATATAATATCTAATTATAATCATTGTACAATTTGTTCTTGCCTGGTGTCGTATATAGAATAAAGAAATAGAGTTGGCAGGGTTATCTGTTCCTTGGTTTATACTTGTCCACACCACATTTCATCTCTGCATACTCTGCCCTCTGCTGGATAGCATGGCACATAGGAGTGGTGAGAGCGGGCAGCCCTACCTTGTGCCATTTCGGTGGTTATCAAAGCAAACTTAACTGCGTTAAGTTTAATGCATGCTCTAGGGGAATCATAATTGACCACTTCCCACCAAGGGAAGCTTTGGCCGTCGATGTCCTTTTAAAAGCCCTTTTGTCAGCCCAGCAAGAATGCCGATCACGCTGTGGTTTCCCAACCTCGCTTTTCTCATGAGGCGACACTCAGTACTGTGTAGTATTGTCAGAACCAATGTATTTTTAAATATGGCACTCTTTCTCATTAGTTGGGGCCTCTAATAATCTGTGAGCTCCTGTCCACCAGTCACTCCTTCTATTGATTGCTGGAAGGACAACGGTATCAAGAAGAAGAGGTAATCACTGTGCACCTGCATTAGGCAGTAAACATTGCCCTTGGCCATACAAGGAACAGACACCCAGCCAGCTGAGGGGCTACCACATTTTGTGGGACATTGCATGTTTCCACTGTCTGCCAATGTCATGCATGTGCCTCCAAACAGAGTTCAGCTTTCTGGCACAGTTGTTTAGTTCATGCTCCCTTAATCTTGTGTGCTATTCGGAGGACCGGACACGGCATGGAATGCCACTACGTCACACGTCAGGGTCTCTGGCTAGCTCACCCTCATGGGACTCTGTGTACCAGCCTCCAATGCTTATACCCTCACAATATGTAAGAATTAACAAAACATAAATGCAAAATGTAATTACATAACAACACATACTCAAACCAATAAACAATGTTATAGTCATACTCGTCTCTTTCAAAGTTGTAAGGGTAATGTGATATGTAATCTCATCTCTAAAATTATTTACAACATTTATAATTGTATCAGTAGCATTACATTTGATGTGTGAGTTATGGGTTGCATGGCTACTGTGAAATTTAAGGCCTGTAGTCCTAACCTTAACTTGCACATTTTTGTTGTTTTTCAGTTTTAGTGCTTAAACATAAAAGCATTTTAAACCTTTGGTTGCTCAGTGAATTATTGTTTTTTTATCATATGCCACATCCAAAAATGCCTGCGGCCAACCACACCTGTGAATGGCCGAAGAAGGGGGTTTGCTGCATGGCCTAGTCTTCGGCTAGGCCCTGCTCCCATCCCGTTATATAAGGCCAACTCCCACGTATGGACATTGGCCAAATGCAGGAGTGGTGCTCAGAATAATCTTTTTCACTTTTCATTACATGATTTGTGAATCTTATGCTGGATTCCTAAATTCTGGGGCCATGGAGGGTCTGCTGGATCCAGGGAGGGTCAAGATTTGAGAATACTTTGCTAAAACGAATTTATTTATCATTATTTTGTTCATTTGCGATCTCATCTCTCTTCACATAAGCTTGGAGGTTAGGGTAGGTTCACCCAACCATTATGCCCTTTTATTGTTTTTTTTTGCCAACACAGTGCGTGGTACACCGTGTTGGTCAATGGTAGCCGCAACAGAACAGTTAACCATTCAGAATGTACCTGATTTGTGAATCTGCAATGCATGTTGGAAGAAAAAACTCTCCAAATCAATCCAATAAACTATATGAGGATCCGTAAAGTAATGGACCAGATATTTTACCTCTTCATGCCCAGACCGGAAAAATATTTAAATACTAACATCTCAAAACCTAATCAGCAGATATACACCAAACCAATGAAAGGCACTTCCTTAAGTAAAGTACTATTTACATACCAAGTTTGGTGTAAGATTGTTCAGCCGTTTTTTCTGCATTGTGTAATTTATTAAATATATATTTGATTATAGTTATTGGTGCTTTTTGACAAAGTCAATACGTCTGCTTTATACAAGTTGATGGCTGACTCTTTCATGAAGCCAATAGCCCACCGCTTTTGGCATTTTCACCCAGTAGGTCTGCTTTACTTAAAATGACACCCTTTAATTTGTTACATGACATAGACAGTTGTGCGTGGCAGCAGGGGGTTAGGTGCAAGCCCTGCGGCTAATCCCACGCTGCGCACGGCCATAGGCCGTGCGGCGTGAGGTTGGGTGCAGGGCCTGGACCTCACCATGCTCTGCTAATTACCTCACATTTTTCATCACTAATGACACGTTCTATGACATCATTGATAACATCACTGCAACATCTGAAATGACATCATTGATAACAACACTGTTTATGGCAGGGGCATGAGTTATAGTTAATTTAGGGCATACGTTATACTTACCTGAGATAACTATAACTGGTACATTTCAGTGGTTTTGTTATTTTAAAACATTATGTTTTAACTGACATTTCATCTAACTATAACGTCCATTTAACCTTTGTTTTTTTCAGTAAATTTCTAAGGTTTTTTTTAATGCAAAGTAAAATATTCTTACAATTCCTAACTATAACGTCACTTTAACCTTTTATCGCAGTGAATTTCTATGTTTTTTTAATGTAAAGTAAGATGTCCATTGACATGCGTGTCATGGGTTTGGGTGCCGGCCCTGACCTGTGGCCAGGCCCAGCACCCAACCCTACGCGGGCGCCCAACCTGACCCTGTGCATGGCATTCAGCCGCGTCTGGCATGGGGCTTGGGGGAGGGCCTCTCTTGCATCTTGCCTTTGTGCTCATTCCCCTGCAGATGCCCAGCCCCCACCGCGGGGGACCAACCCCCCTTTTTTTACTCTGTAGTGCTATGAATCTTCAGATTCACTGCAGGGGGACACTGGTCCTCTCTGTGGATCCGTGGATCCACTGAATTCCCTAAGAAAAGTTATTTTTAAATTTGGCCCCCAAAGACCTCCCAAAAAGCCCCAGGGAAACAGGGTAACCCTACCCTGCCCACTTATATCACCACCAAGTCCCCAAGTCCTAAAATGGCAGCTGCAACTTTTCCTTCAGGTTGCGGCCAGCCAATCACAACCCAAGCTTGAGTATGAAGATCTGCGGTTGAACTGCAGCGTGGAATATACATCAATTTTGAGCCTTAATTTCGCCAAAACTACAAAACAGATTTATACCAAATCACTAAAAGTACACTTTCTGGATCAAGATCTAGCTTTCTGTCAAATTTGGTATAATTCCATTCAGCCATTTGCTGTACTGTTGTTCACTTTTCTTATGGAAAATTGCATAGGACAAATACATTTTGGACTCCCTTCTTTTTCCCGGCGTCTGCTTGATGGATCATCTTGAAACTTTCCAGGAAGGAGATAAGACTTTTTTTTGGGAAAGTTTCTTTAAGATTCGTCAATCTGCAACAAAGTTATTAGCAAACCAAAAAATCTATTTTCCATGGAAATGCGATCCTAACTATAACTACCCAGAGGCAGTTGCAACTGGGTAGTTATAGTTAGGTCAGAGTTTCCATAGGAAGAGTTTTTTGTCTTTCGCGAATTAATGTGGATCTGTTTGCTAAATCTTCATCTTCACAAAACTTTCCAAAACAAATGTTACGCCACCTCAGTTTGGGAAGTGATTTTGAGAAAACAGCTAAAATTAATTACATCCCGAATTTGGTAGAAAGTTAGACCTTTTCTCAGAAAGCGTGCTTTTCATGAAGTGGTGTAAATCAGTTCAGCTGTTTAAAGAGGTGCTTTGTGTGGGCTTGAAAGGTTAAAAAAGTAGGTATATCTGGATGGATGGTCCCACTGGAGTCCAGTGGTATTGACATTTTTAAAAAAAAGGGTTTCTAATTGGCAAAGAGAGCTTTTTTTCCTGTTGGCTCTTCGGTACCTGTGGGATATGATTATCTGGCTGCAATTTGAAGAAAATTGTTATGGCTGACGTTACAGGACATGGGTACTAGGCCCCAGTGTCCTGAACTAGTTAAAAAAACATATCAGGGGGCAGGTTAAGGACAACCGGACCCCCTGGCACTCATGGCACTCATGGGGGGTTACCCGGAGGGACCTCTCCAGGGCCAAAAAATAAAAAATAAATGTTTGTTTTACAAATACTGGGGTACTCCTGTGGGACCTAGCATGGTCCTCCCATGAGGTACTGTGATTTCCCTCGGTAGTTGTACCGTGGGTTTGCGCAAGCTTCAATCGGTGGAGCTGGCAGGGTCCTGTAGTATCAAGGGTGTGATCCTTGATCCCGATGCTGTGGGAGTATGACAGTATGACAAAAAAAAGAAAAAAATGTAAATGTACCTGTTCGGTGGAGTTCCACGAGGGGATTGACAAACACGGGGCGAGGATTGGGCGCAGGGCCTTGCTGGCGGTCATGCCCTTCATCCAACTCTCTGCTGTGTACGGCTGAAGGCTGTGCACAGTGGGGGGTTGAGCACAGGGCTTGGCTATAGGCCAGGCCTTGTGTCCAACCCTATGCTGGGGACGTTGGTCACCCGTAGGGCTCATGACCTCACATATTACATCAGTGTTGATATCACAGATGTCATGATATATATAATGCAGAAGTCTTTGTGTATTGTTGGTAGGGTGTGAAGGGGTTCTCTTACCATAATGGCCTCTAAGCCCCATACCCTTCTCCATGTTCCTTCCCTCTCCTTTGCCACTTTGATGCTATTCGGGTTATGACATGCTTAAAGTCACACCATCTCTCTAAATCTCCTCTCTCACATTTTGGAAGATTTTTCATGGTTGTAAGGCTTGAAAACAGCAGTGAGGGTGGTTATGGCAATTGAAGGACTGGTAGGATGCATGCCCTCTTATGTTTCGGTCAGACATCAGGCATGGTGAAAGTGTCCAGGCTAAGTGCTTACCAAGCAATATATAAGGACATGACTGACCCACCTTCTTTCCTATGATATTGCCATTTCTTTTCCCTTGGCTGTCTCTTTCCAAACGTCATTCATTCAGTTACAGCTTTGTTGGGGGGGGGGCTGCAGGATAACTATGGCTGCCACCAACTACCAAAACAACATTGCTGCTTCTCACCCATTAAGTGGTGAGTTGATAAGGGTGAACATTGTTCTTTGAGGTTGAGTGGTCTACCTTCTTCATGGGGTGCTGGGCATTCTGAGGACACCATAAGGTATCTTTAAGCAGTGTATGAATTGGTTACTTCACAGAATCTCTGTGTTTATTGACAATTCCCAGCTTCTCACTCTTAATGTATTCATAATGCATTCTTGGGAAACAAATCAGGCATAAGGCAGTTATGCATTGACTTCCCTTTGATTGCTGTATGGTTTCCCTGATGCTGTGCTGATTCTGTGCGCCCACCCGCATCACAAGCAGGCCAGTCAATCTACCTCCCTCACTTCTCACACCTTTAGATTTAGTTTTGGTGGGGGCAGCATCAGCTCTTTGAAACATGCATTGGGAAAGCCAATGGGTTGGGGTTTAATGTTCTAATGCAGGCTGTGTTTGCACATTAGAGCGGGAAGAGAGGGCTATAGTTGTAAAGTACTTCCTCATGCAGTTCAGCATAAAGCACTCGAGTGAAGGCAGCAGGGTACACCCAAACAGCTAATACCATTAGGTGAGAGATGATGGCTCCACTTGAATGACCAACATATGACTGGCAAAGTCTCAAGCTAATCGCTGAAAGGGACTGATGAAAGAAAGCCAGTAGTTGAAAATGGCAGACCAAAACCCCATTCTATGTATATTGTTAGCAATAGGTCTGCTACTAAACCTAAAATGTAGGTTTATGTCATCCATCCACTTTCACACCCCACTTGTGCTCTGATAATAGGCAATTGGCCTCAATGCCATGACATTGTGGCACTAATAACTACCTAAATCATTTTCAAAAGTGCATTGTTTTCTGTCTTCCATCCCAGAATTAAGAGCATCTACTGTACATTACGCTAGCACCACTTTGGTCCTCAAAAGGTTTATTACATATTCTGAATTAAATTACATTGAGACACGCTTTTCTAAAACGCAGATAGTATCAATTGATTAGAAAGTAAGTGAGAAGGTATTTAGTACATGTAAATGCATGTTATATGATGTAGCAGTGGAAAGCGCTCTTGAAAAAGTTGAATAGGCGATTTATTGCTGAAAACGTGTGTAGTGTAGGAAAACATAGGCTTTGAAAGCAAAAACTCTGAGTGAGGCAAGCCCACACTGCAGGCACCAGCCAGCGCCGGTTGCCACCTAGCCACCCCCTCCAATACTGGGGCTGCAGCCTTGAAGTGTGCAGACCTAACAGCGAAGACGAACAACTGTGCTGTCCACCACCACCTCTTTCTATTCTACGCCCCTCAGCTCCTCCCCAGCTGGAGAATTAACGAACTTGAGTATCCTGTGTTTTTTTCCCCAGGGCTTTAAAGTCTGTAACTGTTGCATAGGACCCAGGCGCTGGATGGTCTCTCGTTGCATAAACTTAAACAAGTCGCCTACATAATGTATATAAAATGGAAGAATGACAGCTCGTGATTTAAGGTATTCCTGAGGGCTGTAAACTGCAGAGTAACTGAAGCCAATAGTCCCTGACGATAACAGTAAATTACCTTGTAATCCAGACGCGGACATAAACAACTCGGACCGAGGCCCTTATTTCTTCCCACAGTTCTTGCCTTGTGTAAATACACTTTTGGAGAAAATGTGAAACACATTGAGGGTTGCTCTGTTTCTCGTCCATCGTGCTCCTTGTCAGGCCGTAGACGGATGAGTGTGTGCTTAAATCAGGCGGATTCCTGCGGTTTACAAGGGGAGTGTTTGTGTGTGTGTGTGTGTGTGTGTGTGTGTGCGCGCGCGTGCGCAGACGTGAGAGTGTGTGTGTGTGTATGTTGTTGTTCTTTTTCATGTCCATGACTTCTAGTGTGAACCAAAAAGTGAACACCATCCAATTAAAAGAAATGCCAGCTATGCACTAAACGCTAGACCAAGACCCGCCCAGTTGCTCTTTGTGCTTGGCGTTGTACTTTCAAATCACACTCAGTGCACAACTGATACTTTTTTTTATGAGAAGAGAATTAGTCCAATATGTGTGTTTTCAAGTTACTCATTAGAATCAAATTAGTGATTGCCTTAGACACAGATACGCTGCCACCATGGCTCAGACACACGGACACACACACAAGCGCACACAGGCACACAAAAAAAGCAATGGCTTGCCAAAGTAATCTTTGCAAGTGCGACTGCATTAAGTCACAGTGCACAGGGGTACGGGTCTGATGAATGAGTGTAAGCCGAGCAGGCCTTGATGTCTGGCTGCGCAGGACCCTTTAATGTGGCACAGAATCAACACAACATGATTTACAACAAAATAAACCCCGAGCTTTGCACCGGGACTCAGGGGTATTCCCAGCGTGTAACAACACACACACGTCCTGCTCGCCCCTTACAATGTTCTTTCGAGAATGATTAGAAATTATGTATATGATAAACACGCAATTAGCATTAGCATACCCAGAAGTTTTTTTGGGGAAAAACTCACCCTTCTAACGGTTTCTATTTTTTTGATCTCATAGACCTAATTCAAAGAAGCACTTTAGAAAGAATATATTTACTATAGCAACAAGTAATATATCGATCAGGAATGTTGTACACTTCGTCACTTAGGAGAATAGATGGACAGAGTGAATTACTAACACCAATGTGTTTATATCTGCTAAGTAAGCTGTTGTATGAAGGTCACAATCTGGAAGGACAAACAGACATCTGAATGTAGTAGAACACTACCTACCTACAAAAGGCAGGGCGTAGTGGGCAGCTGCCTCCTACCTTACACTACAGTACACATACAAAAATAACATACTTACACTGTCAGGCTACTCTTTGTTACCAATTAACCTCCATTGCCTTCAAATTTCAAGATATTGACTTTTTTCTTTCTGTTTGTACTGCTATAGGTTTGGGATAGTCCTGTTATTCTGCTGGAGAGTGATCCTTTGTTGAGTGCTACAACGTGGAAGGACCAGAATCTGGGCAAAGCACAGTTTGGAAGTGCTAATTGGTTAAACCTAGGTTGAGTGGAGGGTTATATACATATATTAGGTAATGTTCCCCCAACTGGACAGTATAAGGATATTGCAAATCACCAAGACGTTTCATGGCTATTTAGAGTTATGAAGATAGAAACAAGTACTTTCAGAAAGGCATAGAACTACTTGGCGAATTGCCTTAGCCTTATAATATACCCAATTAGTGTACAAAGTGCCAATGCCATGCCATGAGTGGGTGGGTACCTGCTGTGCACAGTTGCTCCTGGTTCAGATGCTGCGCCCGGCCGGTGCCTGAGTGTTCGTAGGCCTTTCCTCCTTTAGAAGTTGCAGCAAGCAGCTGTCCTGGTGTACATGGCCTTCAGGCTGCCCGGCCATGGTAGACTCCCATCCGGTCCGAGCGGCCTCTCATGTCTGAGTGACTGTGGCCAAGGTTGTCCTTGAGTGCATGTCCTCTTCTCTAGCAGAGGTTGTGGCAGTCGGATGGGCCAGAGTGTACAAATTCTCCACTGCCTTGAATGCTCGTCCAAGATGTCACTTGTACTACGTCACTGCAAGTGATATCCTTTTCTTATTAGAGGTGTGTTCAGGCATCAGAATGGGCCTGTGATAAGAACATGATCCCTCATAGAATTTAGGAAGATTAGTGTCTCCTACTGTTTATATGGGAAAAAGTGTCAAACAAGCCAGTGGCGATGACCAATGAATCGCTTTTAGGACTAGAAATAAGAGGGCCCTCTTTTTAGCTGAAAGGCCTGTTCATAGCTGAAAGCTCTATTCTTAGCAGAAAGCCATCCAACTTAAAGTTGTTAGTCTGAAGTAGGGGTTTTTCTCCGGAGATTGTATAGTACTCGTGCAGCAAATTTTAAGATTTTTGTCAAAGAAAATGAATGTAGAATACAGAACGCGCACTAAAAGATGATTGGAATAGTCCGTTAGTGATAACCAATCACCTATTTAGTGCTGTCTGGCTGTGAGGAAGATTCTACATCTATTTTGGATAGGATGTCTTGCTGCCGTTGTTTGGTCGGTGGTGAAAGTCTGGAAGTAAGTAGATGAGATAAGAGTAGGGACAGTCCTGGAGGAGGAGGGAAAGATTAGCACATCCGTCTTCAGCATAAGGTCACGAGGTAGTGTATGACCACTGAATGATGAAGAGCAGTAAGAAAGTCAGTCAGATGATTCCACCACGGACAGTGGTGTAAATATATATATGGCGCCCATAGATTGGTATCATGAATTGTCCGTTTTCTAATCATTGTTAGAATCATGTGTTTAAATGTCGCGATGACGATGGGGCCGCCGACATTGACGAAGGCAGGATTGCCGAAACGCGTTTGTTATGTTTATTTCTTTTCGCCTAATAAATCTATAATAGATTTATAGTAACGCGAGTGCTGGTCGTTTCTACTTTGTGGGGAGCTGAAATATATATATATATATATATATATATATAAGCGACTAAAGAAACATGAAGATAAAATCAAAATTCGTAAGGTTCACAAATTTGCACGCGGCCAGGCCGACTACGAGCAAGGCCAAATATTTACTTTCGCGCGTAAATATGAAAATGCCAAAAAGCTGAGGTTTAACGACAGAACAAAAAGCAATGTGGTGAAGGGGACACAAAAAACTAGCAGTGCTGTAGAAGTATCCAGCACAGATGTGGAATCCTTAACAAGCGAATCAGGCTCAGAAGGTGGCAGCCTTGGCAGCGTAATGGAAAAAACCAAACTTAGCCTGGGAGAAGAGGTGGATTTTTTAGTCTTAGAACGTCGGCAGACTCTGAGGCCGAGAAATTAAAAGAGATCAACCGAAAAAGACGGAATGCAAGAAGAAGGGCAAGGCTCAGAAAGCGGAAATACAAAACCAAAGAAAAGAACCCAATGGCGAAAGAAACAACGGTAGACGACAAAACTATTATAAATCTTTCGTCTATTGCGCTAACCAAGGCCGAAGAACAACTATTGTCACTTGGATTAAATTTCTGTCCAGAGAGTAATTTTAATTATACCAGCACTAGAATTGATGTGTTCTGTTTTATACGTAAGCTCAAGCTTAAAAAGTTCTTCACAATCAAAACTGGCCTGGAAAAATCCAAAACGGCCCAATCCATTGAGGGAAGTGATATACAGAGGCTCCAAGTATCGGACATTCCAAACTCTGCTAACATTACAAGAATTGAGCAATGAAACAAGTACTACAAACCAGGAATTAGATTGGAAGGATTCAACTCAAACAAGATTGCAGAAAATCAATATATCGCAACGGGGTGCAGGAAGCAGTCCATTCAGACCTAAATCTACTTTCCTTCCGGTCATGCCGAAAGATGCTGTTGACATCTTTCATGGAAGAGTCACGGAGGATATAAAAAATTATACCACCAAGTGAAACATAAAAAACGAAATAAACAATACAATAAAATACAATATGCCAAATTGATGAAAAAATTGGGGGACAATCTGGAGATCGTCATAAAAAATCAGACAAAGGCGGGAACATTGTGTTGTGGCCTAAAAAGACTATATCCAAGAAGCTATGAGACAATTGGACAACGAACAATGCTACGAGAGAACTACCATGAGGGAATATAATAAAGCGAAGGAAGTCCTGAAAAAAGATCTGCAACAATGGAAGCGGGAGGGACTAATTTCATCTGATGAATATAAATTCATGTATAAGGAATTCCCAGTCCTCCCGACAATATACTTTATACTAAAAGTCCATAAGAACGTTGTACCAATACCTGGTAGACCGATCATCTCTGCAATTATTAGTGTGGGAGAACACGTTGCACAATATATAGACTATTTTTTGCAGGACTTGGTAAAAGGACTACCCACTTGTGTGAAAGACACAGGGGATTGTTTAACAAAAATCAGTGGTATTGTGTGGGTAGATGACTTGATGCTGATTACATTAGACATAGAGTCACTGTACACAAGTATAGAACACCAGACAGGCCTAAATGCTGTTAGACATTTCCTAGACACAAGATCCTGTGAATACCATCAACACAATAAGATGTTGCTTGCCCTCATTTCTTGGTGTCTCCACAATAACTACTTTATGTTTGGAAAAGAAATTTTTAAACAACTAAGAGGAGTAGCAATGGGAGCCTGTTTCTCCCCCAGCTATGCGTGCTTGCATGTTGGCTGGTGGGAGGAACAGGTTCTTAAGAAAGACCTACAGGAGATGTTCACACAACACATAATCTACTGGCTTCGTTATATTGGCGATGTTTTTATTGTATGGAAAGGTGACGAGGGGAGTGCCAGGCAGTTCATCAGGGCGATAAATACCAACTCTGCCAACCTCACTTTTTCATCTCACATGAGCAGGTTGAACATCGAATTTTTAGATGTGAAAATCTACGTCAGTAATGGGAAATTGGAAACAACTCTATTTAGGAAAGCTACTGCAGGTAATGCGACAATACATGCAAGCAGTGCGCATCCCAAGCACCTCATTAGGAGTATCCCGTATGGGGAAATCCTAAGATTAAAACGCAACTGTAGTACACGAACAGATTTTGAGAACTGTACACATGAGGCACTTGCTAGACTTAAGATTAGAGGTTACAGCGCGAGAATACTGAAGGAAGCAGTTAGTAAAGCAGAAGAACGGCCAAGGGCAACACTGCTACCACAATTGGAAGAAATAGTAGAACCCCCACTTATAGATGAAGATCCTCGATTAATAACTACATACAGCCAACAGGAAAGGAAAATTAGATCTATAATAAGGAAAAATTGGCCGATTGTTCTCACCGATAACATCCTAGGAACTAGACTCCCCACATTTCCTAACATTACGTTTAGAAAATCACAATCTCTGGGGTCTAAACTGGTACATGATTAAAACCCAGACAGGATTTTTTCAAATGCTCATCCTGCCGAGCGTGCAAATTTGGAGTTAACATGACTAAATGTATTACTCCATTTTGTCAGGAAGAGATTGCCATAAAGGACAGCTACAATTGCAGAACAGAGTATGCAGTGCATGTCCTGACATGCACCTGTGGCTTAAGATATGTTCTGAGTACTAAGCTACAGGTGCATGTCAGAATCCTGCAACACTTAAGGGCAATCATAAATAACGATCCCTCTTACCCTGTGGCACGACATTTCAAGAGCATGCACAACAACGATGTCAACTGTCTGACATACTATGTGATTGATGCTATTCCCGTCCTCCGAAGAGGTGGGAACAGGGAACGACTTTTAAGACAGTTGGAAACTCGCATGATTCTTGAATTAGATAGCAAAGCACCAAACGGGCTGAATAATACCGAGGACATGCATAACTTTTTGTAAAGGCTCTTCTTTTCTGCAGATGTCATTTTTATGTAAAGACCCATTTTTATACCCCCATCATGAAGAGTAGCGCTTTTTTCACTGGAGCAGGGCTGTGATTATAATACAAACAATATCAGTCCTTTACCTGCTGCCATCCAAATGTACATATTGTTTTAACATCCCAATTGTTATTCTTAGAGTTAAGGTTTTATAATAGGCACTAGCACTTTTATATTTAGATATGCATTTATACAGCACTTGGCACTTTATTTTAACATAGCAATTTTTGCACAAAATGCAGAAGCTGCTAAGCACGGAAGCACTTTTTGAAGAGGGAGATAACAAAATTAGTATTCAGCAAATATGGATATCGGTAAAGTAGGAAAGATGAACCGCCAGCACCATACATTTAAGTATACTATAGAAAAGTGGTTACCATACTTTTAAGTGTGAGTTGAAAGTAACAGCATTCAGGCTGATATGAAATACCACAATGATCACAAAGATAACATGGAAAACAAAGAAATTGGCATTTATGCTGCAATATTTCCATGGATTTATGTACATGTGTGTCTGTGTTATAATATATGTATATATTTATTTATTTATGTATATTCATGAATATTTTTATATTTATTTATTTATTTATTTACACACATTCATTACTGTGATAGCAATGATTTTTACGATGTTCCAGCACTTAAAAATGTATTTTAAGTAGCATTGTAATATGTGTATACATACAAACAACAGATGGTGCTTTGAGTGAATTGAAACTCATAGTGTTTCCTCTAAGTTAATTATCACATGACTGTAGGGGGGTGTGCACTAAGCATTTAAAAAAGTATGGCGTAATGCGCTCTGTATGTGATCAAGGGCACGAGTTGCTCGAAACGCATCATCAGAGGAGTGAGGAAGAATAAATAACAACTTGCCAGTCTATCCGGGTGTCCGTTACTCTCTTTTCCCCGAGAGGAGGTTCTGGGAGAATTGTGGTTGTGAATATATATTTATATATATATATACATACACTCCGTCCTGTGCTCTCGTTCGGGCATCGGCGCTTCTTCCTGGAGGGGGTGCACGTTTCTCAGGCAGGGCCAAGCCGGTAATTAATGCATCCACTTTTCGCACAAGGCAAAGATTGAACACGCACTCACTCGGGATTTGATGATTTTTTCCTTTATTTGTGCAAAAGGGCCATTGCCATGCCCAACGCGTTTTGGTCCATTCCTCGGAACCGAACACTCGAATTCTCGAACAGCATATCCATTCGGCACTCAATAACAGGACACAGCACCTCCAAACAGTTTCCTGGAACAGGTTTATTTACTCATTTCACCATGTGCAGCAGCAGCAGCAGCGTGAAATGGCCTACGCGTTTTAGCCATAGCCTTCAACAGGGCCATGGAGATGTGTGTGCAGAGTGCCCATTTAAAGGAGCAAATGCTCCTAACTACACCTCAACAAAACTTTATTTACAAATTGAGACAAAACCTATTTTTTATATATATGCAAGTATATCTAAAGTGCCAATCCACATATTTAAGTGCACCAAGTTTACCATTTTACATATCTTCTATTGGATGCAGATTATGTTTGTACGACAAAGGCAAAGGAATAATGGTGAAGTACCAAAATCTCCAAACAATCTCCCTCATATGTTGTACATTATTTAAAAAATGTTCAATCGATGTAATACCTGACATTTTAACATTTCCAAGAGAGTTCTATTGTATACAAGTGATATAATCCAAGCCTAGTCCTTTTCAATAAAATCAAATGTTCTACAAACCCAATCAGAAAGGTAAATTATATTCACAAAATGTGAACATATAATCTGAATTCTATTCATGCTATATGGAAAACCTAAAGTGCGTGATACTTTTTGAGGTGTCAAAAATATGATTTCTACATAAAGTGCTTTACAAAAACAGTAATTTTCTTTATTTTTCAATGGGAGCTATAAGGTGACTTTAAAGTGCATGACGTCCTATTAAAGTGCTGGTACATATTGCCCAATTAGAAAAGTCATTATTGCACAATTGTCAGCTAGATTTAAAGTACCTTGTGCTATCTCAAAGAAAATTAATTCAAATCTCCATAAAGTGCTGGCGATTATCTACCCTGTAATATGGTATAGCAATAGCCGATCTTAAAGGTCTCAAAGTGTATTGTGCTTATTTTTATGACCAATTTCATATATAGAAAGCATTCGTAAAGTGTATAGTACATGAGAAGTCATTATTGCACAATGTAAATTTGAAAACCAGTTTTAAAGTGCCTTGTGCTATTTAATAGTTAATTCGCTCAAGTCTTTATAAAGAGCTAATAATAATAGACTATATTCTATACTTTGAAGATAGCCAATTCAAAGAGATTGCTAAAGTGCATTGTGCAATTTATCAAGACTTTCTTTATTTTTCAATGGGAGCTATAAGGTAACTTTAAAGTGCATGACGTCCTATTAAAGTGCTGGTACATATTGTCCAATTAGAAAAATAATTATTGCACACTTTACAGCTAGATCTAAAGTGCTTTGTACTATCTCAAAGAGGATTAATTCAAATTTCCATAAAGTGCTGCCGATTATCTACCCTGTAATATATTATAGCAATAGTCGATCTTAAACGTCTGAAAGTGCATTGTGCTTATTGTTATGATAAATTTCATATATAGAAAGCATTTATAAAATGCATAGTTCATGATAAGTCATTATTGCACAATGCAAATATGAAAACCAGTTTTAAAGTGCCTTGTGCTATTTTATACAGTTAATTGACTCAAGTCCTTATAAAGTGCTAATAATTGGAGACTATATTATATACTTTGAAGATAGCTAATTCAAAGTGCGAAAAATTATAGACTATATTATATACTTTAGAGATAGCCAATTCGAAGAGATTGCTAAAGTGCATTGTGAAATTTATCAAAACTTTGTCTAAAAAAAACCCCTCTAAAAGAACTCCCTACCCTCTAAATAAATAACTATATATATATATATGAACAGTTTGTCATCGATGCCTTTCCTCCTCCTCTCGACGTCGGTGCCAGCAGCAGTAATGACACCCGCTAAAATTATCATACAAAGAAATATCCGGGAGGTCCTGAATAAATCAAGCGGCACACCACAAGGACAGCACAAGAGTTTATTGTGCATACAACGACGCGTTTCGGCGAAGCCTTTTTCTAGTTGCGTGACCTGCGCCCAATTACCCATAGAAATACGGGTTGCAGTGCATAAACATAGAAAAAATATTCATTACAATTTATAATGTGATAGAAAACGAACATTATTAATTCATAGTACTGTGCAAAGCGATGCAAAACTACATTTAAATTTAAATAAAACATATGGGGCATGCTGGTGCAGGTCTAAATCCCAATTCAATAAGCATTTTTCTTTTTTCATTTTCAGTTAGATCTGCCAAATTTTCCTCCATTTTACTTAAATCTAAGAGTAAATCCACATCTCCGATACACAGGTCGGATGTCTCATCTAGTCCAGTATAATTAGACCTTGTATTTTTTGATCCAATGGCCATTTTGAAAATCTTCATCAATTTCAATTTCCGAATATACAGGAAAAGGTTGATACGTGTGGTGACAAAATCCATATTATGTGAAGGGCAGAAGGATAGACCTAATTGTAGCAGGGACTCCTCCTCCTCTGTGAGGGATCTAGATGATAGATTCAGTACTGATTTCTTAGAAATAATGGCGACCGAAGTTGGATGGGTGGGGGGGATAGTCCTTCCACCTCGTCTATTCTTCACTCTGAATCTTTGTTTATTCTTGCGCCTCTTCCTCTTTTGGGACCTTTTCCTCTTCCTCTTGTTTTCTCCTCTGGTTTCTCCTCTTGATCCTTTTTCTGTTTTAGGATCTGAAATTCGTGGAGGAAAGTCAGTGGACGTACTCCTAAAGGGACACTTCTCGCTTCAGTGTCAGAGCTAAGGTCAGAGCTTGAACCCGTGGATATGGATTCCTGTTGTTTTTGTCTTTGAATGTGATGGAAGTTTCTTTGCGCCCAATCAAAACGTTTTGCGTAGGTTAGAATCCGACCTTCGGCATAGTCTTTTTTGTCACGTAAAAACTTCCGCTGTTTGTTTGCTTTAATGGCCTCTTCGTAGTTTTTCAATTTTAATTCAAGTTGTTTTCCAAAATCAATCACCGCCTTATCGTTTTTAAATTTTACTAATTCTGTATGATAGAATGTTGTACTAGGGTACATTACCCAGGAAACAGCTGCCCCATGCGCACCAATCACAATGATATGCATGTCTTTATGTGGGTAATTCTATGATATGAATTGCGCAGCATGGGCAACGCTTATTTGCAGTTTATCTGCCTTCATTTTAAAGAACAGAAGGCAACACCGACAAGAGATGCCGACAGTATAGTCTGTCCTCTATGTCTGGTAAACATTGAGAGAGCGGGCAAAAAACTCTATTTTTTAAATCGGTAGTCACCAGCATGCCCCATATGTTTTATTTAAATTTAAATTTAAATGTAGTTTTGCATCGCTTTGCACAGTACTATGAATTAATAATGTTCATTTTCTATCACATTATAAATTGTAATGAATATTTTTTCTATGTTTATGCACTGCAACCCGTATTTCTATGGGTAATTGGGCGCAGGTCACACAACTAGAAAAAGGCTTCGCCGAAACGCGTCGTTGTATGCACAATAAACTCTTGTGCTGTCCTTGTGGTGTGCCGCTTGATTTATTCAGGACCTCCCGGATATTTCTTTGTATGATATATATATATATATATATATATATATATATATATATATATATATATATATATATATATATATGTCTCCATTCTTGCTCTGCTCTTAAGAACGCACTCACAGCAGACCAAATTCAACTGAATTCTTTATTCTGGAGGAACCGGAAACATGCATCACTGATTGCTTGCACCTGACTCGTTTCGGGGCCCCCAGCCCCTTATTCATAGGTTTAAACAGCACCTGCGCAGAAATGCTACCAACTCCCATTTAGTCATATGCTGAAAATTCATACCCTCCAGTGGGTTTCAGGTAAGTACCTTATTGCAGTGCATGATGGAGTTTGTAGTGTTTAAAACAAACAATTTTCCCTTAGGTGGGTTTCTGCATGGCTGCTGTGCTTTTCAAATGAAATTCTTCAAGCCCTCCAGTGGGCCTCATTGAAAGCAAGTGTCCGGTTAAAATCAGAAGGCTGCTGTGCACCATCATACTGAAGGAAATATGAGGCCAAGGGTTGGAACCAGCTTTAACCCCCGAGGGTTTGTTCCGGCTTGGTACCGAGAAATAAAACTTTTCCCAAGCACTTTGGATTTGTGCATTTGTTACGAAAGGAGTGCACGCGTGCAGTTTGTGCGGTGATCGACATTGAATACAGGGCTACCTCGGACCCTGACGTGCACCACCACGTAAGTGTCCCGGCATAACTCGAGGAGGTGGAAAGGCAATATATATATATATATATATATATAGGATTACCTACTGGCGCTTGCCAGTAGATAATTATAGTTAAGACCTAGTTCCCATAGCAAAACATTTTTTTTACTTGCCTATATCTTTGGCTCCGTTTGACGAATCTTCACAAAATTTTCCATAAAAAGTGTCAAGTTGGGTCTTGTTGTGCATGAAAACGTTTGGGGTGATCTGTCTAGCGGGTGCCAAAAAAAAGGGGGAGTCAAACAATGTGCACTTCCCATGTTAATTCAGATAGGAATTTTAGACAAGACTACAGCCCAAACCGCTGAACGGAATTACAACGAATTTGTCAGAAAGCTAGATCTTGGTCCATAAACCGTGCTTTTTGCTATTCGGTGAAAATCCGCTCAGAAGATTTAGTGTTATTAAAAGAAAACCAAATTTGTATATCTAAAGGCACAAACTTCTGTGATTCCTCACTATCTTGTGTTAATTGGCTGCCAACACTTCAACCAGGAAGTATTGGCAGCCGTCTTGGGACTCGGACTCTGCCGAGTACCAAGAAAAAAATAAAAAATAAAGACAAGGGGGCAGGAGGGAAATATCTTGACCCCCTAGTCCTGGTGTCCCCCAGTGACCTCGCCAGGCCCAAAAAGCATTTTTTTAAAAATGTTTGCAGTGAAAATCACGATGGATTTGTGAATTTGCGGCATAAATAAAAAAAAACAAGCACAGTCTCTCACGCTTGTTTACGGTATAGCCCCTGGGTGGGCCAGGTCCTGGGGGCTTGTAGGCATTAAAAAACCAAAAAGAGGGGGGTGCACTGGGCCACCTCCTAAGACTCCTTTGAGCCCCAGGGACCAACACCTCCCTGCGGCTTTTTTAATAAATTGGAGGCGGGCTGTGCGGACTCCCCTCCATGGGCTCATGTGAGGAGACCACCACCTCCCCGGGACTATTTTTTTTTTAAATGGAGGGGGGCCGTGCAGACTTTCCTCCTGGGGCTGTTTGAAGCAGAGTGGGGTGTATTGGTGTAACCTGTTATAATTTGGAGTGGGTTCTCGTACAGTAGAGTGGAATACTGTGTTGTATAGAAAAGTGTTGTATATCAGAATAGAGCGTTGTACATTGGAGTGTACGGCATAGAGCGGAGTGTAGAGTGGTTGTATGGATCTGTGAGTGGGTGTGTGAGTTGTGTGGGTGTGTGAGTAGTTGTATGGGTGTGTGAGTGGGTGTGTGAGTGGTTCTGTGGATGATGTCATCAGTGATGTCATTTGAGATGTCATCAGTGATGTCACTGACCATGTCATCAGTGATGTAATATGTGAGGTCATAAGCAGTGCATGGTGGGGGTGTAAGTTATAGTTAGCTCAGATAACTATAACTGCTGAATTTCTATGGTTTTGTGCATGTGAATTCTGAGCCTAACTATAATGTCCCTGCAACCTTTGTTTTTAAAAAGTATACATATATATATATATGTGAAAATCCTTCAGTCAGGCAACAGAAGGTGAAGTCGCACTCAGGATAACTTTCAGAGATAAGTTTTATTGACTGCCCCTGTGGATGTTTTAATAGTATGTCGTTTATTCACACAAAAAGGGAATATGCAATGGACATTTGCCGATTCACGGCTATATGAAATGAATAAGATGTCACGACTGCAGTAGGTAGATATACTATCGAAGATGTGATATGAAAATTGTTGAACATCGGCGCTCACTAAATAATGGTGACACCGTGAAAGTATGCTTTTAATGCCAGTTAATGAATTTATTAATATGAAATTTTTCTATGTTACTGGTTTGTCTCAAGTGCGTTAGCATATGTAAATATAAGATCTAATGAAAAGCAACGATTATACTTTACAAGATTGCGCTGATGTTTATGCATTTTGCTTGTCCATTGTTGTCGTTTACCCTGCGTGTGTATGTTTAAAAGACGGCTACCTGCGGTATGCCGGTAACACCGAAGAAGGCAGACCGCCGAAACGCGTTTGTTCTGAAAATAAAAGACCTGTTATAACGCTACCCGTGAGTGCTTATATTTCCTGAATACGAGGAAGTTCTGAGCTTTAATATATGCGGATGGCACCGCCGCAACAAAAGCACCCGACCGCGAGTGATTCTGTCATGGTGCAAGTGGAGCGAAGGTATATACATATATATATATATTAGCGCTGTCTGGTTAGTGAGCTGAAAAGAGTGTGCAACGAGGTCGGCTACTTATAATAATTTGAAGGTGGTCAATAAATTGTAAATGAGTCATAACTATAACCCTAGAATTTTTAAAGTGTGTGTAATTTAAACTTGTTTTGTATTGGGAAAATACGTTTTCCTAACTATAACTAATCTTTAAACTTTGTTTTTTTCCTTGAGTTTCAATGGCTTTTTGAAATTTGAAAAAAATGTGTTTCAAATCAAAGTCCAGTGTCGCAAGTGGAGAGTTGTCCAGTGGTGTGTCGTACAGTACAGCGGAGGAGAGTGTTGTAAAGTCTATTGTCATAGACTGGAGCATTGTAGATTAGAATCGAGTGGAGTAGAGTGTAGTAGCGTATCATACAGTGTAGAAAAGTGTTATATAGTGTAGTGGCAAATAGTGGAGTCAAGTATCGTAGACAGTAGATTTGGGTCTTGTAGCCTGTCATAGAGTGGAGTAGAGTGTTTTAGAGTGGAGTATTGGCAAGTGGAGTGTCATAGAGTACAGTGGAAGAGAGTGCCGTAAAGTGTCGTAAAGTGGTGTGCAGTGTCATATAGTGGTGAGGCGTATCGTAGAGAAAAGTTGAATGGCGTGTCGTTAAGTGTCATACAGTGTGTACAATGGCGTAGAATGGATGGGCATAGAGTGGAGTAGAGTGTCATAGAGTGGTATATAGTGTAGTACAGTGTTGTAGAGTGGAGATGCATACAGTGGAGTAGTGTCAGACAGTGGAGTGGCATAGAACGGAGTATAGCGCAGTGGTGTAGAGTGGGTTAAAGTGTAGTAGAGTGGAGTATAGTGGAGTGTAGTACACTGAAGTGGGGTAGTGTAGAGCGGAGTAAAGTGTCATAGAGTGGAGTGGCATAATAATAATAATAATAATAATAATAATAATAATAAAGACATTTATAGAGCGCACAGCTACCTCGACTGAGGTGTCCCGGTGCTAAAGCGGATAACAACAGAGCAGTGCCAGCGAGGATCTAGTCTCTACGCCTGAACAGCCAGGTCTTCATGGCCATTCTAAACTCCTGTTCAGAGTGCATCATACGTAGTTGAAAAGGCAAGTCATTCCAGCATTTGGAGGTTCCCACCTCAAACGTTCTGCCCCCCATTCTCGCTTTAGCAAAGCGGGGGATGGTGAGGTAGCGTTTATGGTTGGACCGCAGCGATCTGCCCTACTGGTAAGGCGAAGTCTCTTCCTCAGATAGGTGGGGCCTCTGCCCTGGTAGGCCCTGAAAGCAAATGTAAGGGCCTTGAATTCAACTCTCTTGGCCACAAGGAGCCAATGGAGTTGTCTGAGGTGGGGGAAATATGCTGACGGAGAGGAACCTTGCAGACCAGTCTAGCCGCCGCGTTTTGCACTATCTGCAGCCTACGGATCAAGCCGCTAGGCAGACCCAGATAGAGTCTGTTGGCGTAGTCAATATGCGAGGTGACATACACATGCACTACAGTTTTACGGGCTATCTCTGGTAAGAAGTCAATGAATTTTCTAATAGTTTTCATCTTGCCAAAGCAGGCCGCAGATACGTGCTGGACATGGACAGAAAGGGATAAGTCATTATCCCATCTGACTCCATATTCTTGACCGAGTCCTTAGGTACAGGAGCATTTCCCAGTTCTGCCGGCCACCACAGGGCAGCCGGGGTTGGGACTGCTTGACTAAAAAACAGAACCTCCATTTTATCAGCATTGAGCTTTAAAAAATTGTTGCTCATCCAGCCGGAAATGCTTTTTAGACAGTCTCTGAAGGAGTCAAAGACTGATGACCACACCTCACTGAAGGAGAACATCAGTTGGGTGTCATCCGCATAGGATATCACCTTGATCCCCATATTGGCAATGAGCTCCGCCAGTGGTGCCAGATAGATATTAAAGAGAAGCGGGCTCAGGGCCGAGCCTTGAGTCACCCCCCATCTTAGCGGTTTTGCAGCAGAGGTGAAAGGGTGGAGAAAGACTTGTTGGTCTCGGCCATGAAGGTAAGAAGCGATCCAGTTAAGCTCCGTCCCACAGATGCCAATTTGCTTAAGACGATCAAGCATGATGGAGTAAGACACCGTGTCAAACGCTACTGACAGGTCGAGGAGTACCTGTTGTATTCCGCTTTAGGTGTCCGTATATAGGTTTTCCTGAAACATGTCCTTATATAGGCACAATTCGCATTGCCCTTATATAGGCATAAGATCCCAGTCCTTATTTAGGTATTAGCCATGCTATCCAAATACAGGCATGGTCACTTACATCCGTCCACCCTAACGTCACAACGAGTTCTTAGAAACCAGACCCTTAAGCTCTTGGGAGTTCCCCTAGCACAGGATTATTGATTTCTCCAAGAACTCATTTATTATGCATGAACCGCTATACCTTAAGGGTTCATTCCTGACGTCTTCCTCTGCCCGACTTTACGTCAATGCTAACATTCCAAGGCACCTACCAGGTATAAATATACCTTCCCTTGCCCAAGCAAGTAGGAGGAGACCTCGACTTTAGAGGAGCCCGTGTCCCGGCCTGACGCACTGACAAGAGACGCTGTCATCCCTGCTCGCAGAGAATCCAGCTTCCAGTGTTCTGACGCCCTTCGCGGGGTGTTAGAGTTCGAGACTCGGAAGGAGATTCCCACCTCTCTCATTCTCAAGGTATGCAGCTGACTAGAACCTAGAGGGACTCTTGGCATACCAGACTCTTGGCATACTAAACTATAGCATACCATACTATGGAATACTTCACCTACTTCTCACCTTGCACTAGACTTCGGTTAGGTTAGTTACACTGGGGTAGAACTAGCTTAGAGAAGCATCTTATGAGTACTCGCATTTTTGCTTATGTTATTTATGTATATGAATATATGTGTCATAGCTAAAAGATAATGCTAGCGCAGTATTATTTCTTTCTACTGCTTACGTTGTACATTATATATCTTGCATATTGTCTTGTGATCATAACAGCTCATATCTCTTACACGAGAAACAAGACTGTTCAATAAATCCTTTTATTGAAACGCCCGTCTATTCTTTCTGTGTAACTCTGAAGAAACTAAGCATGCACGAATAGCTGAGTGAAACTGTTATCTATTGTTTCCACGATTCTGAGAGCGTTCCGATTCTAAAGGGAAACAAAGTTGTCATGTTTATGCGGTTGCCAGAAACTACTCCCTTCTTGTTTACAAGGAGTTTCTAGTGGCCTCTGAGTTAGCTGGCACAAAGTAATTAAGTTTAATATACTCGATAGGGACATACTGACCTCAGTCCTATGTCTAATCTATAGGGTATATTATTCCAATGCGCAGAGCCTATTAGGGAAATAGGAACTACACTACATGGCGCCCAACAGTTTGGTAAGGCACTAATTTAACGCTAGATACTGAGTAACTCAGTCGTGCTTTTCTCTCAGAGACCCCTACTCACATACTCCATAAGACGTCTGGAGTGGGTAGGGTTAAATATCCGCCAAAGCTAAATAGGACAAAAACCCTATATATTAGCTGTTTGGTTTGTTCAACGTTGAAGGATACAGTGTTCCAAAATATTGTGCACCTTATCTTTTTTTTCCTTGAAACTTGTTCTACATTTTTCAAAAAACAAATGTCCCTACACGGGGATAATGGCACCGAGAACGGTGTAGCTGCGGCTGACCCAGTCGTAACAGCTTTTAACTTTACAGGTTTAAATGAAACCGATGAGGGTGTTATAAACATCCATCCAAACTTAAGGAGAGCCATCACTCTAAAACTTATAAAACACGGCCTACCACCAAGAGGTGGTAGAGCAGTTTTCGTGATAGAGGCACACGAATCCTTTCAGACAGAGGTATTCTATTCATGGATAGTATACCCAGAATCAAATCCAGTAACAAAAGTGTTTCACTTCTTTAAAGAAGATGAACCACCAGAGGAATATATTCCTTTCGAGGATATTGAAATTCAACTCACATACCAGGAGCATAATCTCTGGTTTAAAGGCGCCCTAAAACATCACAAAAACATTACCAGGCTCGGTCCACTAGGTAGACCAGGAGCAACATGGCCGATTCTAGCCGGCTACACACCTCATCCTGACATCGATGTAATGTCAGACGAGGAATTACTTACTCAACTACAAGAGTTAATAAAAATTTACAGACAATTAGTCCAATATGTCATGTGGACTTTCACAGTCCAACCACCAATGACCATTCCAAATCAAACCCCTCAACAGGGGAATACACTAAAAATTACTCCACAGACTTTACACGCAGTCATGGGTAAAATGCCCACAAAACGTGAGCAAATTCCATTCTGGATAGCTCAAAAAATTACTCAAATCGAAGCAGTATTTCCTAATACTAGCCCTTATGAGAAACACAGAATCCTAACAATCTGTTTACCAATGGGGATCACACCACAACTGGAAGATTGCACCACTTGGGGCGCAGTCTTTGCTGCTATCTATACTAAAACTCATAGTGTTCCATCAATTGCAGTAATACCAGATGTCCTGAAACAAATTCAAAACGAATACGGGGCAGAGCCTGCTCTGAATTTAGGTATGAAATTACTGAAAAACTTCGACCAGGTCTCAACAATAATATTATCTAATATTAAAGGGGAGGCAGCATCAGTGTCGATCCGCCAACGCTTAAGGGAATTTGATGTAACAGAACATCAGCATGAACTACCCAGAATAATAGAACAATCTTATGCAGAATTAGGCAGAGATAGTTTGGGTGGAAAACCTTTGAAGCCAAAACTATCTGAAAGTCCTGAGAAGGACTCTATTAAACAAACTCCTACATCTTCTAAAAAGAAGTGGGAAACTAATAAACAAAATTCAAACGAGAAACGTTCTAAATCTCGAGGTAGGTCTCCTCAAAGGAGCCCTCTGAAAGGAGGTATAACCTCAGGAATAGGGATAATTTAAGAAAACCTGACAGGTATCAAGATACTGATACACGTTCCTCTCGTACCTTTCAGATATCGTCACAGACATCAGAAAGAAGAGGACGGTCAGAACATAGAGAAGAACGCGTGAAATCCAAAGACGACAAACACGTTCAGAAAAATAAATCAAAACCTCAATTCACAAAGAAGAAGGTAGCAGGTCTGAAGATCAGACATGCAGAGAATACTGAGAACACAACTCAAGAACGGAGAATGGGCTCAGACAATGCTGGACAGTGCAGCAGAAATCACAATAGCTCGCCAGAACCTGAAGGAACTTCTGGAGATAGTGGACTTGAATGAGTACATCACAGTAGAAACTGTAGACACCAGGGTTAGTACTCCACAAACGTTATATGAAATAACACTCCGAATGGAGGGAGACATACCAAGAAAAGTGAAATCACTCTTTTGGGAGAAACTTTCAAGGGGTTATGATATACTTCTAGCAGAAAAAGACTGGCCACCACATTCTGTCAGGGAGTGCCCACACGGCGAGGGCATCATTATGCCAGCCTTCTCCAACCATATTCCAATTCACCTAAAATATACTTATGCCAGGAAATGGGCAGTTGCCCAGGCCCCAGCATTATACAAAAATCATGTAGGATGGGATGAGGACTCACCTCACCATAAAATACAGCTAAAAAATCAACCGACTGCACAAAGGCAGTACCCAATAAAGCAAGAAGCTAAAAAAGAGGTCAGGGAGATCTTAGATCAACTTGAATACCAAGGGGTGATTAAAACATGCACCTCTTCAATGAACAATCCTTTGTTTCCTGTATCCAAATCAGACAATACATATCGTCTAGTTTTGGATTACAGACACTTGAACACTTGTTCTAAAACATTTGCAGTGCAAAATGCACATAGTACAGCATTAATGAATAACATTGTGCGTAAAAAATATAAAACCACATTGGACATTTCAAATGGTTTCTTTTGTCAAAACATAGCACCTGAAAGCAGGTACTTAACAGCTTTCTCAATAATGGGGACCCAGCGTCAATTTTGTAGACTCCCACAAGGGTTCAAAAACAGCCCGGGGTTATTCTCAGCGAGGGTAACAGAGTTACTACAAATTTATGATAATGAGGCATTGTCATATGTCGATGACATCTATCTGACAGACGATGACCTAGATAGGCACTTGAACAGGGTGAGTACCATTATATTGGGCTTCGCCTCAGAGGGCTATAAGTTCAACTTTAAAAAATCCAGAATTGCCCATCTCAATGTCCTTTTCCTAGGATATGAGCTTCCAAGTGAAGGCAAGAGCCTGGCAGCTAACTTTTTAGAAAAGTGCGCGCTGCTCCAACCTCCAAAAACGCTGAAAAATTTACAATCCATCTTGGGTTTCCTAAATTTTGGAAGAACTTACATTCTAAATTACGCAGAAAGGGTTAAACCTCTCTACGAATTAATCAAACCTGATTTTTTAACAAAACATTGGACACAGGAACACACAGAGATCCTGCATTCACTCCAAGCTAACATGTTAGCAACAAATCACTTACAAATACGCGTAAATCAACGCAATTGAGTGATCCGAATAATTTCGGGTCAATGCGGATTCACCTATTTAACGTTTAATGAGGGTGAAAAAGTACCAATAGCATACAAATCACATTTGTATACACAGGCAGAAATGCGCTTCACTTCAACAGAAAAAATACTGACAGCAGTTCAAACCGCTGTAGCAAAAGAAAGAGCTCTAGCTCAAGGAAAACGCATTATTGTCGTGACCCCAGTACCAGCCTTAGAGGCGGTTACAAAAGCGAGCATTCCAAATGCAAAAGCTTTACATCCTAGATGGATACAATAGGTTAATTCTCTTGCTGCAACAGATGTTGAATATGTTTTTGATCCTGATTTAAAAACACAAGCGTTCCTGCAATATGAACATGAATGCCCTCTGCCCACTGAAATTGTGCCTCTAGATCAGTACGACTTTATAATTTATACTGACGGATCAGCACAACCCGCTACAGGGAGTAAGCAAGCTTACAGTGCAGCGTGCGCAATCGTTAAAGGTCGCATGCAAGATGGTAACTTCAGACCAATGGTCACTAAAACTCAATATCTAGGAGATTGTACAGCTCAGCGAGCTGAACTACAAGCATTCAAACTGGCACTTGAAAATACAGATCGCGAATTCCCCACACTTATAGTGTGCGATTCTTTTTACTGTGTTCAGTCGTATAATGAATATATACAAAATTGGCTTGAAAATGGGTTCAAAGATGCAAAAGGTGGCACAATAAAGCATAAAACGCTTTGGGAACAAGTAGTTCAGTTGAAAAACGAACTACCAAAAGCTCACATGATACACACGCTGAGTCATCAACGTGATGGTGTTCACGTTGCAGGGAATTCATTGGCTGATGAAGCCGCAAAGGGGGCTGTTCAGACGGCTTCCTTAGCTGCGATCACTCGTTCAAAAACGAGAATAGACAGTGAGATATTGTTGGCTGTCAATGCTTCAAGCAAAGGCAGTGGTGCAGCGTTACCCCAAAAAATTTCCACTCAAGTACTCTTATGTAATTGATGCGAACAACGTTCCTTTTGCTCGAAACCCTGAAGTGGGGGATAGGGTAATTCCAAACGTGGAACGTAGAGCAGCTTTGATTTATGAAGCACATCTGGGGGAGGGTCTGTCACATCAAGGGATCTCTAAAACAATATTGACATTAAAAGAGATGTACTGGTGGCCTGGAATGAATACACAGATTCACATCTTCATCGATGGGTGCATAGACTGCAATAGACAGCGTGGTGCAGAACGCCATCAGACACCAGACTACGAAGTAGCCTGCCCAGTACAGACACCATTGTTAGACAGCATTAGACTATCTACGCGCAGGCGTCCTTTTGGACAAATGCAATCCCATAAATACTAAGTCAAGGTTCCTATGGATATGGCCTCAGCTCTCGGCTGACGCTCGAACTGTTATAAAAGATTTGCAAGTCTTTATCGGCACATACGCAATAGGCACACTACATTCTGACCAGGGCCCTGCGTTTAGCTCTCGGGCTTACAAAGAAGCCATGGACAGTTTGGGCGTTGCATTGCGGTACTCCTCTCCGTTTCATCCTGAGGGAAATTCTGTTGTGGAAAGGAAAAACCGGGACATAAAGCAGTCTATAACAGCTAGAGTATTAGGTTCGGGTGATGGGTGGGTCAAACATCTTTATGGGGTCCAACGCTCATTAAATAATTTGCCAAGAAGTTCTCTAGGGGGGTCACTCCATATGAGGTCCTATTTGGGACAAGAATGTGGGTTCCTGATCTCGAATGTAAAGGCACAGTGGTGGAAAATAAACCCTTTGATATCAAAGATCGTTTGGCTATTTTACAGGATCTAAATGAACTAAGATCGAAACAAAGCAACGTGTTCCTGAAGCCAACCACCACTGGGGAAACACCGGCAGTCCCAGCAAGGCCTGTCTGGATCCCAAAAGTTGGGGATCTAGTCAGAGAGAAGATTGCGGACAAGAAGGAATTTGGACCTTCTTACAGACAACCAGTAACTGTCCTAGCCGTCCACGGAACAAGAACAGTACTTCTGCCGCCCCTTGCTGGAAAAAAAGAGAAAAGATTTGTGTCAATCGACCTCATCAAACCACAGTATGTGGCCAATACTAAATAGTAGGCCTCGTGGACTCCGACCTAGTAGCAGACGCACTTCTCTCGCTACTATTCAAGAGGTTCAGACTGAAAGACTCATAACCATCGAGAATTCAGCAGTAACAGATGAAGGACTAAGCAACAATGCTATGGAACTCATCCCTCTTGAAACTCAAGTAACAGTTCGTCCCAATACACCTGTCTACACCAATGTAACAAGTGATCAACTGGTTCCAGCGATTTCAACAAATCCTGATGCAATTCCAACAATTGACCGAACTGCTTCTGGCTATTTCATTAACTTTGATACGTTTTCTGAGGATCCGAGTGAGCCTGAAACGACGCCAGCATCAAAAACTTTCAAGCAACAAGTACAAGACCTTTTTCATTTCCTGAAAGAGACTTATCTGGTTTCACCATGGATTGAACTATGGATTATTTCTGGAATATTTTTCATTCTGTTTTGGCTAGCTTTGGTTCTGACTCTTAGCGTGCTTATAAATGGCAGATACATCCGAATGGACACTGAAAGTAAAAATGTGAACTTACTTTTAAAACCACATAAATCTTCCCATCGTGAATCAAGAGACTTGTCAGCAGTGAACATCACAGCCGTTCCTATACAGGATGGTATAGTGTGGGACAAAACCGATTTCGACATATTCGGCCCGACGGAACTTTTGAAGATTCCACATTTATTTAAAATTTCATTAAGTGACTTTATTACCACCAGTACCTATTCTGATGATTGGGACTTTGAGACTGTAAATGATATGATGTCTGATCTAGAAAGGTCTGCTGCGTTCTCTAACAATGAATACTTAGAGGGTTCATCAGACTACGAACAGCTTTATTGTTACAACCACTATGGTCATCATTTTTTGCATAAATCTGCAACACCTAGAAATGTGTTTATGTTTAACCAATGGGAACATTGTCCTACACCTCTAAGGGGTAGTTCAAAAACGTTTGAAAAGAAGTTTCCATATTTTTCAGGGTATAATACATCTGATCCAGAAACATTTTTCTATAAAAATGTAAACAAGACAGGACAGAAAATTATGTTAACTAATACAAAACAGATTTATTCTGCAGCCTTTATTATCCAACTGTCTAGACAAGGATTTGACTTTTGGAAAGACACAATTGACACAAAATCTGTCTGGGGTTCTAAAGATTGGCAAGTGCAGGGGATAGAAGCTTTGTTTAGAGCATGTATCATCCCACATCAAATAATGTTTTTGAATGACACTGTGCAACAAACGTCTTGCCTTGGTTTAGCTAAGATCAAAGACATGAACACACCTTCTGTACCAACACCTGCAAGTAATAGCACTACACAGGGAGCGGTCAGAGTAGAAACTATACTACAAAACAACAGAACTGATCCTGATTGGAAAAAATGGTTACTCTAGCCCACAGACACAAACATCTGTCAAGAAAGATTCCTGAATAGAATACAGGGCTTTACTATCCAGAGGCCAGACCCACGATATGTTCAACGACAACATCCAGGGGTAGTAACAACATACAGTGTAGGAAAATTGTGCCTCGACTGGTTACAAAAATCTACACTTGAGGATGTGAAACAACACTTATCTTTTCTTAAAGAAGACGCAGACCGTAGGGAATTCTTGCTAGGACCAAGAAAACCGCGTCAAAACATTTCATATATGCCGGCATTTACGCTGCTTATAATGAAATATGGAAGGTTTCACAGGCAGAGACCGCAGAAAGAATACGTGAACTTGATCGTATTAACTTAGAGAAATCTCTCACTGTGGTCGACAATGGGTTAACAACTTTGTCATCCAGAATTTATTCATTGGACAACATTGTATCCTCTGCTATTGACATACTGGAACAAGATTTAGCCATGTTACAACAAGGCTAATCTCAGTTACGTTCTATTATGTTATTAAGCTGGACGCTGCAATCTTTGCGTGCAGGCTATGTGCCTTGGCGTTTTATCAACACGTCGTCTCTGTTTGCAGAATACAATCTAACGGATAAACAGATCAAACTGGCACAAAAGGGAGCAAAGTATACAGTGCTGAGCATTGAAAAACTGGAAAAATTACCATTTACGGTAGCAGAAAAACCAGCTACAGAATGGCTTATTCATGGCAAAATAACTCTGCCTGTCACTACTTTTCATTTTCAGTATTGCCTAAATCAAATGCAAGCAGGCAAATATGAAAGGTTGGGGAAGGAGTACATAAAGACATCCTGGGATTTACCTTACGATTACAGATGTTGGAGTGGGGATCGTGAAGTGTTTCTAAGCGGTACACACTGTGAAAATGCACTAAGCGGTTCACTCATATGTCAGGACATTTCTTTACACGGGGCTTGTAATGGTTCTGTGGCAAACTTGTCCTGCCACCAGCAGGGTACACCAGCTACTGTGAATAATCCAACGTTTGGCCAACTTTCTAATGGGAGTTACCTCATGTTGAATGATCAGAGTTGCTGTGGCATGTTGCCAGGCATCCCATATCTGGTAACGGTCGGCTCCAGGGTTACTTGTTGTATGCAAGTATTGTTCCCCCAATAGACACAGTCAGGGAGTCGCCTCTATGGCCTTCATTGAATGTTTCTTTTATACGTTTTGATACTTTAAGCAGAATGAAAGCCATGCTTTTGCAACAAACCGTGCCTTTGACCTCGGCCAAAGAAATCTATGATTTACAAATTGCAAGGACTTCGGCTGAGATACAGGCTTTAATTCGTACAAACTGCCCTATACATTTCGTAGAAATGATGGGACGTATCTTAAACATGTCTGATACGAGCAGAATTGTACATGTATTTAAGACCATCTGTTCAGGACTGTTAACACCTTTTCAGGCAGTCCTCGGAATCATTCCAAACTTTGCACATTCGGTGTTTGGTGGTGTGCCATTAATTCTAGCACTGGTTGCGGGAATCCTGTTTTTATTCCTACTGCTATGCTATGGCAAGCCTATCCACCAGTGTCACTCCCAGCAATTTGGAGAAAGCTCTCTCAGAACGGAAGTGCAGTGAGCGCATAGTGCAACTTTTGGGCATACCTCGTCTACGGGAACATAAAACAACATGGTTTCTGTCATTTAGACCAATCTGGCAAGATTGCATCTTTCCTGTTCTACGCTGCCTGCTTTGCGGTAAGAATGCGTGCTAGACACCTGTCTAACACTCCCATCAGTCATGCCAACGGATATCGATACTCTGCTGGACCCGATAACGGCCCATGCTCTGTGTTGTCCCCAAAGGCTACCAATCCTGATGACGGCATTCATTGAGATCTCACAGACGCTTCCTGCTGCTGCTGAGGTACGAGATGGATCAACAGGTACACAGGTAACAACGGACGCGAACATTGCTGCAGCATCCTATACTGAAGGCGATGCTTCACATCTCTGTGCAGTTAACCTTCTAAATGAGGTATTCCAACTGTCACCGACATCGGTAGACGATCTTTTGTGTACAGAAATAGATGATTTCATGTTTACACCAGACCCATACACTGACTTTGATTCGGCTCACAGTGTACCAGGGAAGCAATGAATTTTGCCTCCATATTTTCAAAACAGAACTAAACTTGTAACTCTTCCTAAAAATTGAACTTTTTCTTTTTCTCTAATTTTTGAAAATACATGGCAACTCAATCTGCTTACAGTAGAACTATTCATATAAAACGGACTTCTTTGAATACTTCCAGGGACACATTGTCACCTTATTTTATTACAATTTCATTTAGTACCATGACACGCAATGGCTTTGATTTTTGAAAACTTGTCAACCATTTCTTCATATGTATATATTTCTGTTTATTCATTCATGTTGCATTTATTTCCAATATATGCTTAGAATGAAATGAAAAAATGCTTTAAAATGTACAGTACCGATTGCATTCAACAGTTTATTTTAAACTTCTTTTAATATGCTTTTAGAAATGTTTTTAGCAACAAGTGGTACTCAGTTTAATGTTTAGCATTTAATGTTTAGCATTTAGTACTATCGTTCATTCGAAAGTGGAGTGGGTGTTGTATTCCGCTTTAGGTGTCCGTATATAGGTTTTCCTGAAACATGTCCTTATATAGGCACAATTCGCATTGCCCTTATATAGGCATAAGATCCCAGTCCTTATTTAGGCATTAGCCATGCTATCCAAATACAGGCATGGTCACTTACATCCGTCCACCCTAACGTCACAACGAGTTCTTAGAAACCAGACCCTTAAGCTCTTGGGAGTTCCCCTAGCACAGGATTATTGATTTCTCCAAGAACTCATTTATTATGCATGAACCGCTATACCTTAAGGGTTCATTCCTGCCGTTTTCCTCTGCCCAACTTTACGTCAATGCTAACATTCCAAGGCACCTACCAGGTATAAATATACCTTCCCTTGCCCAAGCAAGTAGGAGGAGACCTCGACTTTAGAGGAGCCCGTGTCCCGGCCTGACGCACTGACAAGAGACGCTGTCATCCCTGCTCGCAGAGAATCCAGCTTCCAGTGTTCTGACTCCCTTCGCGGGGTGTTAGAGTTCGAGACTCGGAAGGAGATTCCCACCTCTCTCATTCTCAAGGTATGGAGCTGACTAGAACCTAGAGGGACTCTTGGCATACCAGACTCTTGGCATACTAGACTATAGCATACCATACTATAGAATACTTCACCTACTTCTCACCTTGCACTACACTTCGGTTAGGTACACTGGGGTAGAACTAGCTTAGAGAAGCATCTTATGAGTACTCGCATTTTTGCTTATGTTATTTATGTATATGAATATATGTGTCATAGCTAAAAGATAATGCTAGCGCAGTATTATTTCTTTCTACTGCTTACGCTGTACATTATATATCTTGCATATTGTCTTGTGATCATAACAGCTCATATCTCTTACACGAGAAACAAGACTGTTCAATAAATCCTTTTATTGAAACGCCCGTCTATTCTTTCTGTGCAACTCTGAAGAAACTAAGCATGCACGATTAGCTGAGTGAAACTGTTATCTATTGTTTCACGATTCTGAGAGCGTTCCGATTCTAAAGGGAAACAAAGTTGTCATGTTTATGCGGTTGTAAAGAAACTACTCCCTTCTTGTTTACAAGGAGTTTCTAGTGGCCTCTGAGTTAGCTGGCACAAAGTAATTAAGTTTAATATACTCGATAGGGACATACTGACCTCAGTCCTATGTCTAATCTAAAGGGTATATTATTCCAATGCACAGAGCCTATTAGGGAAATAGGAACTACACTACATACCAACATAGTCGCAGAGCCCCCATCCACCGCCCAGCGAATAGAATCAGCCATCTCAATCAGTGCCGATTCAGTGCTGTAGCCAGGGCGAAAGCCAGACTGGGAGTCATGCAATAGCCTGTTGGATTCAATGAAGGCAGCCAGCTGCTGATGCGCTAATTTCTCTAGGATTTTAGCGGGGGCTGAGAGAAGAGAGATGGGCCTGAAATTACTGGCGACTTCAGGGTCAGCGTTGGGTTTCTTCAGTATGGGGAGAAGGAACGCATGTTTCCAGGCAGATGGAAAATCCCCTAGCCTGAGTGAGGAGTTCCAGATGGCATTAAAGGGTGGATTCAGCCACTCTGCCAGTAAGCTGTATTGTCTAGCTGGCCAGGGATCACCAGGTGACCCGGATTTGCATTTCTGAAGTTCAGCCAGAGAAGCATCAACGGGAATCATAGCGAACTCAGAAAACACCGGCTGGTTCTTGCTGTGACCACGAGAGACGTCCTCCCCATTAGGGTGGGGAGCCGCAGGGAAGGCGGCATAAATCTGAGAGATTTTGTCCTCAAAGAAGTTCGAGAGGCTGTTGCACAGCTCCAATGAAGGAACAGCAGGGTGCATAAGTGCCGAGGGGTTGGTGAAAGAATTCATGATCTTAAAAACTTCCCTAGAGGAATTCCTAGCACTGGCAATGCGATCGGCCAGGAAATCTCTTCTCTTAATAATGAGAAGTTTGCGGTTTTCTTTCAAAGCCGCTCTATAACCAATTTTATCCTCCGTTGCATAAGATTTTCTCCACTTATGCTCCAATCTTTTGCAGTCGCTTTTTTTAGCTCTGATATCCTCAGTGAACCAAGGAGTGGAGGGGGTTGCTCTAGAAGAGCTAACGAGCCTCTGTGGCGCAATTTTATCCAGGGCCTCCACGAACCAAGCATTCAAGTTTACAATGCTGTCATCAAGATTATTTGAAAGGGGGGGCTCGGAGTCCTTAAGAAGAGGGGTTAAGGACTCTGGAGAGACCCTACTCCAGTTCCTCCTCGATTCCTTAGGGAGCGAGGTGACCCTGACCCTAACCTTCAGGTGTATCTGGAAAGGGACCAGGAAATGGTCCGACCAAATCACTGGGGTGGGAGTGTTGACTATAACTTCCTGTAGATCAAAACAAATAAGGTCCAGTGTGTGGCCCGCTTTGTGCATAGGAAAAGAGACCAGTTGGATCAGGTTAAAACCAGCAAGTGACGAAATAAAATTCGCACTATGAGAACAAGAGGGATCATCGACATGTAGGTTAAGGTCCCCTAGGACCGTAAAGTTCGAATAGCGGGTGCTAGCCTGGGCGATATAGTCTGCCAGAATGGGGGAGAAACTATGGCAGCAGCCCGGGGGCCTGTAGAGAAGGAGCCCCGCAAAGGAGGCAGAGGAGGAAAGTTTAATGCAGAAGGGGAGTCCTTCAATACTGCCCATCTGCCCAAAATTGGTAGTTGACGTCTCCCAGGTGTCTTTATGGATAATCGCCAGACCACCCCCAGGTCTGTTGTCTCGCCTATTAGCACAGACTATGCTATAGCCCTGGGGAATGGCTAAGGCCACTGCCGGGTTGGAGTCTTGGCGCAGCCAAGTCTCCGTCAGGAACATAAGGTCCCAGTTATTGTCCACTAGGGATTGGTGTATGTCGAGGGCATGTTTGGGTAGCGACCTACAATTAATGAGGCAGGATTTAAGCCAGAGAGCTTAGAGGACTTTGGAGGGGTCGGACGCGACTCCTTAACCACCCGAGAAGCGCGGCCAGGATTAAGGGAAAAGTTGCAGCAGGGGCAATGAAAAGGCCCATCTATGTCTCTAAGTAACGCGAGCGCCTGGCCCGGGCAGGTGTAGGGTCTAAGAGCAAGGAGCTCATCTCTGTCCCAGCCACGCATGCAGGCAGCAGAATTTTGGGCAGCATCATTTTGGGCAGCAGCATTATGGGCAGCAGCATTTTGGGCAGCATAACTGGCCCTGGCCCCGTTCCGGACATGGACGGGCCCAGACGGGCTTGGCTTTGGCGCGCCGCCGGCATGCCCGCTGCGCATCGGCGCCATTAGCCCTTTAAATAGTCTAGTTTATTTGTTGGGCTTCCTTGCTACTTTTAGTAGTAGTGTGCTACAAGATATCACTAAGTTGTTGGCCCTTATAACTTCATAACAACACTTTCAATAGTAAAACAAAACCATCTACATAGTTCGATGTACTACTGTGAAATTTCATTACAATCCGTTCAGTCGTTTTGCCGCTTACATGAAATACAAAAGTCTATGCAAAATGCATTGGATTTCAAGTTTGTTTTGGGACCCCCTTTTTCTTTGTACCCCCTTGACAAAACGCCGCAAAACGTTCAATTCTCTCACAATGTAACGGGTGTAACAGGTCTGCAGATTTTCATGGCGATTCTTCAAACAGGTGCAAAGTTATTAAGGGACAAATATTCAAGAAATCTCTATCTATGGTAACCCTAACTATAACTACTCTGTAATGTATGTGTAAATATATATATAGATATATATATACATATATATATAAATATATATATGTATATATATATCTATATATATATTCATACACACATACATATTTATATATATATGTACATAAATGTCTGTGTGTGTGTGTTTGTGTTGGGCGACACCAACAGGCTGTGGAGTGGGAGGTAATCTGCTGGATTGCCAGTTTATAGAGAAGAGTTGGATGAGGGGGGCTGGTGGTGTGGGTGAAGGTGATAGAGTTAGCTACAAGTATAAGGGCTGTTTCAGTGGAGTAGAGGCCATGGAATCCTGATTGGAAGACATTGAACAAATTGTTACAATAGAGTCAAGAGGTTCAGAAAACTTCCAGCTATCTTAACCATCACGAATAGTAAAATCAATAATTTATCACCAGACAACATTTCAGATTGAATGCCAATTTCACTTTTATAACCCAACTTATTTCTGCTGTGCCTCTTGATTCCTTGCAAATTGTTCAAAGCTAACTTACTTGCTAACTCAATATGCTGGCTTTTTAAAACTGAATCTGAATCGTTAAGACTCTGGAATGAAATTATGGGAAGTTATTCTCAAGATTATTTATATTTCAGATACTATGGGGCCGATTCTGATGCGGGTTGGAAAAGCTTCCCGACCAAATCGGTTGGGAAATGGTGTCCGACCCACTCGGATCGGGAAAGTCCGACCGGCGGAGTAGGATGCATCCGGATGCTTCCAGATACGATTTGGTTGAACTCCCATTGACTTCAATGGGAACATTTGTTCCTAACCGCATCAGAATTGGGCCCTCGGTCGGGAAGACACGTTCCCGATCCGATTTGGAAGGAGCAAATGCCGTTAGGAGGCCTTCCTAACCGCATCAGAATCAGGCCCTCGGTCGGGAAGCTTTTCCAACCCACATCAGAATCGGGCCCTATGTCTTATAAGCTAATTATTTGTAAATTGTTTGCATTATCTCACCCTTTACCCTTAACATGAATGAAATTATTTGATTTTCTTAATTTTTCTTCCTTAAGTGAATCATCTCCAATTGGAAATATATAAGCCTCCTCTCTGTTCATATTTGGTGGGAAAGGTGCCAGCCTATATTACTCTTAATTGGATATATAGGGCCCGATTCTGATGCGGGTTGGAAAAGCTTCCCGACCGAGGGCCTGATTCTGATGCGGTTAGGAAGGCCTCCTAACGGCATTTGCTCCTTCCACATCGGATCAGGAACGTGTCTTCCCGACCGAGGGCCCAATTCTGATGCGGTTAGGAACAAATGTTCCCATTGAAGTCAATGGGAGTTCAACCAAATCGTATCTGGAAGCATCCGGATGCATCCTACTCCGCCGGTCGGACTTTCCCGATCCGAGTGGGTCGGACACCATTTCCCAACCGATTCGGTCGGGAAGCTTTTCCAACCCGCATCAGAATCGGCCCCTTAGTCTCTTCATCAAACACATATTTTGGAAATCTCTTGCTATCACTGGGCCTGATTCACAGAACTAACTTACGTCAAAAACGTAAAGTTAGTACTTTTTGGTATTCACAGAATACACTTACTCATTTTGGTATTCACAGAATGAACTTACTCATTTCGGTATTCACAGAAGTTAGTAGCCCTAACTTTAGGACTCCTAAATGCCTTCTGTGAATACCGAAAGTCTTAAAGTTAGGATTTTTCTCAGTTTAGAAGTAGTAAAGTTAGGACTTTACTACTCCTAAACTGAGAAAATCCTAACTTTAAGACTTTCGGTATTCACAGAAGGCATTTAGGAGTCCTAAATTTAGGGCTACTAACTTCTGTGAATACCGAAATGAGTAAGTTCATTCTGTGAATACCAAAATGAGTAAGTGTATTCTGTGAATACCAAAAGTACTAACTTTACATTTTTGACGTAAGTTAGTTCTGTGAATCAGGCCTCATGTTACTAACTTATCATTGAACGCACCATAATTAATAGACTAAATGCATAATTTTTCTGACTTGGTAAGCAGTTTTTTTCCCTTTTCTTGGGTTAAACATATTGTGCCAACTTCGTTCTGTATTGTTATTTTTTGTTTACCCTATTTTCAGGTTGAACATTTTATGGTTCTATTTGCTACTGATGTTTTGCCTGTCTTAATACAGTACTAACATTCAATAAAGTATTTTTAACACAGAGTCAGAAGGTTGAAAACAATGCATTGAAGTATTTTGGAGAAGAACGGAAGCTGAGGCACAGGGCAATAGTTTAACGGGCAGGTGCAGGTCTGCCGTTGATCTTTTTTGCAATGGTAGATCAACTACAGTTTTAAAACATGAGGGTTCGGTACAAGATATGAATTAGTGTTTGAGTAAAGAAGTGAAACAGAAAAGTACCTTGAGGTTTAGAGCAAGAGTTTTTATAGTTTGAGCTTTATGTGTCAGAACAAAAAGCTACCAGAGTTGAGTAGTGGGATAAGCTGTTGTTGATGTATATGCAAAATCATAGTTGGGGAGCTCCCAGTCTTCAATGGCAGCTGATGAGATGATCAGGCCTTCACCAGCCCTTAGGGGTGTCCGGTGCAATGGCTTGGTGCACCCACGGCCTCTTGATTCTAGATTGCCATGGCTCCTGCTACAGTAAATCTGGGAATTATTGTAGAAGTTCCCATATCGCAGATGTCAGTACTTCTGTCATGTGGCAACATGTGGCAATTTCTACCTGTTCACTCGCAAATGCTAAACAATAGTGGGACTCTGTGTTTTCTACACTAATAATGCATGTTTTTTCCCATTATGGGCCTGTTTTCACCCACACATTTCACCTGCTGTTAGCATGCAAAATATCTGGGATAAAACAAAATGGGAGTCACAGATTTCCCATGAATAATGTAAATCCTGATTGGCTGGTAGCTGCCAAAAATGGGCAACCAGGAATTACTCGCCACTGGGAATGAGAGCCATATTGCAAGGTCTCATAAGTGAGCACGCACCTGATAGAACGATTAGTTTGTACTGAAGAGAAAGTTCACCCACTAAAGATTGTATGGATGGTATAGGACGCCAGGCTGAGTAGTCAAGGATCTACTGTAAGTGTTAGAAGTTACTGGAAATGTATAGCCACCCAAAAGAAGGACTGTTTATCTGATATGAGAAATTACTATTGACCCCTTAGGGACTGATGCTTAAGAAGTCCCAGGAGTGAGTATTCACACATTATAGATTGTAGATTTACAGAGTAGCAGTAGCAGTGAAGTTTGCAGGCAAATGAGGCTTTGGGGCAATTTTTATGCATAAAAAAGTATCTGCAATTTTATTGAGTGGAGGGTTTAACCCCGTGAAGTGAACTCACAAATTTTGGGAACTCTTATTTGCATTTTGCTATGTGGCCTGCTACCAGCTCATTGCTCCCATTGACACCCTGCACAGTCGAGTCTCCCAGGGCTGTAATAATAATTATTAATATCAGGGGCTGTCTCTCTCCCTCCTTTCCACTCTCGTGACCCTTGCTTCCCTCTGGGGACTTCAGATTGTGAGGCTAACCCCTCCTTATGACCATGTCTGACTACAAGACATTTGAGCAAGGCCTGGAGGCTTATGGGCCTAATTAAGATGAAGATTACTATTATGATGAGGGTCTTGTGGAGGTAATTGACCATTCGGACCAGCGCTCCCTTGATAAAGCACTTACCTCGGCACTTCAACCTATTTCCAAATGCCCTGATGAACTTTTGGTACGCCCCACTGCCCGCTTCCCTACTCCTCCAGTGGGTTCCTCCCAGCCCCTTCATATCCCTGACACAGATTCCACTTGGCCACATTCAGATGTCTATAATAAGTTGTCCCAAGGGGTTTTAGGTGAATACACCTATAGTGCTAAGAAGCGCTCAAGCTCTCCCGCTCCTCTATCTTCCCCCGACACTGATACAGATACTGACACTACTTCTTCTCATCAGTCTCAAGCCACTCAACATCCCAAGAAACGCAAATGTTCTTCCTTCTCTCAGCCCACTTCCCTTCCCCCATACCCTTCACTTTTGAACCCTCAGACATCATTCACCCCAGGTCCTCAGATTGGGTTCTAGCTCCCGTTGTTGCAGACTATATGTCGCACAACTCTGAGAAGGCGGTTCGGACCTTCCCCATAAAACTGCACTATCTCCGGACATTGATTCCACTATGCTTACCTTCCTTAAGAAATTCAACAAAGATCCCAAGAAGGGTATAGACAGAACCCTCAGAGCTTGTCAAGATAAGTTGCTTGATATTTCAGGCCCCTTTGTGAAAATTCTAGAGCTGGCCCTCCACATACAGGACACAGGAGCCCCCATTCATCCAGAAGTGCTTGCGGGGTTGGACCAAGCGTTCGATTTGTCTGCTGGGAACACCAATTGTGCCTTCTGAATGTCACACATTGGTGCTGTTGAGGATTAACCTCCAGTTAGTCGAATTAGCTACAGCTGAACCAGGCCCCTTGGCTGAGGGGCAACTTTTTGGAGACCGATTTGTCAAGGACATTGGCAGATTTGTGAACACTTCCACTTCACTAGACAAGGCCCAGTCTTCCCTGAAGAAGGTATTCAACCGGAACGGCCGTTTCAACCATCAAGGTCCTCAAAGAGGATTCGTCCATCGGCGCAGAGGCTACGGGCAGGACCCCTCCCAGGCAGCCTTCTACCCCTCAAAGCGCATGGGCTACCTAGGGCGTTACAACAGAGTCATCAACATGGGTAATCGCACCTCCAACAATCAATCTGCAGGTAACAATTCCTTCTATTGTTTCGAATTTTCCTCTGGGTTGCTGATTGCTTCACTTTGCTCACAACTGGGCCAATATTTCGACAGATTGTTGGGTGTTGGACACGGTTCACGGTTACAGTATAGAACTTATTCAGAGGCCTGTTCAAATCCACCGACCCACTCCTTTTTTCCCAACGAGACATGACTTTAATATAATCCACGATTCTGGAACTATTGTCAGAACAAGCAATTGCTCCAATCTTTCCACACCCAAAAGGTTTATGCAGCAACGTGTTTTTAGTTCAGAAAATAGATGGAGGTTAGAGGCTGTTTCTCAACCTCAGAGAGTTCAACCCCTGGGTAGTTTACTGCCATTTCAAGATGGAGGGTATTCACCTGCTGAGGGATCTGCTTCAAGAGAAGGATTGGATGGTGCGTCTCAATCTCAAAGACGCCTGCCTCTCCGTTCCTATTTTCCCTCCACACAGATGTCACCTTCAATTCCAATAGCGATATCAATGTTACAAGTACATATCCATCCCCTTCGGACTATTGTCAGCCCCTTGGGCGTTCACTAAACTCATTAAACCTGTGGTAGACCGTCTGAGAGAGATTGGTGTTCGCATGATTGTCTACCTAGACAACAGGATTCTCATGGCATAAGGCAGAGATTAACTTCTGACGCATTTGTCTTGGGCAGTGTCTCTGCATCAGGACTAGGGGTTTGTAATCAATTCCAAAAAATCCATGATGATTCTTTCGTAACAGATAGAGTTCTTGGGGTTTCAGGTGAGCTCGGTCAAGGCCCAATTACTTCTTCCACCTCCAAAATTTAAATCCATCAAACGGGAGTTGAAGTCAACTCTGTCCAAATGGATGGTGTCTTTGAGATCCCTGGCTCTGATTGTGGGACTGTTGGCTTCTTTGATTCAAGCCGTGTTCCCCGGTCCGCTGCACTACAGAGCACTTGAAAATCCACTACCTCCAAAACAGTTTAAGCTGCGATTGCCAGATTCCCTTATCTCCAGAAGCTCAGGAAGAACTCCAGTGGTGGCTTCTACACATGGACGCTTGGAATGGCAGAGCTATTTTCGGACCGGTTCCCAATGTCATCATCGACTCCGACGCCAACCGTTGGTGCTGGGGAGCAAGGTGTGGGGACTTTTCTACTGACGGTTGGTGGTCATCAGCAGAACTGCAACTTCATATAAGTTGCTTAGGGCTTCTGGTGGGCTCATTCACCACATAGTCCCTCTCGCCCACGAAGAGCAACTGCTGCATCTTTCTTCGGATGGACAATATATCAGCAGTTCACTATATCAATTGATGGGGGGGTACCAGGTTGCGCTTTCTAGCAAACATCGGCAGGAGTTTTTGGCACCTCTGCCTCTCCCAGAAGATTAAGGTGCTTGCGGAATATCTTCCCAGAAAAGACAACCTCATAGCGGATTGGAACTCCAGATTTCTGGTGGATTACAGCGATTGGAAACTCCACCCCTGAATTTTCCACAAGGTCCTGCGCTCCCCGGGTCCTTGTCAAGTGGATCTTTTCTGAATGTCAACCAAAGTACTTTTATGTTATGTTATGTTATGTTGTCATTATTTGTAAAGCGCACAGCTACTCAGCAGGCTATCCCGGCACTCAGGCTAAGGGCAACAGACCTGGATACCTAGATTGACTGCATAAAAAGCTACGCCTTCAGTTTCTTCTGACCAGATTGCTGACCATGCGGAGGTCTTTCAGTAGTTTGTTCCAGGTGAGCGGCCCTAGGTAGGAGAAAGATCTCCCGCCCACTCTAAGTCAGTTGATCTGGGGCACACTTGCCAGGCAAGGGGAGTAGGGTCGCAGGGTACGCGCTGGGATGCATTTGTTAATCCTCTCTCTGAGGTATACCACACCCGCGTCGTGCAAGGCCTTATGCATTAAAACCATGGCCTCAAAAAGTATCCTCTTTTTATAAGAAGCCATTGGAGGGCCCTCAGATAAAAAGACATGTGAGACCTAGGTGGGAGATTGAGTAGCAGTCTGCACCACCTGGAGTCTGTTGAGAAGGAACTCAGGGAGTCCGAGATAGAGGGCATTCCCATAATCCAGCCTCATCGTGATCAGAGGCTGAATGACCTTTTTGCCTGCCGACTCAGACAAGAGAGGTAGAAAGTTTTTTTAGCATGCGGAGAGTGCTGAAGCAAGATCCGCTTAAAGCTTGAATCTGTGGTTGGAAAGAGAGGGTGCTGTCATTTTAATACCTAAATTCTTCACAGAGTTTTGAAGGGGACCAGACTGAGGTGCATCGTTCGGCCAGCAAGTTCTCAGTAGATTGTGGGGGACATCTCTGAAGGCCACAATCTCGGTCTTGTCCAGGTTGCACTTCTGTTGGTGCAGGGCCAACCACTGAAACAAGACACTGAGAGATGAGCTTCCCGCCCAATTCCCTTCCCTTCCCACAGGAGAAGAGAAGCTGCATATCATCAGCATAAGAAATAACTTTAGCACCTAATGACTCAGCCAGTATAGCCAAGGGCGTGAGGTAAATGTTAAACAGGGTGGGGCTAAGATCAGAACCCTGGGGTACACCCACAGTCAGGGTTCTGGCTTGAGAGGCATATGGGGGCAGCCATACTTCATGAGTTCGATTGCTCAGAAAATGAGGTCAGCCAATTCAAGGCCGTATTTCTGATCCCTATCTCTTGAAGACGATCGAGAAGTTTAGAGTGGGGCACAGTATTGAAAGCTGCGGTTAGGTCCAAGAGGATCAGATTGGCCTTGCCTCCCTTGTCATGAGTGTTCCTAACGTGCTCAACAGCTTCCAGAAGCGTTGTCTCAGTGCTGAAGTGGGGTCAAAAACCAGATTGGCTGGGGTATAATATATTATTATCTTCCAAGTAAAGGAACAATTGGCGGTTGACTTCCTTCTCCCAAATCTTGGAGAAGGCAGGAAGAAGGGAGATGGGCCTATAGTTAGCCAATTGCTTAGGGTCAGCCGCCATTTTTTTCAACAGAGGGATTAACTTAGCCCTTTTCCAGCATACTGGGACCACACCCATTGCCAGCGAGGTGTTAAGTTTGTTGTTCACTATAGGATTAATGGATTGGGCAGCCATAGTTAGCAAGGTAGCAGGGCAAGGGTCTAAAGGGGAGCCGGACTTCAGGACTTCCATCGCTGATAGTGACAGTTCGGGAGGAAGAGGGGCAAACTTGTCCAGGGAGGAGGGCGTGGAGAGGGGGAAAGGGTCCTTTGGAGGAGACACCTATATTTGGTCGGTTTGAGCATTGTTAAAAAAATTGTTTTGGGTGGTCAAGATCTTTTCATGAAAAATTAGTCTAATTCATTGCACCACTCAACAGTCAGTGTACGTACTCTACAGTCGGCGTACGTACTTTTACAGTTGGAGACCAGACCCGATGGCCCTGGCCACAGATACTTTTCTTCAGAATTGGGAAGGCCAAGTGAATTACACATTCCGTCCCTTTGCCATGATTCCGAGAGTTGCAGCTCAGGCTCATCCCTGACCCCTAAAAGCTCCTCAGCAGCCTCAAACACGATCCATCCAAGGCCTTTAAAAACAATCATCATCCCTAAACTCCATTGCTCCCTGAGCCCTAAAGGCCTTTTCTACATCTAAAGTTCACCCATCCCAAAACCCTTAAAACCCCTCAGCACCCTAAACTCCACCCATTCCTGAACCCTAAAACTCTTTCTGGCCATAGACTTCACAAATCCCTGATCCCGAAAACCCGTTACCACCCTTAAACTCCCCCCATTCTTGAATCCTAAATGCCCTTCCCCACCCATAAACTGTGCTCATCACAGTACCTTAAAAACCTCTCACAGCCGTACCTCCACCCATCCGTGAACCCTAAAAAACCCTCACCACCTCTAAAATCCACTCATCCATCAACCTTAAAAAACCCTCATGACCCCTAAACTTCACTCGTCCCTGAACCCTAAAAATCCCTTTCTATGCCAGAACTACACCCATCTCTGACCCCTAAAAACCTTGCCTCACCCCTAAACATCACCCATCCCTGAACTCAAAAAGCCCTCACAATCCCTAAACTCCACCCAATTTGAATGTAATTTTGGATTTTTCTTTAAAATGATCTTTCCTTTAAAATGTTTCCTTTCATTTTCAATTGTTTGGTATTTCTTTAAAATTCTCTTCCTTTAAAATAGCTTTTTCATGATTTGCTTCCCTTTATTATGGTTTCTCATTTTTCGTTCTTCTGTTAATCAACATACATCAATGTGTCACATATCTGACATTTTCTTTTAGCCTTAGCTATTTTAATCAGTTTATGCCTGCGATCCCATGCCCATTTCTTTTAAGAATCATGTATACTGGTATGCCTTGACCTACCAGTGCACTTGAGGTCTGTCATATCTGTGCCAGATTTTCCAAACTGGGTATCTTGTTTGAGGCACTGGCACCATGGCAGTATTACTACGGTTTGGAGTTTCATGTCATGCACGGCGCCACCATCTAGAGTTGGGTGGAAATCTTGATCCTAGAGACATCGTCATTGCACTGGTAGCTTTAAGAACTTTCTTTTCTTAGATCATTGCATATGTCTTTTCTTTCATCGAACAAAAGCAACATAGTTTCTGTTTATTTATTTGTATATAGCACTGTACGCTGCTTCGGGCCACTTCAGAATTCTTAAGTCGCAAGATTGTGAGACCTACATGAAGTGCACCTTTCAATGAGGTGAGGTGGAACAAGGCAAAGGTAATATAAGATATACATTGTAATAGGCGACAGGTAACGAATATTAGAACTCTGCAGTCTTATGAGCTACACTGAAAACAATAGATTTGCAGAAGCCAAAAATGACTGCAGCTTGGCTTATAACTCAAAAGATGGCATTCAAAAGTTCATAAAGCATTCAGCAGCCAAGCTATAGTGAGAACAGTATGGTTTTGAGTCTTTTCTTGAAAAGAGCAACCTAAGAAACGGTTCTAAGACAAGTGAGTTTCGCAGTATTGCCCTTCAATAGCTGAAGGGTTTACATCCAACATTTATCTTTGCAATTAATGGACCTGTTAAATGCATGCCTGTACGGTAGTTGGGCCTGAGTTCCAGAAGAGGTGAGACATTCGGACATTGTGAGTATTTAAAGCAAATATGGTTGCTAATTTGGACCCACTGAATTTCTTTGGAAAGGGAGGATGATGGGGTTTTCATGTTGACTCAATGAAGCAGGTTTAGCCTTGACTTTAGACAACCTAAAATTTGTTAATATACATTTTTATGCCTACCTGTTTACAAAGAATTGCCCTATCATTCGCCTCGACATAATGATAGCTCAGAAGAGATCCTAATTATGGGGCCTATTACGATGGCGGGCGGAGACACGACCGCGGTGCCGGCGGTGATGTTAAATGCCATTTACCGCGCGCCGGCAGCGGTCCTCACGCCCGCCATATTAGCATGTCTAGACAGAGCCCATTTCCCGTCCGCTGCGGTGTGACGCCGACCGCCATCAAAGTGCGCCCGCCACCGCGGCGGTGTGAGCCAATGAGCACTCACCGCCGTGCGGAATGATGTCCCGTCCGCAGAACAAATCACGATGCCGGAAACAGGGCAGCACACCACGGCGGAGCAACCGCATAGCCAGAAACGGCGGAGACACCACAGCGGAGCAAGAAAATAGACACCCGGCCCACACCGCGATGGATCCAGCTCTACACGCCACCACCTGCAAGTCATTGACCAGTGCGGACGCCGCCGCAGGTACGTACACACACAACTGTGCATGCAACACAATACACAAGTCAAGGGTTTGAAAACGGTGCATGTCCACACCAGACACCCCTGTGGGGAAAGGCACACAGCCATTACTGCATCCACACATGTCCCACCTGTCACAAAAACACCTCGCCACATCCTGGTCACCTATGTTCCGCGATCATGAACAAATGTCCCGGTGTCGTCACCGCAGCGGTCAGTGTGCAGGAAAACATGCACACAACGCAGAGGCCAGTGCCAGCGGCAGCCATGGCCACTGTACAAACAACACAACACCACTACTCAAAACACAACACACTAGCCCTCTCCCTGAAGGGACATATCATGTGCCTTCCATGTGCCACTCCTGCACAACAACAACCCAGGTGAATACACACCCTGCCCCACATCCCTAACAACTGCAGAGATAGCCACAGCAGGAGTTGTTGCACAGGAACACATACCACAAAAGGCCAGGCCCCAGCCAACACACACACCACAACAACACCACACACATGCCAAGAACACTGAGCCCCAGCATAAAATGTACACACACACACACATATTGATGATCAAACAATTCACTGCACACACAGCCTACCAACTTACACAGACACACCCTACCCTGCCTCACAACCACATACACAGACCACATGCTAGCAGCAATGGAGGACAACATACATGAAAGCTAAAGTGATGTGCCCACAAATGGAAGGACAAGGACACAACTATCAAGCATGTGTACATCACATGCAAGACAACAGACATCTGAGAACACCCACAGCCCATCAAATCACACATGGCTGCCACAGTGAGTCAACCCAAAACACAAGCACCTCAATCCAACAACTCAGGGAGACAGCAAGGCCACCCATGTTAAGGCACAGGGATGAGAGGAAGGCCATGAAGTCAAATACTGAACAGACACACATAGGTATGCAATTACCTGAGAAGAGCATCTCTGCACCACAACACACAGGCCCCATTCACACACTCCATGATTGAGAAGCACAAGTAGGATACGTCACACATCCCCCCTCTCACATCAGCAGCACACAACACTCCCATGTGCACCAAATCACAATTGCAGGGCACAACAAGTACACATTCACGCACACCACTCCAAGGTGACACATGGGTGTAGTTGACAATGCAGGTGCACACACATCAACAGTCACCACAAAGTCACCCCCTTCACACCAAACACTTCTCCACCACCAAAGTGTACACTTTGGAAGTAAGGCATGGGACCAGGATTACTGACCACCACAAGAGGACCGTACACATACACTGCTGGGCACACAGTAAGTAAGCTCACACAGACACCATGACCCGTGCCAACCTGCATGAAAGCCTGTGCATAAACTCCCACCCTGTGCTGACATTGCCTCCAAACATGACATGTCTACACCATAGACAACATGGACAAAGAAGGATGATGACAGCAAGAAATTTCCAAAAACCACCTTCACTGCACCCACAAGTATAAGAGTCAGGAAGAATTGAAGTCCCTGTCACCCCTGCAAAAACATGGAAACGTGAGACAACCCATTGCCAATGTTGAAGTGCCATACTGAGCATGTGACACAGTAAACTGTGCACACACAGAAACAGTTTTATTGAGAAATTACACTGACAGAACTGACAACAGGAACAACTGTCTTTATTCACAGTTGTGCATAGATAGACAACAAATGTGGGCAACTGCAGGGCCAGTGGCCACTACAATGTACAGAGTAGTTACATCAGAAGCTGCACAGGCAGGGGGCAAACAGTAGTGATCAACAAGGCAAGTACAATGTGCAGAGTAGTTACATCAGAAGCTGCACAGCGAATGTGTGCGAATACCCGCCCCCACTCCAACGGCACAGCGTGATGCTACTTGCATGATTCTTTAGTACATAATTTTATTCCTGGTTTTTATGTACTAAAGAATCATGCAAGTAGCATCACGCTGTGCCATTGAGTGGAGGCGGGTAACCGTCCCTTAAATATAGTAATATAATACCCAGGTGCCGTTAAGGCAGGGCACCATACCAGTGAGCACGCGACCATGTACGAATGGTGAGGACTAACATGGATAACACTTATTGTTTCAAGCGGGTGTGCATTCCCTATTTTCAAATACGTAGTCTTCATAACTTTGCCTTATCACGGGTTTACACCCAATGTTAAAATGAATCCGTTACGAACTCTGATAAAAGTGCTATCATCACACGTAAGGTGGAAGATCGTGTGCATCCAGCAATGTTTTACTGAATGGGGCACTTAAATAAACAGTAACAAGCATTTAAAGACAATTGCAGCAATGATCATAATCTTTTTAAAGTGTTCAGGTGTGATGTTGCACTAACTGCACCAATCTTTCATTTTTCATTAACATGTTATTTGTGTAAATTCATTGCGTTGTTTGAATATGTTGTCCTAGTGCATTATGGGAATGGTAGTAGTTAGGAATCTAGGATATAGTTCCAGGGAGTGGCGTCAATCAAGTTGTTAATTGGTTGCCAGAAATGTAGGTGGGGTTAAGTCACGTGAGTTTGTTTAAAATCGGCGCTTTTGTAAAACACGGGAGACATTGTTCTTTGCAACTGCGAGAGGAGGAGGGACATGTCACTGAGTTGAAGCAGGTATGAATAGTGTGATTTTAGGTTAAAATAGCTGCATTGCTTTCGAGTATGTGCGTTAGCAAAGATGATAATGTGGGGAGAGATCAGCAGTTGGTTGCACTATGCGGCTTTAATGAAACCGCGAGGGGTGATAGAGAAATATATGAGTGAATGATGTGAATATTAGAGAGGGGGAGGGAAGTATGATAGCGTGGTGTAGTGAGAATGTGAGAATTATAAGAACTGTGATGAAGTTGATTTGTAAGTGGGGACGGGTACATGGTTGAGATGTGGTAAAGTGAGGTGTGGGTGCAATAATTGTTACATAAGGAGATGGGTTGAGTGTATGGTTGCGTGGAAGAGAGGGGAACAGGATAGCAGGTGTAATTAAGAAAGGCATCATTTGTGAGTATGTGAAGTTCAGTTCAGAGCACGGGAGCATGTCAGAGGTAATCACCGTTTTTAGACAAAGGATAGATAACAGAGGGAAGTTAGTTGGAACCAGGCAATGTCAATGGTTGTGGCAATAATATATGGTAGTTCATTAAATGATAGTTTAATGGAAGATTAAAATGAATGTGAGAGATGTAGTTTAGAAAGGATTTTAGGCGTAATTAATTTGTCACTGCTGTTATTGAGATCATGTAATGTAGGATAATATAATAAAGCTTGTTTTATTGTTGCTTTTAGTCACCCCCGACGAAGGGCTTGATGTGCCCGAAATGCATTGGGTTAATAAAATACTGCTTTGGATGAACGTTTTTGCGTCTGTACGTGTTCTTGAAATAAGGTCCGGATGGACAATCCTGAACATGAGAAACCGGTGACAATTGGCATGTTACCTTACGTGTGAAACTAAAAAGAGGAATTAGAGTGGCATACATGACGAAAGAAAAGAAAAACCAGGAATAAAATTATGTACTAAAGAATCATGCAAGTAGCATCACGCTGTGCCGTTGGAGTGGGGGCGGGTAACCGTCCCTTAAATATAGTAATATAATACCCAGGTGCCGTTAAGGCAGGGCACCATACCAGTGAGCACGCGACCATGTACGAATGGTGAGGACTAACATGGATAACACTTATTGTTTCAAGCGGGTGTGCATTCCCTATTTTCAAATACGTAGTCTGCGAATATACCATGCCATGCTCAACAACAGAGTCATGGGGATAACAATGGGCATCACAGACACCGCTGTGGACAGACAGGTGTGTGAGGGTGACTACCACTCAGATGTGGCTGTCTGTCGGACTTGGAGGTGACTGTGTGTCGCGGACAGTAGGAGGACTGCCCCGGGGAGTGTGAGGAACATCTGTGGAAGAGACATCTCTGGCTTGGGAAGCTGGAGGGCTGCTTGGACCAGGTGGGGTGGTGGCACGGGGGAGGTGGACTGATGCTGTGGTGAGACACAGTGTGTGCAGGAGATTGTGGAGGGGTGCCTTTCCACTTTTTGGGGATCCTGAAAGGCTTCCCTGTCTGGGGACTAATGGGAACTGGTGTGGACACAACAGGTAACCCCACCACCAAACCTGCTCATGGTGCTGACTCTGGGCCCCCCTCTGGGGACATGCTGGATCCAGCTGTGCACTTCCCTGGGGCTTGCCTCCGCCCTTCCAAACCCTGTCTACTATAGTTTAGCCCCTACAGTGCCCCCTTGTGCCTGCTTCACAGGGCTCGGGATGGGAGTGGAGGTTGTGGGTGGATCAGCCATAGGGCCCTCACCCAGTGTAAGCCTTGCAGGTAACACCTCCTCAGTGGGCAGGGAAACTGTCTTCTTTGCTTTGCGAGCGGTCCTTGGGACAGGAGAGTCCTTGGCGGGGGATGACTCTGAGGCCTGTGACCCTGAGGCCTGTTTCTTGCCCCTCTGGCCCTTGGTGTCACCTGAAGGGCTTTTATCTCTGTGCTCTGGGGTGGTCTTAGTTTTCTGTGGGGATGGTGTCTGCGGCCTGGACTGTTTGGGCTGTTGCTGCTGCTGTGTGCTGCGTGTGCTGTATCTGGACTTTGGGGTCTGTTGAGCATTGTCACTGTCATCAGAGGTGCACACTGACAGGGGGGTGGACAAAGGGACAGGAGCTGCTCCCTGAGAATGTGCCTGTTGCAGGGCTGCCGTCACTGTTGAGGACAATGACTGCACAGTCCGGTGTAGCCCACCCACATCCGAATGTAAGCCCTCCATGAAAGCTATCACCTGGCCCAACTTTTTATCGTGGTCTAGGAAGGCATTGAGGAGAGCTGTCTGCCCCACACACAGCTGGCGCAATAGCTCTACTGACTCAGCACTGAGGGCTGCAGGGCTGACATGGGCCGGGGCAGCAGTGCCTGCGGTGAAGGACACTCTTCCCTTTTGACTTGTGCGAACACGGGCAGCACCAGTGGAAGTAGATGGGAGGCTGGGCACTGGACGCTGTGTGGTGGAAGAGAAGGCAGAGTCCCCGTTCCCTGTGCCCCACAACATGGATGCGTCACCCCTGGCGTCAGATGACGTAGAGCTTTGCGTCTCGGGTTGTGATTCCTCCAGCAGACTCCTGTCCCCCTCCTCGGCGCTGGTCACATCTGTGTCACTCTGCTCCGGTGCGGCTGTTGCACTGGATGCCTCACCGCTGGTGTCTGTCCCCTGTCCCTCAACGCACACGGGAGATGCTACATGGGAGAGAGATGTAGTGTTAGTGGAGTGGCACAAACTGAAGTAACATGTGCAAGTAAATAACCATTCAAGAAGATGTGTTATCCACGTTGCACATCACCCTGACTAAATATACATTGCCACCTCAATTATCAACCCAACAGTGCATGTAAAGAACAAATCCAGCCATAAGTGATCCCAGTGACTCACACAGCACACCATCCTGCCTGTGGCACACTTCAGACACAGGCACAAAAATCTCTCTGACCACACAGGGTGCCGAGGATGGCAAGGATGAACATTACAACATGGTGTCAATTACGTACATGGATGGAGCAGTAGGGGAGCACACACACACACAGACCACAACATAGTAGCCCACAATGGCCATTAGCGCATGCCAGCTACCATGTTGCTTGCACGGGCACATTGTCCTCAGAAGTTGTAGTAGCTGAAATCTGCTGTCAGGCTTTGCACGCATTTATAGAAACACACTCAGATTAGGCACACTGCCGTCAACATCAACATGAATTCACACAGTACCCCACTGCACAAGGTACCTGAATGCCACAACTTTGAATGCAATGGCAATGCACATTGCGCAGATCACATCAGTGAGTACAGGTGGGACAAATGCATGTCAGATGCACCCAGCACAGACGCCACTTACAATCCACTGCATCACACTACCAACTTCACATAGCTCAGAGTTTGTCCAATCTGTGGACACATGCAGCCACTCACTGCCAAAGCCACCCGTCAACAAATACTCACCCCAAGCTTGCTGCTGATGCTCCTTCAATTGTGCATCCAACTCAGGCTGTGTTACGGCCAAGATGCGGGCCATTAGTGGTGTCATGCTGCGGCGGGCCAACCTGCCGCTCCGAGGGAGCAGCCCCAGCGTCATCTCGGCCACGTTCTTGCTCAGCCGGCAGATGTCATCCTACCTTTTATGACAGTGGCTGTGCCGTCGGTTTGCCACACCCAGATCACGCACCTTGGAGGCAATGGCCCTCCACACGGCTTTACGCTGGTGGACTTTCAGCTGCAGGCATGGGAGACAAGAGGGGTAATACATCAGTTACACAGTGTATACTACCAAAATCTCTCAATACAGTGGCACGATACTCACTCATACCAAATTAACAGATATGTGTAACAGAGCCAAGAATGCATGACACATGGTACAACGGCATTGGAGAACCACACGTGAATCCATGAAGGTGGGAGGGTGGACACAGTACCTCTACATCCCATTCACATGCAGGATGCCAGCACATCAAGCAATGTGTAGTCTGCCCACATCTACTGTCCGCTGTTAGCTAGAGCAACACATAGATCAGATAGCAACACATGGTTGTTGGTGGACTCACTGTGTCCAACACTGCGCAGCCCCCAATGTCCTAGCCCTGTGAATGGTTCACTGTGTCATGGAGCTCACATACAGTGACATCAACTCTCATACACACACCCTTGTCACAAGGCTTGTCGTGTGCAATCTACAGGGCTGAGATGGCTCTTTGATGAAGATGTGTGAACAAAAGACACATGGAACAAACTGTACATGCAGTGATGTGTACTTGTGGGATTGGGCGGCGACTGTGCAGGCCAGGTGGGCTGACACTGAGAAGGACATTTGGGACCCACACAGCCATTCACACAAGCAATCACTGGCCTGACTCCTGCATTACCAATTTGCTGCTTCACTGTATGGCTGACAGGACAATACATGTCCCTCAAATCTGGATGGGCATGCAGGGAAACGTGTGAAAGAGGCTACACAGCCCTTCCCCTGGAGAAAACATGCTAGGCAGTGCATGTCAGAGCTCCACACTCACTGACACATACTGCAGCACCTCCACCTCACGTGTGCCCCCCCTGCACTCTCACTCACACTGTTGGAGACTTACCACGACATTAGGGGCACCATAGAGCCTTGGGTACTGTGCAAGCACCCCGTCCACCAGGACCTCCAGCTCCTCACTGGTGAAGGGAGTGGCCCGGATCTTCTGTGTCCTCAACATCACTGTGGACAGGTGGCAGCAGCAGCAGGTGGAGTTCAGGGGTGGCAGGCAGCAGTCCCTGGAGGCAGCAGCAGCAGGTGGAGGGTGGCAGGCAGCAGTCCCTGGAGACAGCAGCAGCAGGTGGAGGGTGGCAGGCAGTAGTCCCTGGAGGCAGCAGCAGCAGGTGGAGGGTGGCAGGCAGCAGTCCCTGGAGGCAGCAGCAGCAGGTGGAGGGTGGCAGGCAGCAGTTCCTGGAGGCAGCAGCAGCAGGTGAGGGGTGTCAGGCAGCAGTCCCTGGTAGCAGTGCAAATGTGGGGCACCCTCCCACACATATATAGGCCCCTGGGGCTGTGTCAATGGTCCCACGCTGCTGCAATTGGTGAACCAGGTCTGCTATTTTTAAAATCATCCAATGTCCGCCTCCGCGGTGGCGGTGCACACCTACCGCGATTTTCAAAGCCATATGAAGCAATTGCTACTGTGCGTCCCATTGGCTGCAAGGGCATGGACCATGGCGGTGACACACCGCAGGGGCCAGGCGCGCGCTACCGCGGTGGTGCATCTTTTGAATGCTTCCAATGACCGGCTCTGCAGTTGCGGAACACGCCTACCGCTATTTTCAAAATTGCATCAGGCTACCGCAAGGGTGCTTCCCATTGGCTGCCAGGGCATGGTCCATGGCGGTGACAGTCCGCAGGGGCCAGGCGGTAGGCACCGCCATATGGGTGCCATACAGTGCCTGTAGTGACTGTGAGCTGGGTAGCGGTACATGCCAACCGCCATTTACAGATGTAGATATGGCTGAGACTACCGCGATCGTGACTGGTGTATTGGCGGTGACAGTCCGCAGGGGCCAGGCGGTAGGCACCGCCAGATGGGTGCCATACAGTGCCTGTAGTGACCGTGAGCTGGGTAGCCGTGCATGCCAATCGCCATTTACAGATGTAGATATGGCTGAGACTACTGCGATCGTGTCTGGTGTATTGGCGGTGACAGTCCGCAGGGGCCAGTCGGTAGGCACCGCCAGATGGGTGCCATACAGTGCCTGTAGTGACCGTCAGTGGACTTGCGGAGCAGGTTTGCTGCACATATGGAGTCATCCAGCTCTATCCATAGCCCAACATGAACAGTGCCCAGTATCTCTAACATTGAAGGACCCTCATGAGGCCAACATTACAAATGGGACATTTAACTCCATGTCACCTACACATGCCATATATGTGTATGTGATAAATTGCATTGACACATACACACGCACATGTCACATGTGATGTGAAAGGGCATGTAGACTGTACAGTTTTTGTGTTGCATAGCATATGTAGATAATGGTCAGTGTGTAGGTGCAATGTAACGCACAATGCTGTCTCATTGTGTGAACTAGGGGCATCATTGACTGTCACATTGTCTACTGCACATGCACACACGTGTTCACCACGCTCAGCCTGTGGTCAGTGTGTACTTGATGTGTGCCATGTGCAACCTGTGTTGAGAGGTGTATCATGGACAGCAGCACGGTGTGCTAGGGTAGTATTGTAGTTTGACACATATGCTGGGGGTAATACTCACAGGTGTGCGCACACATGTGGTGCCATATCCCACTGTGCATGCCAATGAGCAGGAGGTGTGCACAGATCATTGCTGCGGGTAAGGGGAGAAGTGTACGAGTGGTGTGCCTGATGTGTACCGACTTGTGCAGTGCTCTGTTGGTTGATGGTGCAGTCTGTAACATTTGGCAATGTGTCTGTAGAAATGTGAAATGTCCTGTACATCTCATGGTGTGTATCATTGACATATGTGCACTTTCATCTGACCTAGGAGGAGGCCCAATATCCATTGTCCATTCACAGTGCTGGCTGACATGGAGAATGAAGAGATCATCCGCAAATTCAGGCTGGATAGAGTTTCCCTACAAAACCTATGTGCCATGTTGGAGCCCCACCTGCAGCCACGTCGCACATATCCAACAGCTTTCACTGCGACTTCAAAGGTGATGGCGTGCCTGCATTTCTTTGCGACAGGCTCATTCCAGCACACGGTAGCAAGTGCAGGTGGGATGTCACAACCGAAGTTCAGCATGGTGCTGAGGGATGTACTGTCAGCTATGATGAACTACAAGGACAGATACATTCAATTCCCCAGGGGGCCAGAGTTGGTGGCTGTGAAGGGAGATTTTTATGCCCTTGGACACATCCCCCATGTTGTTGGTGCCATTGATTGCACACATGTTGGGCTTGTGCCACCACAGGCACGTGAGCAAGTTTACAGAAATCGGAAGCATTACCACTCGGTAAATGTTCAAGTGGTGTGCCGGGCAGACATGATCATCTCCCACGTGTGTGCCAGGTATCCCGGGTCAGCCCATGATTCGCACATCATGCGCAGCAGCATTGTCCCGCAACTGATGGCCAATCTGCTTCCTGAGCGTGCATGGCTTGTGGGTGAGTATGCATAGTGGAGTAGCGTGGTGTGTGTGTGACATGCTGTCCTGTGGCATTGTGGAACATCAAGGTTAATCTGTGTTTCTCACACACCCAGGTGACTCTGCCTATCCTAACCGTCCGTGGTTGCTGAGCCCACTGCGGAATCCTGTGACAGCAGCTGATGTGCGATATAATGATGCCCATGGGAGAACACGGCGTGTAATAGAGCGTACATTTGGTCTCCTAAAGTCACGATTTCGCTGCCTGGACCGTACCGGAGGTGCCCTGATGTACTCGCCAAGGAAGGTGTATCAGATAGTCGTGGCATGCTGCATGCTCCACAACCTGGCCATTTGCAAGGCAATACCCCTGATCCTGGATGATGATGAGCAGCCAAGGCCCCCGCCTGCAAACCAACCCGGGTCCAGTGACGAGGACAGTGGAGAGGAGGAAGGTGTCGACATGCGTCAACAGCTCATCAACCGCTACTTCACTTGAAGGTGAGTGACGATGTAGGAGGGACACATGGTCTGATGGTGTTACAGTTGCTGTGAGGGTGTATGTGAGCTTGGTGACTGCAGCCTTGTGTTCACTCATTGCTGGTTGGCAATGTTTGTGGGATGGGGTAGTTTGACACAGATACAGGATGTCTCTATGGCGACTGTTGCTCTGTGTAATGTGTGAAGATTGGAGTACCTTGTTGACAAGTGTTGTGTGATATGTGTGATTCCACACCAAAACAAGTGACTCTTGTTCTAATATTTTTCCTAGGTCCCTTCAGCCTCTCCTTGCCTACCTACATTCCATTTCCCTGGGACATTTACATCACGGTGAAGGTTGCACATCCTGTATTAAAGACGGAGCAGACACAACAACATGTGTGTAAGGTGTATTTATTCACAATTGTGACATGTGAGGGTCGAGAAAATGTACATGGGGAAATTTGAAGATTTTTTTTTTTTTTGATGAGTTGACGGTCATGGTAGATGAGATAATTGAGTAGTCACCACAGTGATGTGGAGACCCAGTCCAACAGACAGATGCCATTCACATGGCAGTGTGGGGAAGGATAGTCCAAAAGGTAAATGCAGTGGTGCAGTGGTCTGCCATCATGGCTGGCTCCGGGACTTGCCTTTGGCAGGTACTTTGGCACGTGATGCCTCCTGGCCTTTTCTTGGACGGCCCCTTTTGCACTTGACTGGAGGGGCCTGTGCTGCAGGGGCAGTGGTGTCTGAGGACTCACCCCCCTCTGTGGACGCAGGGGAGGATGATGAACTGTCATCCTGCTGCCCATCAGGGGGAGGCGGAGATGTTGGATGTTGCGCTGGCCTGTCCCTCCGAACCGCCACTAGCTGCCCCAAGAGGTCCACAATTTGTCCCATGCAGGTGACCATGGACCTCATCAGCAGGAGGAGCTCCCAAGAATCTTCCTCAGACCGGCCCATTCGTCCCTGGGCCTGTTCGTATGCCCCAAGGACTCTGTTGATGTGGGACAGGGCTTCCGTCCCAGGCTCAGTTCCCCTCTGCATGAACCTGCCCCTCCCACCTACACTGCTGCCACGGGCCTGTTGGCTCCCCACATTGCTCCGCTGCATCCTCTCCCTGGCCTCCTCAGTAGATGTCATGGGGTGCTCATCACCTGGGGCAGGGAGGGTGTTGCGGGCAGCTGTGGTGGGGGTGGTGGTGGTGGTAGTGGTTGACACACAGGCTGTGACAACAGCTGTCTGGAGAAGGTCATGGGTTGCAGCAGATGTGGTTGTGGGGACAATGGGTGCCTGGGCCTGGTTGCGGCCTGCCACACCAGATGTGCTGGCTTGGGTCTCCTCATCCAAGGAATCCAGGGAGTCTTCATCCAGTAGTCTCTGTTCCGGGGTGGGGGACTGGCTCTGCAGGTTGGTGGTGTCGTCCTCTGCAGTGAGTTCTTGGTCACCTGTGGGTCAGATGAGAAATGGTCATTGTGTTGCAACCAGCAAAGTTTCTGTTCACACTGTTCCATCAACTGTTTGTACATCCAGCAGTTGTTCACTGATCTAATTTGCAGTTACCGACATCCAGTGATGCATTACAAGTTGTTGAGGTACATGCATTACTTGTCCATATTGGGAGTTGGCAAGACATGACATGCACAATTTACATTTTGTTACATTGACAGGTTCATGTTGGCATCTAGTGAGTGTTAAATCATATGTGATCCAGTTACGCATGTATGTCACTTGTTGTGCCCTTGCAGCCGTTTACTCTGCACATTGGGTGAACATTGTAGTTGCATCCATACCTTTGGCATGTGGTGTACATATCTGTATTTGCACTTCCAGCCATGCTTTCTTTGCTTTCATTTGGTCCTTGCTGGTCTGGACCCCTGCCATTTTCAGATGGCATGCAGTGGTGTGAAGGGATGTGCACTGAGTTACATCTACATGTGGATCTGAATGTCACACTTTGGTTGCTGTCATGGTTTCATTTGCTTAGGTGTGTGCACACTATAGTGGCCAATGCTATCTGGGTGTGCAGTTGTGCAATGTGAGGCCTCGTGTCCTATGCCACCATGCTTGTCGTGAAGCATATCTGGCTGCATGTAGTGGCTGGTGATATGTTCGGTTTGCTGTTTTTTGCTTGTATTTGTGAGACCTCTCTGTGTGTGTGTGAGGAAGGCTTCCATCTTGGTCCAGTGTGGGACAAGTCAGCATGATATGTCTACCTACCAGTGATTTGGAAGTGGACAGTGCAATGACTGACACATGCATCTTAGTGCGAGGGTGTTATCAGTCTTGGGGGCTGGAGCTCATGTGGGCTTGTGTGAGTTGTTGTGCAAGCTTCCCACCCCCACACACCCCAACCTGTGAGATGCGGTTAGCTACCTGTTAGTTGAGTGGGTAGCATACAATGCCTGCCACATGATTCTGATTGGGGGTGGAGTGGCCCATCCTACTCAGGGGTCGGACAGCATGCATGGTGGGATTTGTGGGACAATTTGCCAACCCCACAACACCGTCTCCGTGTGAAGATGGCTACCTACCGGTTGAGGTGAAGGTGAGCAATGACATGGCTATGTGACTTAAGAGTCATTCTTGGGAGGAACGTGCCTGTGGTGAGCAGAAGGTGTGTGTGGGTTTCAGTACCCAAACGTTTCACATCACATTAGGGCATGGGGTGTGGCCCCACCATCACTGTTGTCCCAACTATCTGGGTGTGGGGTCCACTCCCCCAACATTTGAAGGCACAATAGGGCATGGGGTATAGGCTCCTATCACTGTGGTGACATACAGCAGGTTGAACATCTCACCCAGCAAACATTTCCACACTATCATGGTTTCATGGTATTTGTGGACCTGAGAACATGAGCAAAGTACTGGTGATGCAGTTGTTCCGGGGCATCCATTCACTTACATGTTGTCATCAACAGTGGTGTTTGTGTAAGCTACAGTCAGCCATGTGCAGACAATGTGTGCTTTTGGGGCCAGACTATACCAGCACTGTTCAGACAGACAGTGTGAGATGTGACCATTGTCAATGCATACACACATTGCTGGTCCCAAGCAGACACATTTGTGCATTTTAGTCAGCCAAAGTACTCTTGTTATGCTATTCAGTGCAGCACTGTGGCAGCTGGGTCTGTTGCAAGACAGTTGGGATGTGCATAGTTTAGCAGTGTGAGTCCCAGGTCCGGTGGAGTTTTTTGATAATCTGCACTTCCACTGTTTACATTGCAACACTGTGGTATGACATGGGTGATTAGCACATTGACAACCAACCTGCCAGACACTGCTGCAGGGAAGCATGATCGGTGTTAGTGTTGCAGTGTGTGATGCCTGGCACAGTAGACACAATGTGGGAAATTTTTGCAGTGAGACTTGTGCATGCTGAGTACAATACGACTGTTTAGCATGATTTGTGTAGGTGACTGTGGACAAAGTGGTATGGTGTGATGTGCGGGGGAACAAACGTCACATGCCTATGAGTGGGACAAGTGCTCCATCATGCTGATCTGTTGAAGAAGTGGGCCTGTTGTGGGTTGTACTGCAGTGTCACCAATTACACACACCACTCCCAGTTCAAATGGTTACCTACCAGTAACTTTGATGAGTCACATTCAATATCTGCCACATGGTTGTGGTTGTGGGGAGTGCTATATCTTGCGCAGCTGTAGGACAAGGGGGCCTGGTGGGAGTTGTAGTGCAGACTTCCAAACCACACACACATCTCCCTGTGAGGATGGCTACCTACCTGTTAGGTTAAGGTGAGCAATGCAATGGCTGCCACATGGGGGGGGGTCAGGGCTCCATCTTGCGCAGTTGTAGGACAAGGGGGCTTGGTGGGAGTTGTAGTGCAGACTTCCAAACCACACACACACACCTCCCTGTGAGGATGGCTACCTACCTGTTAGGTTAAGGTGAGCAATGCAATGGCTGCCACATGGGGGGTCAGGGCTCCATCTTGCGCAGTTGTAGGACAAGGGGGCCTGGTGGGAGTTGTAGTGCAGACTTCCAAACCACACACACACCTCCCTGTGAGGATGGCTACCTACCTGTTAGGTTAAGGTGAGCAATGCAATGGCTGCCACATGGGGGGGGGTCAGGGCTCCATCTTGTGCAGTTGTAGGACAAGGGGGCCTGGTGGGAGTTGTAGTGCAGACTTCCAAACCACACACACACCTCCCTGTGAGGATGGCTACCTACCTGTTAGGTTAAGGTGAGCAATGCAATGGCTGCCACATGGGGGGGGGGTCAGGGCTCCATCTTGCGCAGTTGTAGGACAAGGGGGCCTGGTGGGAGTTGTAGTGTAGACTTCCAAACCACACACACACCTCCCTGTGAGGATGGCTACCTACCTGTTAGGTTAAGGTGAGCAATGCAATGGCTGCCACATGGGGGGGTCAGGGCTCCATCTTGCGCAGTTGTAGGACAAGGGGGCCTGGTGGGAGTTGTAGTGCTGGCAGCATGTAAACATGTACCCATGGTGATGTTTGTAGCTACCTTTGAGGTGAACCTGAGGGACTGTTGGATTAATGTGTGAGAGATGTGTTGGTGAGAGTGTGGTGCACATGACTGCATTTGTACCTAGGAGGTATAGCTTAGTAGTGGTGCAAGACAGTACATATCAGTGTGATGTTAGGCATTTGTTTGTACTTACCAGCCTCCACTCCCCGGGTATTCCTGTGAGACTCTCTGGATGCAGTATGCCAAGCACCTTCTCCTCCCATTCGGTGAATGTTTTGAGTGGAACGGGAGGGCCACTGCCTGTCCTGTGAGCCAGCTCATGGTTCTTGGCTCTCTTTTTCTTGACCACTGCCTTCAGATCGTGCCAGCGCCTCACAATTTCATTTCTATTGCGTGGCACGGTCCCTACTGCATTTACCTTATCTACTATCCTTCTCCACATTAGCGTTCTTGTGGCTACTGGTGTCTGTTGTACCAGGTTACCAAACAATTGGGGTTCTACCCTGATTATCTCATCTACCAGGACCCTCAACTCACTCTCAGTGAATTTGGGCATGTTCTGTGGTGACATGGTGTGTGATGTGCCAAGGTGTTTGAGGTGCAAGTGTTGAAGTGGTGGTGGTGGTGGTGATGTGTATGGTGTGTGATGTGCAAAGGGGTTAGAGGTGCAGGTGTAGAAGTGGTGGTGGTGGTGGTGATGTGTGTGTGTGTTGTGCAGATTTGCCTCTCCTGTCAGCTGTGGTGTATGTCCCTTCAGTTCTGGAGTTTTGCAAAGGATTGTGGTCTGGTAGGGGGCTGGATTTATACTGGGCTATGTGGGTGTGTCAGGATGGGGTATTGGTTGCAGGTGTGGTGTGTGTGTCGTCCTGGGATTTGTAGTTTTTGAGTTTACCATGGGGGTGTGTCTTTGGGCTGTATTAGGTGTTTTTGGGTGCATGACTTGTTTGCTTGATGCACTTTGTGGGCATGTTGTGTGTATTTTTTTCGACCGCCATTTTTTTCACGGAGCGTACGCAGCGGTGGCTATGCTACGGCGCTTCCGCGGGCTCTCTCATTCCTCACTATTGTCGACCGCGGCGGTCGGAAACCGAGCTCTGCACCGCGGTCATGTCGGGGATATCATAATTTCCATGGCGGTGTCTCCGCTGTGGTTGCGGTGGTTTGGGCTGTTTCCGCCGCGAATCCGAATGCCGCGGACGGGTTTCGGCCTTCTCCGCACGCGACGGGCGGTTTCTTGGGTCTCCTTTCCGCCGCGGTTGGATTTTTACCGCCGTGGATCCTAATCTAGCCGTCGGTTTTCCCGCGGTAGCGGCGGGCGGTGAGTTTCCGCTACCATGGCGGTCTGGTTGCTTTTCCGACCGCCATCGTAATGACCCCCATAGTTTGAATTGTGGGATGGATATGTTCTATTTCCTTTTTCAGTAAATTGTCATTTGATGATGTTTGGACTCAAATATGCATTGCACTTGCGGAATGAAAGTAGGATCGTTGTTGAAGACAATGCCCAGGTTTGTAATGTGGAGCCTGTTTTGGGCTGAAAGTCATCTTTTGTTTGCATGTGGCCTCTCAACTGCTTGCTTGTGCTTCTCTCATTGAAAGTATTGCTTCTACATCTACAGTCATCCCTCCCTTAGTCTTTGTATAGCTCTGTTCATTCATGCATACATGCCATGAAGTGGACCAAGTGCATTGTTGCATCAATGTCTAGGTCATATTTCTGTACCAGACCTCTACGTGGCCAGCATCTGCCCTTCTTCCTTTTAAAAAGTAAAAGTGTTCTTTGTCTTATGGAATGTCTGGTTGAACTTGCCAGTGGTCTCCTTGACGTCTGTCTGCTTTTTCCTTTACCCTCTTCCTAAACTTTCATTATCCCCACTTTCAGTTCTGAATTAGTCCATATTGTCTAGTTGCAGAATATTGTGTGTATGTTAATATAATGCTACAAAAAATCATAGCAAAAATAATGACTGCCAAAATATGGTCAAGGTTAGTATGTATAGGTAATTATGTATTTGCTGAACTTAACTCCACATATATGTACCTCGAGAATATATATGCCTCTATGACATTATATTGTGACACTAAATATCGCCAAAAAACCCATTGAGCATACAAATATCAACTTGACAGACTTTCTATGTAAAGTACAAATATATCATCTACAAAAATATAGTGGGCTAAAATATCACCATAAAATAAGTAAGTATACAAAAGATACAACCACATCACTACTGATCGCTCTAAATTGGCTCCCGTTTGAAGCAAGGACTGAGTTAAAAATCGCATGAATGACCCATAAAGCACTACATCTTAACACCTTGTTGTACCCAACAAAAAAACTTGAGCTATCTGGTGGCTGTATATCTTGCAGTAGCTCGAGGACTTTATTGCTAAAACCACAGAAATTCTGTAAAAAGAAACATACAATCGAGCTTTCTCAGGTATTGCCCCGAAGATCTGGAACTCCCTGCCTCCTGAAATCAGACTGAACCCCTCGCCTGTATCATTTAAAAGGGAAGTCAAAGCGCTACTAATGAACAAGTTCTTGCTCTAAGGCTCATGCTGCTCAATAGCCTTCAACATTTACCTACATTTGCTACACTAAGTTCAGTTCTGGACTACTATGATCTTATATATTTTGTGACGACTTGGTCCCGTTATTGACCTCCTGCCTTTTTGGGACCCACCACATCTTGGTTAGCTCTCGATCTTGTTGTTTGTTTTAGTGTTTCTTCCTTCCTGACATATTGTAAAGCACTCTGATACCATCTTGGGTCATGTTCACACTATATAAAACTTTATAAATAAAAATATTGAATTTTCAAATATTTAGCAGCATTGTATTTTACTGCAGCATTTATATAACACTTATTACCTCTATGTGGGGCATTGAAGTGCTTGCCTTCATGGGCAGCATGCTTCACCGTGTAGGGCGTCTGGTTGGAAGGGTGCTATCTTTGTGTTGTATGGGAAGTGTTTCCATGTCGTATGTGATGACCACAGAGGTGTGATTATTGTGTTACGGCTTAGCAGTGTGGCAGATGAAGAAGTGTGAGATTTAGATGTGCAGTTTACGATTTTCAGTAAGCTGGCAGCTTTGAGCAGCTCTGTGAGTCCTGTTATGGTATTTCTTATGTTCATAGTCTACTTAGCTGGTTACTGCACTAGATTGTCCAACCAGATATTTTGTTCAGGGTTTTTGGTCTTGAGCAGGTTTGGTTGGAGAGAGAAATGATGGGGTGATCTGCTAGGGTTTGTTACTATCATCACATATATGAATGTCATTGTGAGATGTAAAAACAGAGTCGTAGCATGTGTCTAGTTGGGTTGGACTTTGAATGGGACAGATTTATTATTACCACTCCAGTGTGAGCAAAATAGGGAAAGTGCTTGACTTTGGAGGGTTCAGATTTACTATTCCCACTCCAACATATGCAACAGTAGGGAAAGTGTTAGACTTTGAAAGGGTCACATCTACTATTCTGACGCCAACCTGAGCAACAGCAGGAAAAGCTTTGGCGAGGTCAGATTTACTATTCCCACATAAGGAACATTATGGAATGTGTTGGACTTTGGAATTTAATTAAAAGAATGAAAGATAGTTTACAAAAATAAACAAAATATATTTCAATAAATATATGACAAACATATTATTTTTAACAGTATATAATTGATGTAAATAATTAAAAAATAAGATTACAACATAAAAAGATTGTAAATAAAATAATATTTACAATTATTTACCAATTAAAAACATTAAAATATGTATACACATTTACAAAACACCCTGCTATCATGACAACCCAACACTCACAATAACAAACAAACATAATACTAGAAAGAAACATAGAACATAGTATTTAAAAAAAATAATAACACTAGAAAATCAATCATTATATAAAAACTCAAAAACTTAATACAATTAATGGGTATAAAATTAACCTGATTAACTGCTGAGCTGGTAAAACAATTACCAATATTTCAAACTGCATATTAAGTAATTTGTTTTAAAAAAATTGAACATTATTAATAATCAAATTAACAAGTTAACATTTATTAATTGAACAAATTCTTTATAAACAATTATAAAATATATATTTAAAAAACTTCTCACCCTATTCCCCTACAAACCCAGCAACCTGCTAATAAATATATAAATTGAAACCCGAAAGTATCCCTAAACTTTAGAAATATCATGACCCTCACAAGTTTCGCCCCATACCCACTCCCTAGCAGTTTTTGCACCCTACATCCACCACCACGTCTGTGCCAGATGAAATTTTCATAATACTACTGATCCAGCGCGATATTAGCAAACAGCATTCATACACCTTATACTCACTTGGGCCCATACATTCACACTACGCTAATACTTACGCTGGGTTTATCAGTTGTTACTCTTATCAAAAATCCCTGCTACCAATTACCTTCTGATTGAAGAGTAATGACTTACCGATGAATCCTTTGCTAATTTGGGAAGTTTAAAATGAGTGACATTCATTATAATACAAAATCCTGAAATAACCACTGAGTCAGGAAGTTTTAAAAATGTTTATCTAAAGATTTAGCAGAGTAAAATACAAAGCCACATGGTACTTAATCGAAATACCCAGGATTAAGCATAGAAATGATTATTGCTAATAAATGACGGTGTTTAAAGAAGAGGAGAAGATAGAGACAGCAGCGCAACTAAAGGTTGCATTATATTTACCTAAGTGCGAGAACCAAACCCCTTAGCCAAGGAGTTGAAAAGATAGGACCCAGGAAGGATGAAGAGCAAAGACCTCCTCCAGGATCAGGACAGGACCGGTGACCTCTCTACAACGACGCCTGCGTCGTTCCCCTCTCTGATACTCGACTTCTCTCGATTCTCCCGTGCCTTCCTTCTAATGGACTCCGCCGCCCCCTCCTCAGGACCTGTTCTGGACAGCGGTTCAGTCTGCAATCGATCAGCTTGGCAGTCTGGAGCTAAGAGCGCTAGTCTTCTGTGCACACTCTCTGCGGTCTGAGCTAGAAGCTAAACTAATTAGCTAATTCTATATCTATTATACCCTTCTGCGCCCATGTACCTCCCCTTAATGTTGCTAAAATATGGGGCCACTACTTCTGATTGGACAGGGACAGGGGGTGGATTGTCGCACCATATTGATTTGTCCTAAATTGTAAAGCCTATTGTCCTTTACGTTCCCACCCCTTCAATTTAATACATTTGCTTTATTTCCCACCCGTCTCACGACAAATGTTATACATTTTACAGGGGAAAAGTATCATTTTGTCCACAGGAAACATAAAGTACAGCATCTTCGGCCAATGGGTCATGGCCTTGGGAGACATCCAAGTTGACTTCACTTGGCAGGCACACAGGATACATGCGCAGAACCATCGTCTCTCGAGTTACAAGTCACCAACCAAGGCCCAAGTTTACGAACTAATAAAAGTGCAAGAAAAGAATATTAAAATCACAAATAAAATGTTTCACTGCATACCCACTATTTCTATTCTATTCCCATTTTAATTATATATACTATCCCGCATTAGTAGCGTTAAGAAAACGACAAATTAAAATAACACAAGAGCAAGCTGAAGCATGTGAAAACATCAAGCAGCCATTTAATGCACACTGCGCAGAAGCAGAAGTTTCCCACCAAGCAAAGAAAGACGTCACACCATGTGATCAGGTTGCGACATGCGCAGTGAGTTTCCCGCGCTTTAGCGGCCATTTTGGATTACAGACAAGCGTTATTCTTTAGTAAAACACATATGCAAGCGTCTCTCCCCTTTGTGTAGTGTATGCAAAGGTTAGTATTAACAGTACATTTTTAATAAATTAATACTATGAGGAGGATTGCGTACAAGCAAGTTTCATTTATGAAACCTTGCTCCATCAATCCCCTCTCTGATGGCGTTTCTGAGCCATCAAAACACTACCCTCAATCAGATGCCAACTTCTTGCAAATTACTTCATTCTCATCTTTACACTTTCCATTTTTACATTCTCCTTTTAATTTCTTGTATAATTCACTCCTCCACTCTTCAAGTTCTATTTCATCTAGTTTTCTCTTCTTTCCCTTTTCTGTCACTTTGTATGTTCCATTCTTTCTACCGCATTTGCACCATATCGTTAGTGCCAATATTATTATTGCTATCCCTGCTAAGGGTACTAATATTTGACCTATAAGTCCTTTTCCTACATTAACAAACCAGGTTCCAATTGACGAGATACTATTTGTCAATCTTTCCCATACACTATCAACTTCCAGTGGTTTAAGTTCTTTCTCAAGTTTTGTTATATTCTGTATATACGTTCCAATTTCTGCACTCTTATCAGGAATATAAGCGCAACAATGTTTCGTCTTCAATAATTTACAGACTCCGCCCTCTTTTGCCAATATAATATCAAGAGCAAGTCGATTTTGCATCACCATAGATCTAATCGCAACCATTTCCGCATTAATCATTAAAAACCCTCCAGCAGTGTCAGTTGATAAACGATCAACTACTGTAGACAATTTACATATTTTCCTTGAGTTCAGAATTATTCCCACTGAAGGTATCAATGCACCAAATATATCACCTACAATTTCTGAAAAACTAGCTCTTTTACTACGTATTAATTCGCTATTGTTTTAATTGCTCTCAGTGTTTCTTTTTACGTGGTATATCTTTGGAAATACTATTCCAAAATAACAACTTCCATACCACCGTGCAGGAAGCCTAAAGTAAGCCTTATTCCCACATACATAATAGATTCCAGGAAAAACTGAATCTGTTCCTCCTTTAAGTCCCCAACCTCCAATAATTAAAACATTGTGTTCACATTCACTGGTACCGATGAAAACATTGTTATAATCAGTCTTTAACCTATGTAGACACATTTTCCCTGTCTTTACGAAATCCAGAGCCATAGCAGCTTGAGCCTTTCCAGGTGTGTAACTCCCTTCTTTCTCTGCCCAAGGTGGTAAATGAGCCTTATGCTCAGAAGCTTTCTTTTGAAAATCTTGTCTTCTATCTTCTACTAAATTCAAAAAGATCTTTTCTTCTTCATGTAAGGAACATGTTAGATTGTGTCTATGTGCATGTGTTATGTCTATCGATTTCATGGTTAAGAAAAATTCTCCCATAAACTGTGCGTCTTGACTACTAAGCACTGGGTTCATACTCTTGCGAATCGGAACCTCAGAAAATATCACATCTAAGTTTGAATAGTAATACTGAAGTTTCCCTGTTCTATAAAATAAACTAGACAAAACACTACATGATATGCCATATGTCAGTGGTAAGTGATGTATGTTAATCCTTCTGCTACTGATTCAGGTAACTTCATACAGACGTAACAATTACTAACTTCCATTGTGTCTACATATTGAAATAATAATTTTGTGAAAACGTTTAAACTAGTGTCGTTATCAGCTATTTCATGATGAATTTCTGGTTCATTCTCTGCCATTAGTTCTACTCTATTGCCCTTTATGTTTGCTGTCCTTCCTTTAGTTTCGTTATTAATCTTTTTATCTACTAGCATAAGGTAAGGAACTGCTACAATCAGGACTAACCATACTATAAGCACCATTACTAGACTACATATGCATATTGCACAGCATCTTCTACAACATTTCTGTTTTGGTCTCCCAGCAACTCTATCGTCAGGCATTTTTCGACAAGGAAGATTGCTCTTCTTATCTTTTCTTCTTTTCTTTAGCTTATTCTTTTGCTTAGTCAGGGTGGTCTTGTTTCTTCTTCGTACGTTAATTCTGCACTTGTTCCTTCGCCACCACTGTCACTTGACTCTGAGCTTTCAAAATCTTCAAGGATGATATAAGTCCAGTCAGGACCCTTGAATTTGTTATTCACAAGTTTCAGTCTTTTACTTCTTCTTTTCTCAGTTTTATTTTCTTGTTCAGTCTGACTTGTTACTTCATTCACTTGATCTGGATCTTCACTTCTGGTTGTTATGTGGTACTTTACTCTTTTAATGACACTTGGCCAATGATCTCCTTTTCTTGTTTTCTTTGTTGGTACTGCTTCCTTGTTTTTGTCTTCAGAGATCTTGTTAATTTCACTGTTTAGCACTGTTTCGTGTTCTTCAATTACTGTGTTTCTTGTTTGTTCCTTTTCAGGTCTAATTGGTTTCTCTGTAACCGCTCCGCTGTGAGTTTCCAATAACTGACCTTGTTCTTTATTTATTTCTTCAAGTTCATGTTTTTCAAGGTTTTCTTCTTCTGAGCATTCTTCTTGATCTAACTTGTTCTGATCAGGGCTTATTGCACTGTGAACTTCTGCAGCTTGACCGGATTCTTCTAAACCTGTCTGTCCCTGTTCAAAGTCTATTAGGTCTTCACTGTTTTGAGTCCAGTTTCCTTTCCCTATCTGACCTTGTTCAGGATTTCTTAGTGTTTTTTCTTCTTGTTCCTGAACTGCTTCTTCTTCACCTATCTGATCTTCTTCAATTTCTTCCAATTTTGTTTGACTTCTTGTTCTGTGGTATATTTCAGGAACCTCTACCACAGGTATCCAATCCTGACTTGTGCTCGGTTGTTCTTTTTCAGCTTCTCTTGAATCTCGAGCTTGAGATTCCTCAGCTGGGCAACCTTCAGCTTCTTCAGTGATTGATGCTATCTGAGGATTTTCTTCTTCAGGATCTGGCACTCTTTTGATGTGGCTTACGTGAATCCAATTAGGAAATCCGGCACACTTCACTGCTGTATTCGTTGTCAGTATGACTTGACACGGTCTGCCCCATCTAGGTGATAGACACGTTTCTCTGGTGTGATTCTTCACTACCACCCAGTCACCAGGATTCAGATCATGTTCTTGCTCGGGCTGCCTGGAAACTGCGTCTTCTCCAACCTGATGAGAGACAGAACGCACTAGATCAGCCAATCCTTTACAATAGTCCAGAACCATATCATCAGATATATTCACCAGTTTGTTTGTGGGAACATGTGTTTGTCTCATTGCTCTTCCCATCATTATTTCGTGGGTGCTCAATCCTGTGGTTCTGTCAGGTATACTTCTGAGTCCCATTAAAACGAGTGGTAATGCATCTGGCCACTCTAATGATGTTGATGCACACATTTTTCCCAGTCTTGACTTTATAGTGCCATTCAATTGTTTAACCACTCCAGAAGCCTCTGGGCGATATGCACAATGCAGTTTCTGTTTGATTTGAAATGCTTCACAGATTATTTGAATCACTTCGCTGTTAAAATGTTTTCCTCTATCTGATTCCAAAGTTACTGGAAAACCAAATCTAGAAATGAGTTCTCGTAGCAACAGTTTTGCAACTGTAATGCTGTCATTTCTCCTAGTAGGGTAAGCCTCCACCCACTTTGAAAACAGACACACTATGACTAGTACATATTTCAGCCCTCTACATGGTGGTAACTGTATGAAATCAAACTGAAGTCTCATAAATGGACCCTCTGCCTTTCCAATTTTTCCAAATCCAATTACTGTCTTCCTCCCTGGATTATGCATCTGGCAAGTTAGACATCTCTGGCAAAGACTCTCTGCAACAGCTCTGAATTTGGGATTGTACCAATTTTGTCTGAACAGCCTAATCATTGCATCTCTCCCTATGTGTGTGTCTCCATGATGCATTCTAGCCATTTGTGAGAGTAAACAGTCTGGCATGACTGGTCTGCCATCAGCACTGATCCACACTTCATCATCTTCTCTTTGAGAACAACCCACTTTGATCCATAAATTCTTCTCACTTTCATCAACCTCATCTTGCAATTTCTTCACCTCATTCCAAGTTTCAGGTGGCATAAACAGCATAAGTTGGCAGCTGATTCCCATTCTTTCCACCCTCTTATTGACTGACATTCTGGTTTTGGCACAATGTTGAGCCACCAGATCCGCATATCTGTTGCCGACTACCACCCAGTCATCTCCTGACTGGTGTGCGGCACATTTAACCACAGCCAATTCTTTTGGTGATTGTATTGCTTCTAGCAATTCCCTTACAAATTGTCCATTTTTAATGGGGGATCCTGAAGAAGTCATGAAATCCCTCTGCATCCACAGTTGGCCAAAATCATGCACAACCCCGTAACCATATTGACTATCTGTAAATATGGTCACTCTCTGATTCCTCCCAATTTTGCATGCTTTTATCAAAGCAATCAATTTAGCTACTTGTGCAGATTTGACTCCTGGTAAATAGGATGCTTCAACTATTCCAGTTAATTCACATACCGCATAGGCAGCAGTTAGTTTGCCGTCTTCATGTCTTTGACATGAACCATCAACAAATAGCTCCCTGTCTGGCTTTTTAAGAGGCTGTTCCTCTATATCTGGACGTGGTTTTGTGCATAATTCGGTAATTTGTATACAATCATGTTCATCCTCTTCATCGTCTTTAATTCTCTCATGATATGGGTCTCGTAGTAAGGTTGCTGGATTTATTATAGTACACCTTACCATGTTCACATTTTCAGCACCCATTATTATTCTTTCATATTTAGTCAGCCGACTAGGAGTAAGATGCTCAGTTCGTGTTCTTGTCAACAGAATGACAACTGCATGTGGAACTTACACTTTTACAGGGTGTCCCATCACAATTGACTCACTCTGTTCAATGCTCAAACAAGTAGCCGCTACTGCTTTTAAGCATCCTGGGAACGCGGCTGCTACTGGGTCCAATGTAGCAGAAAAATATGCTATAGGACGTCTTTCCAATCCATGTCTTTGAGTTAGGACAGAAAGTGCACAATTTTCTCTCTCATGACAGAACAATGCAAATTCTCTTTTATAATCAGGCATGCCTAAGGCAGGTGCTGAACATAGGGCATTTCTCAATTTTACAAAAGCTTCTACACTTTCGTCCTCCCACTCCACAGGGTCTTTTGCTTTCTTTTTTGTCATGTTAATTAAGGGCTTAGCTAACATGGAAAATCCTGGTATCCATTGTCGACAGTAACCTACTATTCCTAGGAACATTCTCACTTGTCTTTGTGTTACAGGCATTTGCATTTTCTTTATTAAAGCTACTCTTTCAGCTCTTACTCTTCTTTTTCCTCTCTCAATTTGGTGTCCCAGATACTTAACAGCTGTTGTACAGAATTGCAATTTTTCAGGTGAGACCTTATGCCCTTCTTCTGCCAAAAGATTTAATAATGCTATGGAATCAACAACACAGTCCTCTCTGGTGTTCGATGCCACCAATAAGTCGTCGATATATTGGACTAAGACTGAGCTTCCTGGCATCACTAGTTTTTCAAGGAACTTTTTCAGTATCTGGTTGAAAATAGAAGGACTTTCTGTGTACCCCTGAGGAACACGATTCCACACATAAACCTTGTTCTCAAATTTAAATGAGAAAAGATACTGGCTGTCTGGATGTAATGGTATTGAAAAGAACGCTTGACACAAATCAATTACTGTGAACCATCCTGCACTCCAAGGGATCTGGTATAGAATTACTGCAGGATTTGGTACTATGGGACAACATGGTTCTACAATCTTATTTATTTTCCTCAGGTCCTGAACAATCCTATATTTTCCACCAGGTTTCTTTAACCCCATTATAGGTGAATTACATGGGCTACTCATTACTTCTTTTAAGATATTTTGTTCTACCATTCGATTTATTTCTTCAATGACTCCTGCTTTTACTTCTGCACTCATTTTGTACTGTCTGGTATTAGGGAAAATTGCACCTTCTTTTACAGTAATTTTGACTGGATCTATTTTAGCCATAAGTCCTACTTCCTTTCCGGTGAAATCCCATACAATGGGGTTTACTGTACCTTTTAATTCTTCTGGCAACTCATCTTTTGTTATTAACGAAAACATTTCATCCACTTCTGTACCTTGTTTTGCAATCATAATTTTATATACATGGTCTTCATCTGGTGTCTGAACTGCCACACCATCCGGTGTGCAGAAAATTGTACAATTCATCTTGCACAATAAATCCCTACCTAATAAGTTTACTGGGCTAGAGTCGCACACTACAAATTGATGCATTTCTCTGAAGTTCCCAATTTTAACTTCCATTGGTTCGGTAAGAGGTGTTCAAATCCGCTGATTAGTTACCCCCACTACTTGGATATTTTCACCAGAGAGAGGAAGGTCTGGAATGTCTGCTGTTCTCACAGTAGACCTGGTAGCACCAGTGTCCAAAAGGAAAGTAATATCATTACCTTTCACATTCCCTTCAACATATGGACCTGACTGATCTACCTGTAAGGATGCGCCAAGTATGCACTCCTTCTTCCCCTCTCCTAGGCACCGTCATGGACTGAATTGACAGAAATCGTCCTGCAAAAGAAATTGTGATGTCATATAATCATTCTTAACACTTCCTCCCTGATATCCGATGTCGGTACCATGCTTTGCTCTGCTTACATTACCCTGAACAGGTGGAGGTGGTAATTGACTCTGGGGATTTACACCCTGCTGTGAGTCATTCTGCGTCTGTGGATTTAAGTTTTGATTTGGGCCATTATTATTCCGAATCTTTTTACATTCATCCTTCCAATGCCCCAATTTTCCGCATCCATGACAAGGAAATTTCTTTTTAGCTTCTTCTCTACTCATTCGTCCTCTAAATTTTCCACCATTCCCAGTATCACCATTCGTTCCAGAATCTTTTCCTGGATTTTCACTTGGATTTTCCAAATTGATTCCCTGTTTCTCAGCCATTTTCACCTGAGCCCACATTACTTTTTCCTGCAATTTCTTGTGTCTATCCTCAATATCATCTCCACAATATTTTGCATACTTCAAAATCTCATCTATGGGCTTTCCCTGCCAACACAGCATGTGTTGTTTAATCATCTGACAAATCTCTGGCTTCAAACCGTAAACAAACCGATACACAAACTGACTCATGTTCTTGTCTCCAATGTCCTCAAATCCACTATACTGTTTAAATACCTGCAATAAACGCTCATAGTAGGAATGCACTGATTCATTAGCTTCTTGGGTAGTTCGATCTATTTTTACCCAATCTGTTTCTTTCAGTGGTATTTTCCCCTTCAGGTAAGTTATCACCTGCTGATACTTTTTCATCACATCATTTGACGGGGCACCTGTTTTCGGATCTCTAGGATATTCATCACTAGGCCAATCAACTGTAATTTTACAATCTGTCCACAAATCGGCAGGTACCACTATGTCAAACAAAGCATCCAAATCCTTCAACAATACTTTTGACACCTTCACAAACCTGTCAACCTGCTTGTACCATTCAATTGGTTTTTCTCTCAATTTTGGAAAATCATTCGTAAAAGATCAAATATCCTGTCTGCTCCATGGGACATGTACATATCCTCCTCCCGCAACTTCTCGCATGGGATACATTTGATCTGCTTTCCCTGTTTCCTTCATCACATATTCTGATGCTGTTCTACTTGTTCGTGCTTCTTCTTTTTCTTGGCCCACCTAGTTTTCCATTTATCTAGGTCTCCCCATTTTTGCAAAACTAACATTAATTCTCTTATTTGTAATCTTCTTCCAGAGGCATACATATTTTCTAAATCTTTGTCTGCAAATTCTGCTCTATAGGGTTTCTGTAGTACCTTTGATCTCCCTATTTCTATGCCCATCTGTAATGCTAAATTGGACAATTTTTCATGGAATATCTTTACATTTCTGGTGATACTCCTGCACAGGAATAATAATTCTTCTTCATCATAGGTATTTAAGCGTTCTAGTCCTATATTTCCTGCTATTATTTCTTCTAATTCGACTTTCAATTTATGAATGTCCATTATTTTCGGAGGCGTACACTGTTTAACTGACCCTTGCACCCATCTTTCCAGATCTTCAGGTGTTACTATGGTAGCACTTTTTGTTCCCGATGAAGTCACCAAACTTACATCTTTTGAACCTCCAGGTACCTCTTTTCTGGGAGTACTATTTACAGAACCTCGAATAGGTAAGTCCATGAGTGATATTGTGGATTCACAGTCACTAAATTGATCCTCAATTATAACTGGAGCTTCAGGTTTGGGATTATTCACAGCATTAGGTGTAAGTATCGGTTGAGGACAGCTTCCCTGAGTACCATATAATGGAACTACTGGACCAATTGTTACAGGTATGGTCAATGAATCAGGATGCACTTTTATCTGGGTTATTTTCTGTATTAATTCTGCTCTGGTCTTTTCTAGGGCTTCTTTTTCTTTGTCATGAAGTATTCTACTCGTGGTGAATTCATGCATTACCTGTGGCACTAATGGAGTTTTTGGTGGTGCACTTGGGGTGCATCCACTTGTCCCTTCCTGATATGGTGGGGGATTTCTTAACATTTCCTCCATAAATTCGTCTTCAGACTCCTCATTTCTCATTAAATGTTTTGTCTTTTCTGTGCACTTACTTCCTAATTTTTCCTCTGCTGAGAACAATGGATATAATCCTTCTGTAATCATTGCCCTTCTCCATTGTTTCATCTGACCATCCCTAGACTCACGTTGATATCTGGGAAAAAATACTGGATAACTCCTATTACTCCGAGGTCGATCACGCTCAAATGCCTCGGTTTCCCATTCTTCTAGAGCTTCGTATTGGGTTAATCTAGGTCTGGGTTCTAAGTCATTCATCCTCAATCTCAAGTTTTGAAGAACTCTTCCATTGAAGGTACCATTCTCAGGAAATGCTAATACTCCATCATTTTTGGTGTATTCTATCCAATTCTCCATCCATACACAAGTATGATAACCGCTCTCCATCATCATAAATGAAGCGGGTGTTTTTGCTGGTGGAATAATAATTCCTTCTCTAGTTTTGATTGGCTTGTCCCTTTTAAAATAATTCTTAATCTTTTGTAAAAATGACATTTTTCTCTTCTCTCCGTACATTCTATCTAATCTTCGGTGTACAAAATTATATTCTGCAAAACCTAGGAATCTCCTATCCGGACGAGTTCCTGTTAAAGTCGGATCGCGTTTTAACATGCAATCTTTATCCACTAAGATTTTAGCTTCTAAAAAATATCAACCAATCAAGTCTCTGCTAACTTTTATTTCTGAACCAATCCTTGCGCGGCCTTTTGGTGATGTTTATCTGTCAACCCCTCCTTTACAATCTGCTCTTTTCTGTCCTTGCTGGTTTAACCAATCCCAGCGCGGTACCTGTGACGTCAGTACTACTCCTGACTACTAACCCCTCCTTTACAAGGGTTTTTCCACACCCGCTGATTCAACCAATCTCAGCGCGGCGTTTTGTGACGTCAGCTCCCTCTCCGGCAGCTGACCCTCCCTTTACAAAATTTACGCAAACTTATTTTCTCTATAAATTTTAATTAAATTTCAGTAACAACATAAAACATTCGCTATCGTGCCAGTTTCTTCTAAATTCGAAAAAGATAGTTTCTTCCACACTTTAGTAAAACCTTTCCGTTTACTAAACATACACTACGAGTAAAACACTTCCGTCTACTCTTCACACAAGCTCCAGAAATACCTGTTACTTCTCCAATGTTTGAAAACCACAAGGGAGGTCCCCTAAAATCCAGTCAGGGACAGGGGGAATCTATGTAAAATTAAAAAGTCCCTAAATACAGTAAAAAATCAATACACAAAGAATACCAATCTTAACTAATACTGGTGGTTATGCAGTTATCAAATTAGGAAGACATCACTATTATACCATGTCGAGGAGTCAAAGTATATCATAAAAAACAGCGAGTTTGCATATAATGTTTATTCAATACATTCATAAAAAGCAATACCATAAAAACATTTCATTAAAAAATATATAATATTAGGCAAATTATCATAAAAACATCATATCAAATACATAATCTTGAGAGCACAGATATCAAATACATAATCTTGAAAAAACAGTTGTCGACGCAGCGTTTCGGTGAATACGTGGAATAGACACCTTCTTCAGGACAAGTTTCTACATAACCAAAAACATAAATTTAGTATAACACATTGGGGCCGATTCCGATCTCGGCCGGTAGGGCTCCGAATAGGATTCGGCTTTACCGGATCCGATTCGGAGCCCTTTTTCCCGACCGAATCGTACGCGGGTCCGGCCGAGCGAGTACGATGCGACTCGCCGACCGACTCGTCCGGGCGACCCGACCGCTCCGACCGACTCGTACCCGGATCGTACCGCTCCGACCGACTCGCTCGGACCCGATTCGCACCGCGCAATGGAGACGTTTTCCGGCCGGGTAAGTACGATGCGCACCTCGACCGCTCCGACCGACTCGCGCCGTCCGACTCGAACTCGCTGTCGGAGCCGTACTTTGGGGGTCCGTGTCGGACCCCCCTGTACGCGTACCCGCGCGAGGCGCACACAGGGGGGACCCATGGGTCCCCCTACCTGTGCGTGTACGCCGCGAAGCGCTTCGCGGCGTACTCGCTGTAGGGGGCGCCCTTGTCCGCCTCGCACCCATTGAGGCAATGGGAGCCCGCGTACGCGTTGTACGACCGGCTCCCATTGAGTTCAATGGGAGTCCGACCGACTCGTGTCCGGTGGCATACGAATGCATCGGACTCGTTCGGTCGGACTGCACGGGTCCGATTCGGTCGGAAATCTCTCCGGGTCCGGCTCGGTCGGAGAGATTTCCGGCCCGATTCGGAATCGACCCCATTGACTCCACAATTCTATTTAACAATCATAATTATATTTTCAAACAATTCTCCTATTATAACCACCACAGTAAAATCTAGTATTCAAAACTACAAATTTTTCAACCTTAAATGTCGAACTGTTTACAAAACAGAGCGACAGGAACACCATGCTACACTATAGGAGTAACCATCCCTCTTGTCAAAAGGACAATATTCCGTTTGGACAGTTTTTGCGGCTTAAAAAAATTGCACCACTTTCAAAGATTATGATAAACATGCAGAGATACTGACCCAAAAGTTTTTATCTAGAGGCTACCCGAAGAGATTAATTAGACATGCGTACAAGAGAGCCAAATATTTTAATAGAGAGTCGTTCTTTGATAGCAGACATAAAGAAACCAAAGCGGAGATTCAGCCTTTAATTTTTGTAACTAACTACAGCAATATTAGTAACAAAATTAAAAATATTATCAACAGAAATTGGCATCTGATTACTAATAAGAAGAAAGAGACTCTACCTAAACCCATGTTTTCATTTAGGCGCAACCGCACAATAAGAAACTGTCTAGTACATACCTATAGAGATTCTAAAGTCAACCATCAACTATGCATCAATAATGCACCTTTACCAACTGGCACGTTTGCATGTAGAGGATGCATCAACTGTGATAATATCCAAAAAGGAGCTTCTGTATCCTGTAATGGAGTTACCATGAAAATCAAGAACTTCATAAATTGTCATACTAAAAATTTGATATACTTGATCATGTGCCCATGCCAATTAGGTTATGTTGGCGAGACCTCCAGGGAAATTAAGAAAAGAATATGTGAGCATAAGTCAGCCATTAGGACTAACAAAAAAAGCGCTCCACTTGTTGAACATTGGATTAAAGAACGACACACGATTGGCGATCTCAAGTGGTGTGGTCTTGAGGTAGTACATATGAACTCTAGGGGAGGTGATATTACCTCAAAAAGAAAGAAACGTGAACAATTTTATATGTCCCGCCTTAACACTGTTAGGGAAGGGCTTAATAGCAGAGAGGATTGGGAGAGACTTATTTGAGCAGTACTTTCTTCCTCACACATAGGTTTTGGAGCAACTCTTTACCCATGAGTAGCAATAAGAGATACTTGAGATGACATTTTGAGCAACTCTTTAGTTATGAGTAGGAATTAATGACATTTGATATTTTTTCTTTCTTACTCTTAGTATACTCCGGCCTAATTGCTAATGGGATTTTTTACGACAATAATGGATATAGATGGTTGTTCAGCAAGAAACTGAATTTTTCTTCATTTTTATTTTGATACATAGTTTTGCTTTTGTGGCAATTTTATAGAAATGACTTCGGATACTCTTTAAATTTTGTAATACTCTTGCTTGATCCCATTTGGGTATATAATAACAATAATAGGATATAGAATGTGGCATAATAGCAATTCTATACTGACAAGGATAATATAGAGTATAGAATACAATCATAATTTTCATATAGGCTTATTATTATGATCTCGGCATGAGCCTCGACCTATCTAGGTTGTCATCAATATGATTAAATTTAGTGATAACCATGATGTCAGGCTATAGTATAATATAATATAGACGCGGGTTTGCATCATTTTATATTGTCCAATAGACCATGAGGTTAAATGATAGCTCACGATATCAATCGGTCATCTAAAGTATAATATAATATAGACGCTGGTTCTCATCATGGGTAGAATTCCTGTATAACTCACAACAGACTGTGAGGGAAAATGGTATCTCTCTTTGCATTATTATTTTATTAATACTGTTATTTAAAAATTAATCCGTGGAAGATAGAGTAACGAGATTTATACGTACTTACGATGAATAGGAGGCGTTTGGAATTAGCTTCGGCTGAAACATTTTTATTCACTGTGAGGTTAAGTAGATCCCTTTGTTTTTAAACTGTACTAATAAAGTTATTCAAGTAGAATCCATGAAGGATGTAGTTCGCGTCACCATCACGTGATCTGCGCGTATCAATGACGTAGAAAAAGGAGGTGTATTTAACAGATCCGGAAGGAACATCTTCATGAATCCTGACCCGGAAGCTGTATACTGGTTGGAGGGAGGCCGTGTTACGTGTATCACGTATGTTACGTACCTCACAAGGGTGCGGATCTGGCGCGGTTATTAGCTTACTAGAATTTGGGCTTTTCAACGAGGATATAAGTCAATTTTGTGGTTATGCCTACATCGGCACTTCATGTGGCCATATATGTGTTAGTATATGAGTGATTCTTGCCGATTTTGGTATTCCTGGCACTAGCAGTATCACGTTAGATGGTGTGATGGTTTTTGGCACACAGCCGATTACATACTGGCCCCATATTGGGTATTTCCGCCGTACGTCGTTATGCCATTAAACAACGGCATTAGGTAAAACAGCTGTAAATAAGCGGCACGGCGGTTTAGAGGGTATCCAACGGGTAGTTGGCTTTTCCTTTTGATAACTATACTTGCATTTTAATAATAACATAAAGTTACTATATATTTTTTTTAAATGCTATTAATTTGGTGCAATGATCTACATTTAGTTCAATACTAATTGTGGCATACCAATAGTTGCTATATATGATGTGGTTTAATTTGTAAACCATATAAGCATTGCTTATATTGGTTAACTATGGCTGAGATATTTATTCAAATTTTACATTTTTAAATATGAGGAGTGAGGGTCCTTTTTTAGATATATTCGTGTGTATAATTATGTAATATCATATCAGCATAGTGCCTATCCATTGCTGGAATAACTTCTCAGCCTCTACTCCTTAGACACCAGTACGGAGGGCTTACTTAGACAGTAGGTTGATAGACTAGGGCCTTATAAAACAGGGATTATAATACTATATGCCTGCATGCCCAACAATTTGGACAAAAATTGTAATACTGATCAAGCAATATCCTGTTATAGGTGATATATAAGAGGCCAGGACTATTGGCTGTAAACCCACCCACCTGTGGGACTACGTATTTAATAAGTGGCACACCAGCCCAAATCGTAGAAACTGATAAATCCTACATCGGTTGGCAGTATTCAGCTCCTTTACATTAGGTAAGAAGGGTTCTTTATTTGACTTTAAATTCTGGGTACAATACTAGTAATAATACTAAATATTGATGGTTCGGCTTTTTAGCACCCGGACCCTAGCCAAACAACGGTGGCACCAGTATACATATCTACAGAACGAATTTTTTTGCACCATAAGGTATGCCATTTTAATTGTTAATTTTTAATTTTATGATTAGTGTGATATACTATTGCAATCAGCACTTTGAAAATATAAAAAAAAATTCTTGTTCATGTAAGGGCTCTCGTTTGAAGAGGAGAATATCACTAATCTCCCGTCTTCAAGATTCTTAATTCAGACTGAGGGTAACCACCAGATGTGTTAGTTTTATCAAATACTAACATCGTCTGCAGATTGGTTAGGTAGGTTGTTATCTTCGTTTTTAATGCAAGCAATTTGTTGTTTTGAATACTAGTTTTGAAAAATTTGTAGTTTTGAATACTAGATTTTACTGTGGTGGTTATAATAGGAGACATAAAATGTCATATTGGAGAATTGTTTGAAAATATAATTATGATTGTTAAATAGAATTGTGGAGTCAATGTGTTATACTAAATATATGTTTTTGGTTATGTAGAAACTTGTCCTGAAGAAGGTGTCTATTCCACGTATTCACCGAAACGCTGCGTCGACAACTGTTTTTTCAAGATTATGTATTTGATATCTGTGCTCTCAAGATTATGTATTTGATATGATGTTTTTATGATAATTTGCCTAATATTATATATTTTTTAATGAAATGTTTTTATGGTATTGCTTTTTATAAATGTATTGAATAAACATTATATGCAAACTCGATGTTTTTTATGATATACTTTGACTCCTCGACATGGTATAATAGTGATGTCTTCCTAATTTGATAACTGCATAACCACCAGTATTAGTTAAGATTGGTATTCTTTGTGTATTGATTTTTTACTGTATTTAGGGACTTTTTAATTTTACTTCTCCAATGTTACCCTTTCTAGGTGATATAACATCAAATTTTTACCAGCGTACTCTTTTGCTATTACTCACACGCATAGAATCCCTAACGAGTACTGAAAGTCCTGATTAACTTCTCAGTACTAATTCTGCCTGACAGATAACCTCACTGCAGTATGGCTTCCACTTGCCACCCGCTATTCTTTTTACCCCGGGGTATTCTGGACAACATAAAACAAAACTCAAAATTTTAAGCGGATGTTAGTTCATAAAAATACAAATAAAATTCTCATTACCCAATTAACAAAGAGTAACCATAACCGTCCTCTGCTTACCAGAAAACTGATCCAGCGCGATATTAGCAAACAGCATTCATACACCTTATACTCACTTGGGCCCATACATTCACACTATGCTAATACTTACGCTGGGTTTATCAGTTGTTACTCTTATCAAAAATCCCTGCTACCAATTACCTTCTGATTGAAGAGTAATGACTTACCGATGAATCCTTTGCTAATTTGGGAAGTTTAAAATGAGTGACATTCATTATAATACAAAATCCTGAAATAACCACTGAGCCAGGAAGTTTTAAAAATGTTTATCTAAAGATTTAGCAGAGTAAAATACAAAGCCACATGGTACTTAATCGAAATACCCAGGATTAAGCATAGAAATGATTATTGCTAATCAATGACGGTGTTTAAAGAAGAGGAGAAGATAGAGACAGCCGCGCAACTAAAGGTTGCATTATATTTACCTAAGTGCGAGAACCAAACCCCTTAGCCAAGGAGTTGAAAAGATAGGACCCAGGAAGGATGAAGAGCAAAGACCTCCTCCAGGATCAGGACAGGACCGGTGACCTCTCTACAACGACGCCTGCATCGTTCCCCTCTCTGATACTTGACTTTTCTCGATTCTCCCGTGCCTTCCTTCTAATGGACTCCGCCGCCCCCTCCTCAGGACCTCTTCTGGACAGCGGTTCAGTCTGCAATCGATCAGCTTGGCAGTCTGGAGCTAAGAGCGCTAGTCTTCTGTGCACACTCTCTGCGGTCTGAGCTAGAAGCTAAACTAATTAGCTAATTCTATATCTATTATACCCTTCTACGCCCATGTACCTCCCCTTAATGTTGCTAAAATATGGGGCCACTACTTCTGATTGGACAGGGACAGGGGGTGGATTGTCGCACCATATTGATTTGTCCTAAATTGTAAAGCCTATTGTCCTTACCGTTCCCACCCCTTCAATTTAATACATTTGCTTTATTTCCCACCCGTCTCACGACAAATGTTATACATTTTACAGGGGAAAAGTATCATTTTGTCCACAGGAAACATAAAGTACAGCATCTTCGGCCAATGGGTCATGGCCTTGGGAGACATCCAAGTTGACTTCACTTGGCAGGCACACAGGATACATGCGCAGAACCATCGTCTCTCGAGTTACAAGTCACCAACCCAGGCCCAAGTTTACGAACTAATAAAAGTGCAAGAAAAGAATATTAAAATCTCAAATAAAATATTTCACTGTATACCCACTATTTCTATTCTATTCCCATTTTAATTATATATACTATCCCGCATTAGTAGCGTTAAGAAAACGACAAATTAAAATAACACAAGAGCAAGCTGAAGCATGTGAAAACATCAAGGAGCCATTTAATGCACACTGCGCAGAAGCAGAAGTTTCCCACCAAGCAAAGAAAGACGTCACACCATGTGATCAGGTTGCGACATGCGCAGTGAGTTTCCCGCGCTTTAGCGGCCATTTTGGATTACAGACAAGCGTTATTCTTTAGTAAAACACATATGCAAGCGTCTCTCCCCTTTGTGTAGTGTATGCAAAGGTTAGTATTAACAGTACATTTTTAATAAATTAATACTATGAGGAGGATTGCGTACAAGCAAGTTTCATTTATGAAACCTTGCTCCATCACTAACCTGAGTGGTATGACAAAACTAAAAACGCATACTTTCCAACCCTACCAATTTAGGCAGTAGGCTACAGCTTTTTAGCAGCACTATCAGCTACCAATTACAGGCTGCTATACTATAGTTTTCCATGAGGCCAGAGCAGGCTTCAGCTTTCCGCTACCCCTCGACTAGTGAAAAACATAAAAGCAATGCCAGAGCAGGCAGCCATAGGTTAAATTTAGCACAGATCACTGGAAAGTGAAGCTAGAAGTGTTTTGGGTGATAAAAGAGTAGCCAGGGGTGGGGCAGGTCATTTAACTACTGCCAACTCAGGCTTTTCTTGATCCCATATGCCATATGCAGAGAAAGAAAGGTTTTGGAATTACTGTTTCCTAAATAAACTGAATGGGGGCATTTGTCTACTAAAGGAGTGGTTCACAAACTTTATAGAACGACAATCCACTTTTTAGATTGGCAAACGTGCGCAACCCACCTACCTTTAATGGACATGAGGGGTGATTTTTTAATGTAACTAAAGCATTGTTTGGTAGCACATTGTCATTTACAGACAGTACATTTTCCATTGAAATGGCCACTAAGTTTGCAAAAACATACTGTTTTAGTAATAAAACTATTTTGCACACAAATGATAATCTGTGGAAATGATGTTTCTGTGAAAATTTATCATTTGTGCATCACCATAGTGGCTTTTTTGTTTTGATCCTGTAAACACTCTGTTTCCAGCACACTTCAGAATTACAGAAAGTGTACTTCATTTTTGCTTTCCTAACTGCTGAATGCATACAGATCATTTACAGGTATTTACATTTGTTGTGTTTGCAAAAAAACTACGACTGTCATATAATTTACTTTAAAATCTCCTGGCTTTGCAGTTAGGTCAGAGAAAGATAAGTAAACACCAATCCTATGTTAAAAGAATTAGCAGCAGCTTCTCAGAAGACAAATCCTTTGTTGTTTAATCACGCAAATGTGACAAGATAAACACAGAATTTAAATGCATCTTCATTTAATGCTTGGACTTTTGCGACTCACCAAAAATTGTCTCGCAACCCACCAGTGGGTTGTGACCCATAGTTTGGGAAACACTGTACTAAAGCATCTTCATGTGCACATGTCGCTGCAGCTGGAGGGGCACTGAGGAAGCAGTCACATTTCACCTGCGCTGGAACTGAACCATTGTACAGGTTCCTTGGGCACTGTGGTACTTTCAGTCTTTATTATGATTGTTTTCATCTTCGAGACTTGTTTCTTTGAGTAATGCTTTATTCTTACATGCAAACCTTCTGCTCTCCCCCACCTCATTTCACCGCCACCTCCTGTCACAGTCTGTCAGTGTTGGTGTTGGTAACGACCCCAGACTCAGTGATACAAATTAGATTCTCAGCTACTCAACATTTTTGGAACTTAAGGCCCAGCGGCGGCTCCTCCGCAATGGTAGAGGAGCATCGCCGTACTGGCTTAGCAGGCAGCTGAAAAATGAAACAATATTGTTTTATTTTTCAGCTGCTTGCTGAGCCAGCATGTGTGGGGATGGGCGGGGCAGGGCCATGGGAAGGGGGCGGAGTCATGTGCACTGCTAGCTGTGCATGTTTGTTTGGCCGGCTGTCTTAGGCCAGCCAAACAGACATGCGCCGTGAGGTTTCTCCAACCCGGCTGTAGCGAACCCGGCTGTATTGCACAGCCGGGCTGGAGAAAGAGCACAGACTCCCTGTGCCTGAGCGAGCGTTAGACAAACCTGTTCAGGCCAATCCCTGTGCTGCTCTCATGCTGCATGAGAGCAGCATGGGGATTGCACAAGGAGTCTCTGATGCTGTCCCAGGTGCTGCTGGGAGCAGGAAGCAGAGGAGCTCTGAGGCGCGAAGCAGCAAAAGCAGCCCCCTGCCATCCTACCCCCATGTCCCCACTACCCCTGCGTCCCCCCATCAGCGCACCACTATTAATATGCATCGGCCGCCACTAATAAGGCCTCTCACAAGTCAATGCATTGGTTATAGAAGGTCGTGGGGAGTAGCTAGGGGCGGCAGGGAGCTATTTGCCCTCCCTCACTCACCAAAGACATTTTAACCCGTTGAGGACAGGATCTATGAGTGTCTATCATAATCATCATACATGTCACACTCCTAAATTAGTCAGGAGACTCCACATTCTATTAGCTAAAAAGAAAGTTATTTTACATTTTTCCTTCATAAGACTCGACTTCAGTTCAAGGGAATGTAATCCCCCAATGTTATTCTTTAAAGCTCCTTCTTTGCTCTTTATCAAATGATAACAGATGTTTTACAGCTATACTTGGTGAATATCTGACCTGCTGTGTGATCACATTCCTTGTGTGGCACCTTCAGCCAGTCCTGACTATTTTTTAGTTAAAAGCAGGTCATGTTCGCAATATTAAAAGTGAAATGGAAAGTCCTGGACTATACATGAAATTGACTAAAAAGCCATGCACAGGTGTGTACAACTGATATTTTACCTGGGGCGCCTTTGCGGATCTTCTCTACAGACTTGCTTCACATCTGGAGATGCATAACTTTGCTTTTTGTGTTCTGTGCTTTGCCGTGCTGGCGGGATCTTATCTTAGTTGTTTTTTGTAGGTATCACTTTGGTGTTTTAATAGTGTTCTATATATTCATTGTTGGCTTTTACAATGGCTGAAATTGGACAAAGTTGCTACAGCTTTAGGAAAAATCTATATGCACTTATTGTAATAGAACTGTCAGGAAAAATAGTGCAGTGGTATACTCATGTGCAGCAAACTTATGCAAAGGAAGGTAAAGTAGAAGAATGGCAACATATACATTTATGATTTAAACCAAAGGCTGGTTTGATTGGGAAAGATGTATTGGAAGAAGACGGAGCAGCAAAGCACCAGTTGTCCTATAGCAGATCATCTCAATGAAGAGACTTTAGAACCCATGCAACAGAGGTGTGTTTGAAATGGGGCAGCAAACCACAGGAGACCAAGGGTCACCACAAAGGTGAAAACATAGGATTTAGGTAGAATGATCAAGCATCAGGTCATTCACAAAGACTACGAAATAAAATAGCCACAAAATGATGAAGTTGAAATGAACTAAAGAATCATGCAGTTTACTGTACAAAGATGACAATTATTTTGTGTATGTGTGCATTTGTTCAAGCTAATTATCTCATTATGTGATACACCATCTCACTTCACACCTTGGAGTATAATCTTACTGACTAAAAGCAAGTGTCACACTTTGTAGCCTTGCCACGCTCCAGGAATGTGACTTCCACACCTTGGAGAGTCGGACTCTGACTCACTCACTAATACTCGGTCTTATTCTCACTCTGACTCACTCACTTAGTCTCACCCATTCTCGGTTAGTCTAACTTAGTATCACTCAATGTCATTAATTCTCACTTTGCCCCACTAGTCTCACTCATTCCGATTCACTCTGACTCACTCATCGTCTGACTCACTCAGTCTCATTCATTCTCTGGTTCACTCAGTCTCACTCATTCTCTGCCTCACACAGACTGTGACTCACTCAGTCTCACTCATTCGCAGTCAGTCTCACCTAGTACCACTTACTTTCACTGATTCTCAGTCAAGCAGTCTTACTCTGATTCATTCCATCTCACTGACTCACATAGTCTCAATCATTTTCACTCATTCCTACTCACTCTGCCAAAATCAGTCTCACTGATTCTCACCCTGTCTTTCTCATTCTGACTTGTGCAGACTGTGACCCACTCAGTCTTGCACACAGTAACACTCACTGTCATTCTCCCTCATAGTTACACTCACTGTCATTCTCTCTCACAGTAGCACTCACTGTCATTCTTCCTCACAGTAACACTCACTGTCATTCTCCCTCCCTCACTCATTCACACTCTCACTCACTCTTCCTATCATTCATTGTCATTCACTGACTCCACCCATTGACTCTCTCACTTTCACACACAAACACACACATGCATGCACACACACACGCACACATGCACAGCTACACACACACACACGTTTTAGTCTTTGCTCTTTCACCCCCACCCTTTCCCAACTCTGTGACAAGTTTTGAAAGGGTAGGATGACAGGCTGATTGGTGAGTGGCCACGGGCACTTCAGGGCTTAAGCCTGCACCGCCCCTGATACCTTTAGCTGTGACACCCTGCAGGTCACAAATAGGGGAGGCACAGTGGCCTGTCGGGCCTCAAGGCCAGTAATGACATCTCTCCAGCCCTGATAATCCCTCTCTGAAGGCTGGCGCAGGCGCCTTTGTGCGCCTGCGCCACCCATTAGACAGCGATCTTTGCCGGACAGCAGGATGTCAGCATTTTTATTATACCAAGATTGAACAATAAGCTATTGTTCACTCTTGGTATAATGAAAATAAATGGTCCAGAAAACAATGGAGGTGTAGTCCCTGAACCCTCTAGGGGAGCAGACACTGCTAAAGTTTTTCCTGATTTTTAATTTATTTTAAATTTTCATACAGCGCACCACTACCTTGGGAGTGTGTCTGTGCTCCTTACAGAGAACATACAATAGAAATAGAGATGCATTTACAGTGTAATTAGACAAAAGAAGAAACTTGTGAATAACAGATATTTGAAAACTATCTGTTAGATCCTTATGGGTATAAAGTCAAAGTCTCTGTGATGTTTAGATGCGTTGTGTAGGCGAGGGGGAAAAATGGGGAACAATAAGACAGAGGCAAAGAGTGAAGAATACAATGGAAGTTAATGGGCTAAGAACAGGAGCTTATGGGAGAAGGAATAACATAGGGTTTACCATAAAAGAAAGCGATTAATGATATAGGGGTTGGGTGCGTTGATGATTTAATTTTTTTCAGAATTGTAGAAAGCTGTCTTGGCATCTGAGGTCTTATGCTACTGATTTCCAAAGAGATGGGCTGTACCGTGGTGAGAAAGATTGGTTGCAACCAGGTGGGAATTAAAATTCTTCTTTCGAGCCATAAACCTTCGTTACTCCTACGATTTTTTCACCCACTGAAATTCTTAAAGGGGCCATTCAGTGAATGATGTGATGATAGATCTCAAACTCTAAGCAGACATCATCTAACAAAGGAACATTCTAGAATGCTAGTGTTTGTTAGTAATGCAAGACTGGGTAAAGAGAATGGTTTTGTTTATATGCTCTACACAGGATGTCCCTTTTAGGGAAGAGAGGAGATAATGTTGGAGTGTTTAGAACAGAATGCCCAAAGCATTGTGGCAAATGTGGGTTTTGGAATGGATACATATATTTGGGCCCAAATCAGTAAGACTCACAGAAACCCCAGGGCAAATTCCAATGGACCAGTTGCAAATGGTTTCTGCTAGATTGAGTTGAAAGGTTTGCAGACATCCACTCAATCATGATGTAGAATGCTCCACATGAATCAAAATCCCTTTTGGGGTTAATGGCATCCATCAGTTTCAGCTGATATTTTAACCAACTTTTGGAATGTGGTTTATATTTTCCTGACAGACACACATAACCCTATCCCAAAAACTCATATAGTGCATGTAGATCCAGTAAAAAGCATTTAAAGCCGGTCAGCTGGATTTGCCGCCAGCGGTTACTGTATGTCCTCCTCAGTTGGACCCATGCTTATCCATGTCACAATCTACATTCAACCCAGCGCTCTGTTATTTATTTTCATTAGTTCTATTTTCTTTTTATTTTGGTGTTATTAAGCACAAAATAGTGCCTAAAGGGTTGCAAACTGCAGCATAACAGAAACATATTTTTAGACTCACATGAAGACATTTTGACAGTCGGTGATAGAGTATAGGGAGAAATCAGTAAATAAGGTTTACAGTAGCATTTAAATAAATTGATTCCTTGTGTAATATTGCATAAAGAGCGGTAGGGAGAAGTGAAGAGAAGACAGGAAATACAGACGTGGCAAGGATTTTGATTGTGTAATTCCAGGATTAAACATAGCTGGGGAGGGCGGAGGGGAGAACTGGGGGTGGGCAAATGCCTATAGGGTTGACACAGCTTTGCAGGTGAGCTTCAAACGATAGGGCTGGAAGGTTGCAATTGAGGGGGCTGTAGTTTCAGTTTCATTTGAAATCCATGTGTGAAGCAGTCACCCAAAATTTAAGAGGGTGCGAGCTCCAGGCTCCAGATATGCAGCCTGGGAAGCACATGGAGAGTCAGGCGCAAACACCTAACTTTAACTTCAAGACATTTTTTCCAGACTAATTAACCAATTAATTAATGGTAATATTCATTACTCTTAGGATGATTCTCCTCATCATAATTCTTACCTTTGAGGCCGTCCCGCCTTTAACAAGGATCGCATATACAAGCATGTGTAAAACTAAATGCGCTACACCCTTAATAGGCCCGCCCATCTAACTCACTTCCTGTTCGTAACCAAGCCAGTATAATTGTGTCAGAGGAAATGGGAGGGAGGGTGACAACCTGCTATGATGCCGAGGACCATCCTAAGGGTAATAAAGATTGTCGTATGTAATTGGTTCATTATCCAATGTATGCTCCTCCTCGTCATAGTTCTTACCTTTGAGGATGTACCAAAGCCAAAAAAGAGGGACACACAATTATATGCTTTTCTAAATAAATTGCATTCAACATTTACTTCACTGCTGACTTCAACACTGAGTCTCCAAAATGTACAGAATCATTGTAGTTTATAATGAGAGAAAAAGTGTTTGGGTTAGCCCATGTTGCTGCCCTGCATTTTTTCTCCAGAGATACTTCTCCCGTCTCAGCACAAGAGGTGGCCATGACTCGAAAGGATCCAGCTAGGATGTTGGATGGAACCTGTTCCCCCATGGAGAAATAAGGTTAGGTAATCACCTGTTTAACCCATCTTATTAGTGTGGCCATTGTGGCTTTTTCCCTTGTTGGCTGCCCCAAAAGAGACAAAGAGGACTTGAGATTTTCTTAAAGCCTTAGATTTCTTCAAGTATATCAGGAGATGGAGATTTTTATATCAAGAGTAGAAGGAATATTATCTGAGGTTTGAAATACTGGAAGAAATATTTCCTGAGAGGAGTGAAATTGGGGGAAATTCTTGACTTCAATGAAGGACCAGATCTGAGTACTACCCTATCACAGAAGAATTCAAGATAGGGATAGGTGATTAAGAGAGAGGTAACTCTTGCAATTTCCTAGCGGATGCAATGGCAATTAAAAAAGCCAATTTATAGAAAACATTAGAAATATCTACCATGGGTTCAAAAGGCCCTTTTTCTAAATCAAGGATAGATCCCAAGAGAGAATAGGGTTATTTACCCTCAGCCTCTTAAGCCTAAAGGACTTGAGATGTTTAGAGGTTAAAGGAAGAATATCTGATATACTCCTACATGAGCTGCTATGGTTGAGGGAGCTAAGCCCAAAGAAAACCTTCTTTCAAAAAATCCAAAATTTCAAATGGCTCTACAGTAGTTGGATCATATTGTAACTTCTGACACCATGATGAAAAAGTGGCTCAGCATTTAGCATTTTACTTAAGGGTAGAAGCTTTCTTACATGATTGGATATCGAATGCTACTTCTGTTGAACATCTTAGCTGCTACAATCCAACCCTCTCAACTTCCAGGCTGTCAGTTTCAACTGACAAAACTGCTTGCGTGTCAAAACAGGAAACTGAATGGTGCCTGGACTGAGGAGACAAATATAGATGGGGACCTGTTGCCAAATGAGTCAAGACAGGGAACCATGGCTCACTTAGACAGTAAGGTGCTATCAGGATTACCACCACCTCCTCCCTCCGAATCTTCTGAAGCAGCACTTGTAAGAGGGAGTGGGAGGGATGGCATACTGAGGCCAAGGGGTCGTTAAAGCATCCACCATCCAGGCTTCCCTACATTTTACTTCCAAGCAGAAGTGCGGGCGAAGAGTGTTGCTCGAGGATGCAGAGACCTGAGAAAGGGAGACCCATCTGATCTGTTCCAGAGCGGAATGCTTCCCAGCTGAGATGATAAACTATTAAAGAGGTTAGATTCTGGCTGAGTCTGTCTGTGATGATTGTCTCTCCCCAGGATGTACATCGCCTTCAGAGACAAGATATTCTCCTCTGCACAGGAAACAATATCACTGGTGAGGCTGACTAGAGTTGGAGCTCTTGTTCCCCTTCGTTTTTTCACCTAAAATCTTGCAACCACAAGTTGTCTTGTCTTTATAACCACAGGGGAGCTTTTTATGGGGTCCTCAAAGGCATGAAGAGCACTGCCATTGCTGCCAACTCTTGCCGATTTGAGGAATTCTGACTTCCGTCAATGACCACCTGCCCTGAGCTTCGTGGTCTCTCAAAGTTGCTACCCAACCCCATCGACTTGTATCTGTAGTGAGAACATGGGGCAGATGTTCCGACATGGTAACTCCTCTTTGAAGATTTTTCCAGAAGCAAACACCACTACAGGCTTTGAATTACAGTTTGGGAGACTAGAATCTGAATCTGATAACTTTCGGATGAAGATGACCAATGAGCCAGCACATGAAGAACAATTAATACTTATATTAAGCATTGAAAAGAGAACTTTTGTCTGTCATCATCATTGAATGAGTCCAACATTAAAAAGAGAGGATTCCAATCAAGGAGCACCAAAGTCCGTATCAGGACTACACTACTCCCAATCCTAGATGTTGGCGCGTCCTATGAGTTGGTAATTGATATAGATTTTTGCACCAACAGATATGGTAGCAGAAGGTGATGGTTCCGATTGGAGCTGACCTATAATCTAAAATGTATTTGCTGTAGAACCATGTATGGTACTTTCATGGCCCAGGTGGCTTGCCCTGAGACTTAAATTGACAAATCCTAATCCGAACTTAGTTCTGGAGAGACGAGGTGACTGACAGAAGAACAACGATGCAAGTATCAATAGGAATTGCATGCAAAATGAGGAAATGAAGTTAGTGGTGCAGTGTATGCTGGGAGTTGTAGTAAGTGTAGAAAAAAGGGGTGAAGTGGGCGATAATTGAGGACAGATATTGTGTGGCTTTGATTGTCGGATTTGTTGGAGTTATAATTATTGTGGTTCTGATTATGTTTTTTTAACTTTTTACGAGAGGTATCTCAAGTTTAATACTGAATCGGTAAACTTGACTGCTAGGAGAGGTGTACTATGAGGCGCTATCAGATACAACAAATTAGAAACCTAACTTTTTTTGTGCGAGTGTATTAAAAGTGCTCAGCGGTAATTTGTTCCTTAGTGCACAGGGAGTGGACACACTGAGTAGTGACTTTCGCAGGTCGAGAGCTCACATAGTGTGAGTATGTAGAATTCTTGTTCTTTAGAAAACTTTTGTGTAGTCAAAGCAGGTAAACTGAGTAAAGATGAAAAAGAGACTTTGGAGCAATCATAGTCTTGCATCAGTACAGTGCCGTGCAGTGATAGGGTGACCTTTGACAGAGACGTGCTGTGATTGGTTCATGGATTAGAGTGATTGTCAGTGTGAAAAGAGTGAAAGTTTGAACCGGGACCAGTGGCGGCCGGCACAGAGAGTGGTAGGGTGGGAACGGGGGCAGGGCAGGGTGTGGGGGAAGTCAATAGATGACAGGGTAGGTAAAATTAAATAAAAAAATTATAGAACCCCCTACCACCGCATCGCCGATTATTTTACCTACCCCGTCGTCAGTCGACTTCACCCCCCCGCCCCGGCTCACCACTCTTACCTGTGCCAGCCGCCACTGACCGGGACTGCTTGTGATTATTGTTATAATGGGGAATACATTGTCAAAAGGGAGAAGGATGCAAATAAGGAAGAGAAGTTTCCTCCCAAAGGTACCCTAGCTAGGGAAATGGTGGCGAAGCATGTGCATGTCTGAGATAACTTTATTCTTGGGGTGGTTTGACCTACAGGTGAGTTAGCTGACAAGTCTGTCGTCTAAACTAGGGGGCAGGAATGGTATGGTATTTCTCACGACTAATACAGGTGTCTGGGTAGAAGATGGAACAGGTGTCTCTGTATAACTTGGAGGTGAACTGAAGGTCCTGCACACACTGCGTTCTCAGGAAGTACTGGTGATCCAGCGGTGTACTAACAACAGATACTCTACTACCATATACTCACCTGGGCCCATAAACACTTACACAGATCCAAGTAGACCGCTGGGTTTAGTTTATATTTTTCTTATTTCAGGATTAGTTATTACTTATTCCTAACTAACCTTTCACTGATCAAAAGTTATTTCCTCTGGTCAATGGACCATTAGTTGAACTAGTTGATGGTGATAATTAACATAACTTATTAACTATTCTTTATTTAAAGAAAATAAACCACAGACTCAGGAAGTTTTAAGAACTTTATCTAAATTAAATGAAAGTGAACCATCTCAAAGTTTCAGTACAAACACCCTCATTCATAAGATTGCAAATCCAAAGTTTCATTAAGGAAAATTTTCAGACACATACAATAACCATGTCAGGAAAGGAGAGGACAGAGAGAGAAGATCATCAACAATTACCATGAATTTATAGTTACCAAGGATGGTGTGAAGACCAAACCCTCTGGTCAAAGGGCTGGTAAGGGTCCCCCGGGATAGATCAGGAGACAAAGACTTCAGGACAGGAATCAGGACAGGATATTTAACCTCTCTAAGATACCGGCGACTGCGTCGCACCCCTCTCTGACACTCTCTTCCTCCTCGAGATTCTTCCGCGATCTTCTTTCTAACCCAATTAAATAAAGATAGATGGTTCTACATTCGATGTCTTCATCAACATCTTACAGCGTCCTTTTCAGCATCAGCATCACCCACAGCACCGACAGCATCCCGAGCTCTGCAGCATCGACGTCTCTCTAACTAACTAAAACTACCTCAGTTATACCTTTCATTGGCCACGGACCACCCACTAAAGTTTCAATATCGCAAAAATACTAGCTCTGATTGGACAGGCAAGGGGGATGATCATCACACCATGCTTATATGTCATCTTAGTCTATCATCCCATTGTTCATAAATCCAGCCCCTTAATTTTTATTCAAAAGTTTTATTCCCACCCGTATTCACATCTTAATCGAAACAATTGTTTTTATTTCTCGTAAAAATCCATTCATCCAGAGGTCTTCAGTGCTTGTTCCCAGGGTATGTAACTTTTGTGTCCTTGGATCGCATTCAAGTGCATCGTCATGCTTCCGGCTCACTTCTCACCAGACATTCGCGAGGGTCACGTGCTTAGCACACTCTGGTCACACACGAGAGGCCCAAATGCACACTAATAAGAAAGTCAAATAGACAAATGTTAATTTAAAAAATAAATGGTTTCACTGTATACCACCCATCTCTACTCTAACCCAATATACGTATTAATACCCTTTCTGCATTAGCATTAGTAAAATAGCTTATTTTCTATACAGCTAAGCAGGTGCCATGCATGTGAGCTTTCAAGCCGCCATTTTAGTGCCTTCTGCTCATGCGCAAGAGTTTTCCCTCCAAGCATTAAACGTCATACTACGTAGATGCAGTTGACACATGCGCAGTAAAGATTTCCCAGTTAGAGCGTTTTTAGTCCTTCGTTCATATTGTTAGCATTAGTAAACACATATGCAAGCTTCTCTAACCCGTGTGTCTTCTGTATTTGCATGTTATTATTTTCAATACGTTGTTAGTAATTCGTTAGCGGGTTAAATGAGAGGATTGCTTCCGAGCAAGTCTCTTTTACGAGTCCTTGCTCCATCACTGGCGCTGTAGCAATTGTCATACCTGTAGTTGAAGCATTGTATGGGGGTGGTCAAACACTGAGAAGCTTTTCCATGAGAGCATCTTCCTCCTCACTTTCTGTATCTGGTTCTTTCTCAGGATTTTTCCTTCCCTTTTCCTTTTCTTCCTTTTCTAACAGAGGATATACACCTACTGCTTCGATGACCTCCTTCCTCCACCTTCTCTGCCTGTCCTCATCTTGCTCCATTCTCCATGAATGAGCCTTACTACGTATCTTAAATTCAAATTTCTTTCTCGTCTTCTCACTTGCCATTTGTTCCCACAGATTTAGCACCTCAAATTGTGTGGGTCTGGGTTGGAGTTTTAGATCATACATTCTTCTCCTCGAATTCTTTATTCGGGGAATGTGAAAGATTCCACTCAAGGGAAATGAAAGCTTCCCATCTTTAGATGTATATTCATACTATTGGTTAAGCTATGGATGGAATTTGAAGAGCTGGTAATAGGAAATGTGGGAATGGAATACTTAGGATATTATGGGGATAACTAGTTGCTTTAGATGTGTAAGGAAGCAGAAAAGGTGGCAAAAGAGGCCCCTGCCAAGATGGAAAAGGTGGCGGATGAATGTGATGTTGATATAACATAGCGGAAGAAGTTGCGGAGGAATGCTAGGATGGATACAAGTGAAAAAGAAATACAGATTCTGAAGTTGAGAGGTTTATGAACGTATGCAAAAGATGTGATCGAATGCATTAGAAAATGGAATGACACAGAGAAACTCAGAGAAGTGTGGTCTAAGAAAAAAAGGATCAAGGTGAAGCAAAGGGGATAAGTTAGAGCAGAAGCAGTAGTTGGAGAAGAGGTAAGGGAGTTTCCCTACTGAGAGGTATAAGAAGGAATGTATGTACATGTCCCATGGCCCTGATCAGATATTTTCCATTTTACCAATTCCCTTCCAAAGCTCAGAGAAAATCCTACTAAGTGATACACTCAGATGGAGCAGATTGTGACCATTTTAAAGGTATTGCGGGAAGATTTGGATCTGATGTTTCCGGTAGCTGTCCCAAAAGATTTATGGGCAGAATGTAAGAGAGCTGTTGAATGGCCCACTAGGAACCGCCAGGGACTAATGCTCCCTCACCTATTGTTAGGACCAAGTAAGAGGAAGTTATAAGACACCTAAAGACAAAGGTTCCCCAAAGGGAGATTCACTGGCCTAAGATTTACCAAACTTCTCAAGAGCCCAAGGAATCAGTAAATGCTTACTTTGAGAGACAAATGCAGATGTATAGAGAACACAGTGGGATGAATGATCCTTTAGGCGAAAATGTGGGAGGATTTCTTGCCTCTTTTGTGTACAGATTAAGGCCAGAAATCAGCAACCAAATTATTTAGGGTATCCTCTACTGGCAGAGTAAATCAGTTGATGAGATTTTACAGTATGCAAAATATTGCAGCAAGACTTTACAGGCTAAATGAAAGTGACTGAAAAAGAAGTTCATGATTGCTCAGACCCAGTTGGCTCAGAATGCAGGGATGAAGGGAACTAAGCTCCCGTCCCAAGTGTCTTAATTAAACCGTGATTTTGGAATGTTAATGCAAGAAATTTCTCCAACTACAGTGAGAATACACCTTGAATGGGGAGAGGACGGGGAAATGCGGTAGGAACTAACATAAGTGCCCCAAAGAAGGTAACACAGTGTCACATTTATAACAGGGTAGGGCATTGGAAGGGAGTGAAGATACAATTCAGACTGAATCACAACAGAATCCCAAGGAGTGGCTCTGACAGGCCAGGGAGAGTTTCCCTCGGTACCTAAATCCCCTATGCCAGTTCAGAAAGTTAAAAAAGCTGGAATATTGCCTAATGATTTTAATCCAATGACAATGCAGAGAGGTATCCCAATATCACAGCCAAATCACAGGGTCCCCCAAAATTCGATGACGCTGGAAGGAAATCCAATCTCCATGATGTTTGAAGCCTCCATAGATCAGGACAAATGACAGTGCCTGAGGGGGAGGGGGAGGGGTGCGTACTTGGTGCAGTCCTAGAAGTAGATCACAGAGGACCATATGTGGATGGAGAGGTAAACAGACATCCTGTATCTTTCCTAATAGATACAGGAGACATTCCCAGTATCACCATTCGTTCCAGAATCTTTTCCTGGATTTTCACTTGGATTTTCCAAATTGATTCCCTGTTTCTCAGCCATTTTCACCTGAGCCCACATTACTTTTTCCTGCAATTTCTTGTGTCTATCCTCAATATCATCTCCACAATATTTTGCATACTTCAAAATCTCATCTATGGGCTTTCCCTGCCAACACAGCATGTGTTGTTTAATCATCTGACAAATCTCTGGCTTCAAACCGTAAACAAACCGATACACAAACTGACTCATGTTCTTGTCTCCAATGTCCTCAAATCCACTATACTGTTTAAATACCTGCAATAAACGCTCATAGTAGGAATGCACTGATTCATTAGCTTCTTGGGTAGTTCGATCTATTTTTACCCAATCTGTTTCTTTCGGTGGTATTTTCCCCTTCAGGTAAGTTATCACCTGCTGATACTTTTTCATCACATCATTTGACGGGGCACCTGTTTTCGGATCTCTAGGATATTCATCACTAGGCCAATCAACTGTAATTTTACAATCTGTCCACAAATCGGCAGGTACCACTATGTCAAACAAAGCATCCAAATCCTTCAACAATACTTTTGACACCTTCACAAACCTGTCAACCTGCTTGTACCATTCAATTGGTTTTTCTCTCAATTTTGGAAAATCATTCGTAAAAGATCAAATATCCTGTCTGCTCCATGGGACATGTACATATCCTCCTCCCGCAACTTCTCGCATGGGATACATTTGATCTGCTTTCCCTGTTTCCTTCATCACATATTCTGATGCTGTTCTACTTGTTCGTGCTTCTTCTTTTTTCTTGGCCCACCTAGTTTTCCATTTATCTAGGTCTCCCCATTTTTGCAAAACTAACATTAATTCTCTTATTTGTAATCTTCTTCCAGAGGCATACATATTTTCTAAATCTTTGTCTGCAAATTCTGCTCTATAGGGTTTCTGTAGTACCTTTGATCTCCCTATTTCTATGCCCATCTGTAATGCTAAATTGGACAATTTTTCATGGAATATCTTTACATTTCTGGTGATACTCCTGCACAGGAATAATAATTCTTCTTCATCATAGGTATTTAAGCGTTCTAGTCCTATATTTCCTGCTATTATTTCTTCTAATTCGACTTTCAATTTATGAATGTCCATTATTTTCGGAGGCGTACACTGTTTAACTGACCCTTGCACCCATCTTTCCAGATCTTCAGGTGTTACTATGGTAGCACTTTTTGTTCCCGATGAAGTCACCAAACTTACATCTTTTGAACCTCCAGGTACCTCTTTTCTGGGAGTACTATTTACAGAACCTCGAATAGGTAAGTCCATGAGTGATATTGTGGATTCACAGTCACTAAATTGATCCTCAATTATAACTGGAGCTTCAGGTTTGGGATTATTCACAGCAGTAGGTGTAAGTATCGGTTGAGGACAGCTTCCCTGAGTACCATATAATGGAACTACTGGACCAATTGTTACAGGTATGGTCAATGAATCAGGATGCACTTTTATCTGGGTTATTTTCTGTATTAATTCTGCTCTGGTCTTTTCTAGGGCTTCTTTTTCTTTGTCATGAAGTATTCTACTCGTGGTGAATTCATGCATTACCTGTGGCACTAATGGAGTTTTTGGTGGTGCACTTGGGGTGCATCCACTTGTCCCTTCCTGATATGGTGGGGGATTTCTTAACATTTCCTCCATAAATTCGTCTTCAGACTCCTCATTTCTCATTAAATGTTTTGTCTTTTCTGTGCACTTACTTCCTAATTTTTCCTCTGCTGAGAACAATGGATATAATCCTTCTGTAATCATTGCCCTTCTCCATTGTTTCATCTGACCATCCCTAGACTCACGTTGATATCTGGGAAAAAATACTGGATAACTCCTATTACTCCGAGGTCGATCACGCTCAAATGCCTCGGTTTCCCATTCTTCTAGAGCTTCGTATTGGGTTAATCTAGATCTGGGTTCTAAGTCATTCATCCTCAATCTCAAGTTTTGAAGAACTCTTCCATTGAAGGTACCATTCTCAGGAAATGCTAATACTCCATCATTTTTGGTGTATTCTATCCAATTCTCCATCCATACACAAGTATGATAACCGCTCTCCATCATCATAAATGAAGCGGGTGTTTTTGCTGGTGGAATAATAATTCCTTCTCTAGTTTTGATTGGCTTGTCCCTTTTAAAATAATTCTTAATCTTTTGTAAAAATGACATTTTTCTCTTCTCTCCGTACATTCTATCTAATCTTCGGTGTACAAAATTATATTCTGCAAAACCTAGGAATCTCCTATCCGGACGAGTTCCTGTTAAAGTCGGATCGCGTTTTAACATGCAATCTTTATCCACTAAGATTTTAGCTTCTAAAAAATATCAACCAATCAAGTCTCTGCTAACTTTTATTTCTGAACCAATCCTTGCGCGGCCTTTTGGTGATGTTTATCTGTCAACCCCTCCTTTACAATCTGCTCTTTTCTGTCCTTGCTGGTTTAACCAATCCCAGCGCGGTACCTGTGACGTCAGTACTACTCCTGACTACTAACCCCTCCTTTACAAGGGTTTTTCCACACCCGCTGATTCAACCAATCTCAGCGCGGCGTTTTGTGACGTCAGCTCCCTCTCCGGCAGCTGACCCTCCCTTTACAAAATTTACGCAAACTTATTTTCTCTATAAATTTTAATTAAATTTCAGTAACAACATAAAACATTCGCTATCGTGCCAGTTTCTTCTAAATTCGAAAAAGATAGTTTCTTCCACACTTTAGTAAAACCTTTCCGTTTACTAAACATACACTACGAGTAAAACACTTCCGTCTACTCTTCACACAAGCTCCAGAAATACCTGTTACTTCTCCAATGTTTGAAAACCACAAGGGAGGTCCCCTAAAATCCAGTCAGGGACAGGGGGAATATATGTAAAATTAAAAAGTCCCTAAATACAGTAAAAAATCAATACACAAAGAATACCAATCTTAACTAATACTGGTGGTTATGCAGTTATCAAATTAGGAAGACATCACTATTATACCATGTCGAGGAGTCAAAGTATATCATAAAAAACAGCGAGTTTGCATATAATGTTTATTCAATACATTCATAAAAAGCAATACCATAAAAACATTTCATTAAAAAATATATAATATTAGGCAAATTATCATAAAAACATCATATCAAATACATAATCTTGAGAGCACAGATATCAAATACATAATCTTGAAAAAACAGTTGTCGACGCAGCGTTTCGGTGAATACGTGGAATAGACACCTTCTTCAGGACAAGTTTCTACATAACCAAAAACATAAATTTAGTATAACACATTGACTCCACAATTCTATTTAACAATCATAATTATATTTTCAAACAATTCTCCTATTATAACCACCACAGTAAAATCTAGTATTCAAAACTACAAATTTTTCAACCTTAAATGTCGAACTGTTTACAAAACAGAGCGACAGGAACACCATGCTACACTATAGGTGTAACCATCCCTCTTGTCAAAAGGACAATATTCCGTTTGGACAGTTTTTGCGGCTTAAAAGAAATTGCACCACTTTCAAAGATTATGATAAACATGCAGAGATACTGACCCAAAAGTTTTTATCTAGAGGCTACCCGAAGAGATTAATTAGACATGCGTACAAGAGAGCCAAATATTTTAATAGAGAGTCGTTCTTTGATAGCAGACATAAAGAAACCAAAGCGGAGATTCAGCCTTTAATTTTTGTAACTAACTACAGCAATATTAGTAACAAAATTAAAAATATTATCAACAGAAATTGGCATCTGATTACTAATAAGAAGAAAGAGACTCTACCTAAACCCATGTTTTCATTTAGGCGCAACCGCACAATAAGAAACTGTCTAGTACATACCTATAGAGATTCTAAAGTCAACCATCAACTATGCATCAATAATGCACCTTTACCAACTGGCACGTTTGCATGTAGAGGATGCATCAACTGTGATAATATCCAAAAAGGAGCTTCTGTATCCTGTAATGGAGTTACCATGAAAATCAAGAACTTCATAAATTGTCATACTAAAAATTTGATATACTTGATCATGTGCCCATGCCAATTAGGTTATGTTGGCGAGACCTCCAGGGAAATTAAGAAAAGAATATGTGAGCATAAGTCAGCCATTAGGACTAACAAAAAAAGCGCTCCACTTGTTGAACATTGGATTAAAGAACGACACACGATTGGCGATCTCAAGTGGTGTGGTCTTGAGGTAGTACATATGAACTCTAGGGGAGGTGATATTACCTCAAAAAGAAAGAAACGTGAACAATTTTATATGTCCCGCCTTAACACTGTTAGGGAAGGGCTTAATAGCAGAGAGGATTGGGAGAGACTTATTTGAGCAGTACTTTCTTCCTCACACATAGGTTTTGGAGCAACTCTTTATCCATGAGTAGCAATAAGAGATACTTGAGATGACATTTTGAGCAACTCTTTAGTTATGAGTAGGAATTAATGACATTTGATATTTTTCTTTCTTACTCTTAGTATACTCCGGCCTAATTGCTAATGGGATTTTTACGACAATAATGGATATAGATGGTTGTTCAGCAAGAAACTGAATTTTTCTTCATTTTTCTTTTGATACATAGTTTTGCTTTTGTGGCAATTTTATAGAAATGACTTTGGATACTCTTTAAATTTTGTAATACTCTTGCTTGATCCCATTTGGGTATATAATAACAATAATAGGATATAGAATGTGGCATAATAGCAATTCTATACTGACAAGGATAATATAGAGTATAGAATACAATCATAATTTTCATATAGGCTTATTATTATGATCTCGGCATGAGCCTCGACCTATCTAGGTTGTCATCAATATGATTAAATTTAGTGATAACCATGATGTCAGGCTATAGTATAATATAATATAGACGCGGGTTTGCATCATTTTATATTGTCCAATAGACCGTGAGGTTAAATGATAGCTCACGATATCAATCGGTCATCTAAAGTATAATATAATATAGACGCTGGTTCTCATCATGGGTAGAATTCCTGTATAACTCACAACAGACTGTGAGGGAAAATGGTATCTCTCTTTGCATTATTATTTTATTAATACTGTTATTTAAAAATTAATCCGTGGAAGATAGAGTAACGAGATTTATACGTACTTACGATGAATAGGAGGCGTTTGGAATTAGCTTCGGCTGAAACATTTTTATTCACTGTGAGGTTAAGTAGATCCCTTTGTTTTTAAACTGTACTAATAAAGTTATTCAAGTAGAATCCATGAAGGATGTAGTTCGCGTCACCATCACGTGATCTGCGTGTATCAATGACGTAGAAAAAGGAGGTGTATTTAACAGATCCGGAAGGAACATCTTCATGAATCCTGACCCGGAAGCTGTATACTGGTTGCAGGGAGGACGTGTTACGTGTATCACGTATGTTACGTACCTCACAAGGGTGCGGATCTGGCGCGGTTATTAGCTTACTAGAATTTGGGCTTTTCAACGAGGATATAAGTCAATTTTGTGGTTATGCCTACATCGGCACTTCATGTGGCCATATATGTGTTAGTATATGAGTGATTCTTGCCGATTTTGGTATTCCTGGCATTAGCAGTATCACGTTAGATGGTGTGATGGTTTTTTGGCACACAGCCGATTACATACTGGCCCCATATTGGGTATTTCCGCCGTACGTCGTTATGCCATTAAACAACGGCATTAGGTAAAACAGCTGTAAATAAGCGGCACGGCGGCTTAGAGGGTATCCAACGGGTAGTTGGCTTTTCCTTTTGATAACTATACTTGCATTTTAATAATAACATAAAGTTACTATATATTTTTTTTAAATGCTATTAATTTGGTGCAATGATCTACATTTAGTTCAATACTAATTGTGGTATACCAATAGTTGCTATATATGATGTGGTTTAATTTGTAAACCATATAAGCATTGCTTATATTGGTTAACTATGGCTGAGATATTTATTCAAAATTTACATTTTTAAATATGAGGAGTGAGGGTCCTTTTTTAGATATATTCGTGTGTATAATTATGTAATATCATATCAGCATAGTGCCTATCCATTGCTGGAATAACTTCTCAGCCTCTACTCCTTAGACACCAGTACGGAGGGCTTACTTAGACAGTAGGTTGATAGACTAGGGCCTTATAAAACAGGGATTATAATACTATATGCCTGCATGCCCAACAATTTGGACAAAAATTGTAATACTGATCAAGCAATATCCTGTTATAGGTGATATATAAGAGGCCAGGACTATTGGCTGTAAACCCACCCACCTGTGGGACTACGTATTTAATAAGTGGCACACCAGCCCAAATCGTAGAAACTGATAAATCCTACATCGGTTGGCAGTATTCAGCTCCTTTACATTAGGTAAGAAGGGTTCTTTATTTGACTTTAAATTCTGGGTACAATACTAGTAATAATACTAAATATTGATGGTTCGGCTTTTTTAGCACCCGGACCCTAGCCAAACAACGGTGGCACCAGTATACATATCTACAGAACGAATTTTTTTGCACCATAAGGTATGCCATTTTAATTGTTAATTTTTAATTTTATGATTAGTGTGATATACTATTGCAATCAGCACGTTGAAAATATAATTTTTTTCTTGTTCATGTAAGGGCTCTCGTTTGAAGAGGAGAATATCACTAATCTCCCGTCTTCAAGATTCTTAATTCAGACTGAGGGTAACCACCAGATGTGTTAGTTTTATCAAATACTAACATCGTCTGCAGATTGGTTAGGTAGGTTGTTATCTTCGTTTTTAATGCAAGCAATTTGTAGTTTTGAATACTAGTTTTGAAAAATTTGTAGTTTTGAATACTAGATTTTACTGTGGTGGTTATAATAGGAGACATAAAATGTCATATTGGAGAATTGTTTAAAAATATAATTATGATTGTTAAATAGAATTGTGGAGTCAATGTGTTATACTAAATATATGTTTTTGGTTATGTAGAAACTTGTCCTGAAGAAGGTGTCTATTCCACGTATTCACCGAAACGCTGCGTCGACAACTGTTTTTTCAAGATTATGTATTTGATATCTGTGCTCTCAAGATTATGTATTTGATATGATGTTTTTATGATAATTTGCCTAATATTATATATTTTTTAATGAAATGTTTTTATGGTATTGCTTTTTATAAATGTATTGAATAAACATTATATGCAAACTCGCTGTTTTTTATGATATACTTTGACTCCTCGACATGGTATAATAGTGATGTCTTCCTAATTTGATAACTGCATAACCACCAGTATTAGTTAAGATTGGTATTCTTTGTGTATTGATTTTTTACGGTATTTAGGGACTTTTTAATTTTACTTCTCCAATGTTACCCTTTCTAGGTGATATAACATCAAATTTTTACCAGCGTACTCTTTTGCTATTACTCACACGCATAGAATCCCTAACGAGTACTGAAAGTCCTGATTAACTTCTCAGTACTAATTCTGCCTGACAGATAACCTCACTGCAGTATGGCTTCCACTTGCCACCCGCTATTCTTTTTACCCCGGGGTATTCTGGACAACATAAAACAAAACTCAAAATTTTAAGCGGATGTTAGTTCATAAAAATACAAATAAAATTCTCATTACCCAATTAACAAAGAGTAACCATAACCGTCCTCTGCTTACCAGAAAACTGATCCAGCGCGATATTAGCAAACAGCATTCATACACCTTATACTCACTTGGGCCCATACATTCACACTATGCTAATACTTACGCTGGGTTTATCAGTTGTTACTCTTATCAAAAATCCCTGCTACCAATTACCTTCTGATTGAAGAGTAATGACTTACCGATGAATCCTTTGCTAATTTGGGAAGTTTAAAATGAGTGACATTCATTATAATACAAAATCCTGAAATAACCACTGAGTCAGGAAGTTTTAAAAATGTTTATCTAAAGATTTAGCAGAGTAAAATACAAAGCCACATGGTACTTAATCGAAATACCCAGGATTAAGCATAGAAATGATTATTGCTAATCAATGACGGTGTTTAAAGAAGAGGAGAAGATAGAGACAGCCGCGCAACTAAAGGTTGCATTATATTTACCTAAGTGCGAGAACCAAACCCCTTAGCCAAGGAGTTGAAAAGATAGGACCCAGGAAGGATGAAGAGCAAAGACCTCCTCCAGGATCAGGACAGGACCGGTGACCTCTCTACAACGACGCCTGCGTCGTTCCCCTCTCTGATACTCGACTTTTCTCGATTCTCCCGTGCCTTCCTTCTAATGGACTCCGCCGCCCCCTCCTCAGGACCTCTTCTGGACAGCGGTTCAGTCTGCAATCGATCAGCTTGGCAGTCTGGAGCTAAGAGCGCTAGTCTTCTGTGCACACTCTCTGCGGTCTGAGCTAGAAGCTAAACTAATTAGCTAATTCTATATCTATTATACCCTTCTACGCCCATGTACCTCCCCTTAATGTTGCTAAAATATGGGGCCACTACTTCTGATTGGACAGGGACAGGGGGTGGATTGTCGCACCATATTGATTTGTCCTAAATTGTAAAGCCTATTGTCCTTTACGTTCCCACCCCTTCAATTTAATACATTTGCTTTATTTCCCACCCGTCTCACGACAAATGTTATACATTTTACAGGGGAAAAGTATCATTTTGTCCACAGGAAACATAAAGTACAGCATCTTCGGCCAATGGGTCATGGCCTTGGGAGACATCCAAGTTGACTTCACTTGGCAGGCACACAGGATACATGCGCAGAACCATCGTCTCTCGAGTTATAAGTCACCAACCCAGGCCCAAGTTTACAAACTAATAAAAGTGCAAGAAAAGAATATTAAAATCTCAAATAAAATATTTCACTGTATACCCACTATTTCTATTCTATTCCCATTTTAATTATATATACTATCCCGCATTAGTAGCGTTAAGAAAACGACAAATTAAAATAACACAAGAGCAAGCTGAAGCATGTGAAAACATCAAGCAGCCATTTAATGCACACTGCGCAGAAGCAGAAGTTTCCCACCAAGCAAAGAAAGACGTCACACCATGTGATCAGGTTGCGACATGCGCAGTGAGTTTCCCGCGCTTTAGCGGCCATTTTGGATTACAGACAAGCGTTATTCTTTAGTAAAACACATATGCAAGCGTCTCTCCCCTTTGTGTAGTGTATGCAAAGGTTAGTATTAACAGTACATTTTTAATAAATTAATACTATGAGGAGGATTGCGTACAAGCAAGTTTCATTTATGAAACCTTGCTCCATCACTACCCTGAGTGGTATGACAAAACTAAAAACGCATACTTTCCAACCCTACCAATTTAGGCAGTAGGCTACAGCTTTTTAGCAGCACTATCAGCTACCAATTACAGGCTGCTATACTATAGTTTTCCATGAGGCCAGAGCAGGCTTCAGCTTTCCGCTACCCCTCGACTAGTGAAAAACATAAAAGCAATGCCAGAGCAGGCAGCCATAGGTTAAATTTAGCACAGATCACTGGAAAGTGAAGCTAGAAGTGTTTTGGGTGATAAAAGAGTAGCCAGGGGTGGGGCAGGTCATTTAACTACTGCCAACTCAGGCTTTTCTTGATCCCATATGCCATATGCAGAGAAAGAAAGGTTTTGGAATTACTGTTTCCTAAATAAACTGAATGGGGGCATTTGTCTACTAAAGGAGTGGTTCACAAACTTTATAGAACGACAATCCACTTTTTAGATTGGCAAACGTGCGCAACCCACCTACCTTTAATGGACATGAGGGGTGATTTTTTAATGTAACTAAAGCATTGTTTGGTAGCACATTGTCATTTACAGACAGTACATTTTCCATTGAAATGGCCACTAAGTTTGCAAAAACATACTGTTTTAGTAATAAAACTATTTTGCACACAAATGATAATCTGTGGAAATGATGTTTCTGTGAAAATTTATCATTTGTGCATCACCATAGTGGCTTTTTTTGTTTTGATCCTGTAAACACTCTGTTTCCAGCACACTTCAGAATTACAGAAAGTGTACTTCATTTTTGCTTTCCTAACTGCTGAATGCATACAGATCATTTACAGGTATTTACATTTGTTGTGTTTGCAAAAAAACTACGACTGTCATATAATTTACTTTAAAATCTCCTGGCTTTGCAGTTAGGTCAGAGAAAGATAAGTAAACACCAATCCTATGTTAAAAGAATTAGCAGCAGCTTCTCAGAAGACAAATCCTTTGTTGTTTAATCACGCAAATGTGACAAGATAAACACAGAATTTAAATGCATCTTCATTTAATGCTTGGACTTTTGCGACTCACCAAAAATTGTCTCGCAACCCACCAGTGGGTTGTGACCCATAGTTTGGGAAACACTGTACTAAAGCATCTTCATGTGCACATGTCGCTGCAGCTGGAGGGGCACTGAGGAAGCAGTCACATTTCACCTGCGCTGGAACTGAACCATTGTACAGTTTCCTTGGGCACTGTGGTACTTTCAGTCTTTATTATGATTGTTTTCATCTTCGAGACTTGTTTCTTTGCCTGAGTAATGCTTTATTCTTACATGCAAACCTTCTGCTCTCCCCCACCTCATTTCACCGCCACCTCCTGTCACAGTCTGTCAGTGTTGGTGTTGGTAACGACCCCAGACTCAGTGATACAAATTAGATTCTCAGCTACTCAACATTTTTGGAACTTAAGGCCCAGCGGCGGCTCCTCCGCAATGGTAGAGGAGCATCGCCGTACTGGCTTAGCAGGCAGCTGAAAAATGAAACAATATTGTTTTATTTTTCAGCTGCTTGCTGAGCCAGCATGTGTGGGGATGGGCGGGGCAGGGCCATGGGAAGGGGGTGGAGTCATGTGCACTGCTAGCTGTGCATGTTTGTTTGGCCGGCTGTCTTAGGCCAGCCAAACAGACATGCGCCGTGAGGTTTCTCCAACCCGGCTGTGCGAACCCGGCTGTATTGCACAGCCGGGCTGGAGAAAGAGCACAGACTCCCTGTGCCTGAGTGAGCGTTAGACAAACCTGTTCAGGCCAATCCCTGTGCTGCTCTCATGCTGCATGAGAGCAGCATGGGGATTGCACAAGGAGTCTCTGATGCTGTCCCAGGTGCTGCTGGGAGCAGGAAGCAGAGGAGCTCTGAGGCGCGAAGCAGCAAAAGCAGCCCCCTGCCATCCTACCCCCATGTCCCCACTACCCCTGCGTCCCCCCATCAGCGCACCACTGTTAATATGCATCGGCCGCCACTAATAAGGCCTCTCACAAGTCAATGCATTGGTTATAGAAGGTCGTGGGGAGTAGCTAGGGGCGGCAGGGAGCTATTTGCCCTCCCTCACTCACCAAAGACATTTTAACCCGTTGAGGACAGGATCTATGAGTGTCTATCATAATCATCATACATGTCACACTCCTAAATTAGTCAGGAGACTCCACATTCTATTAGCTAAAAAGAATGTTATTTTACATTTTTCCTTCATAAGACTCGACTTCAGTTCAAGGGAATGTAATCCCCCAATGTTATTCTTTAAAGCTCCTTCTTTGCTCTTTATCAAATGATAACAGATGTTTTACAGCTATACTTGGTGAATATCTGACCTGCTGTGTGATCACATTCCTTGTGTGGCACCTTCAGCCAGTCCTGACTATTTTTTAGTTAAAAGCAGGTCATGTTCGCAATATTAAAAGTGAAATGGAAAGTCCTGGACTATACATGAAATTGACTAAAAAGCCATGCACAGGTGTGTACAACTGATATTTTACCTGGGGCGCCTTTGCGGATCTTCTCTACAGACTTGCTTCACATCTGGAGATGCATAACTTTGCTTTTTGTGTTCTGTGCTTTGCCGTGCTGGCGGGATCTTATCTTAGTTGTTTTTTGTAGGTATCACTTTGGTGTTTTAATAGTGTTCTATATATTCATTGTTGGCTTTTACAATGGCTGAAATTGGACAAAGTTGCTACAGCTTTAGGAAAAATCTATATGCACTTATTGTAATAGAACTGTCAGGAAAAATAGTGCAGTGGTATACTCATGTGCAGCAAACTTATGCAAAGGAAGGTAAAGTAGAAGAATGGCAACATATACATTTATGATTTAAACCAAAGGCTGGTTTGATTGGGAAAGATGTATTGGAAGAAGACGGAGCAGCAAAGCACCAGTTGTCCTATAGCAGATCATCTCAATGAAGAGACTTTAGAACCCATGCAACAGAGGTGTGTTTGAAATGGGGCAGCAAACCACAGGAGACCAAGGGTCACCACAAAGGTGAAAACATAGGATTTAGGTAGAATGATCAAGCATCAGGTCATTCACAAAGACTACGAAATAAAATAGCCACAGAATGATGAAGTTGAAATGAACTAAAGAATCATGCAGTTTACTGTACAAAGATGACAATTATTTTGTGTATGTGTGCATTTGTTCAAGCTAAGTATCTCATTATGTGATACACCATCTCACTTCACACCTTGGAGTATAATCTTACTGACTAAAAGCAAGTGTCACACTTTGTAGCCTTGCCACGCTCCAGGAATGTGACTTCCACACCTTGGAGAGTCGGACTCTGACTCACTCACTAATACTCGGTCTTATTCTCACTCTGACTCACTCACTTAGTCTCACCCATTCTCGGTTAGTCTAACTTAGTATCACTCAATGTCATTAATTCTCACTTTGCCCCACTAGTCTCACTCATTCCGATTCACTCTGACTCACTCATCGTCTGACTCACTCAGTCTCATTCATTCTCTGGTTCACTCAGTCTCACTCATTCTCTGCCTCACACAGACTGTGACTCACTCAGTCTCACTCATTCGCAGTCAGTCTCACCTAGTACCACTTACTTTCACTGATTCTCAGTCAAGCAGTCTTACTATGATTCATTCCATCTCACTGACTCACATAGTCTCAATCATTTTCACTCATTCCTACTCACTCTGCCAAAATCAGTCTCACTGATTCTCACCCTGTCTTTCTCATTCTGACTTGTGCAGACTGTGACCCACTCAGTCTTGCACACAGTAACACTCACTGTCATTCTCCCTCATAGTTACACTCACTGTCATTCTCTCTCACAGTAGCACTCACTGTCATTCTTCCTCACAGTAACACTCACTGTCATTCTCCCTCCCTCACTCATTCACACTCTCACTCACTCTTCCTATCATTCATTATCATTCACTGACTCCACCCATTGACTCTCTCACTTTCACACACAAACACACACATGCATGCACACACACACGCACACATGCACAGCTACACACACACACACGTTTTAGTCTTTGCTCTTTCACCCCCACCCTTTCCCAACTCTGTGACAAGTTTTGAAAGGGTAGGATGACAGGCTGATTGGTGAGTGGCCACGGGCACTTCAGGGCTTAAGCCTGCACCGCCCCTGATACCTTTAGCTGTGACACCCTGCAGGTCACAAATAGGGGAGGCACAGTGGCCTGTCGGGCCTCAAGGCCAGTAATGACATCTCTCCAGCCCTGATAATCCCTCTCTGAAGGCTGGCGCAGGCGCCTTTGTGCACCTGCGCCACCCATTAGACAGCGATCTTTGCCGGACAGCAGGATGTCAGCATTTTTATTATACCAAGATTGAACAATAAGCTATTGTTCACTCTTGGTATAATGAAAATAAATGGTCCAGAAAACAATGGAGGTGTAGTCCCTGAGCCCTCTAGGGGGAGCAGACACTGCTAAAGTTTTTCCTGATTTTTAATTTATTTTAAATTTTCATACAGCGCACCACTACCTTGGGAGTGTGTCTGTGCTCCTTACAGAGAACATACAATAGAAATAGAGATGCATTTACAGTGTAATTAGACAAAAGAAGAAACTTGTGAATAACAGATATTTGAAAACTATCTGTTAGATCCTTATGGGTATAAAGTTAAAGTCTCTGTGATGTTTAGATGCGTTGTGTAGGCGAGGGGGGAAAAATGGGGAACAATAAGACAGAGGCAAAGAGTGAAGAATACAATGGAAGTTAATGGGCTAAGAACAGGAGCTTATGGGAGAAGGAATAACATAGGGTTTACCATAAAAGAAAGCGATTAATGATATAGGGGTTGGGTGCATTGATGATTTAATTTTTTTCAGAATTGTAGAAAGCTGTCTTGGCATCTGAGGTCTTATGCTACTGATTTCCAAAGAGATGGGCTGTACCGTGGTGAGAAAGATTGGTTGCAACCAGGTGGGAATTAAAATTCTTCTTTCGAGCCATAAACCTTCGTTACTCCTACGATTTTTTCACCCACTGAAATTCTTAAAGGGGCCATTCAGTGAATGATGTGATGACAGATCTCAAACTCTAAGCAGACATCATCTAACAAAGGAACATTCTAGAATGCTAGTGTTTGTTAGTAATGCAAGACTGGGTAAAGAGAATGGTTTTGTTTATATGCTCTACACAGGATGTCCCTTTTAGGGAAGAGAGGAGATAATGTTGGAGTGTTCAGAACAGAATGCCCAAAGCATTGTGGCAAATGTGGGTTTTGGAATGGATACATATATTTGGGCCCAAATCAGTAAGACTCACAGAAACCCCACGGCAAATTCCAATGGACCAGTTGCAAATGGTTTCTACTAGATTGAGTTGAAAGGTTTGCAGACATCCACTCAATCATGATGTAGAATGCTCCACATGAATCAAAATCCCTTTTGGGGTTAATGGCATCCATCAGTTTCAGCTGATATTTTAACCAACTTTTGGAATGTGGTTTACATTTTCCTGACAGACACACATAACCCTATCCCAAAAACTCATATAGTGCATGTAGATCCAGTAAAAAGCATTTAAAGCCGGTCAGCTGGATTTGCCGCCAGCGGTTACTGTATGTCCTCCTAAGTTGGACCCATGCTTATCCATGTCACAATCTACATTCAACCCAGCGCTCTGTTATTTATTTTCATTAGTTCTATTTTCTTTTTATTTTGGTGTTATTAAGCACAAAATAGTGCCTAAAGGGTTGCAAACTGCAGCATAACAGAAACATATTTTTAGACTCACATGAAGACATTTTGACAGTCGGAGATAGAGTATAAGGAGAAATCAGTAAATAAGGTTTACAGTAGCATTTAAATAAATTGATTCCTTGTGTAATATTGCATAAAGAGCGGTAGGGAGAAGTGAAGAGAAGAGAAGACAGGAAATACAGACGTGGCAAGGATTTTGATTGTGTAATCCAAGGATTAAACATAGCTGGGGAGGGCGGAGGTGAGAACTGGGGGTGGGCAAATGCTTTGCAGGTGAGCTTCAAACGATAGGACTGGAAGGTTGCAATTGAGGGGGCTGTAGTTTCAGTTTTCATTTGAAAACCATGTGTGAAGCAGTCACCCAAAATGTAAGAGGGTGCGAGCTCCAGGCTCCAGATATGCAGCCTGGGAAGCACATGGGGAGTCAGGCGCAAACACCTAACTTTAACTTCAAGACATTTTTTCCAGACTAATTAACCAATTAATTAATGGTAATATTCATTACCCTTAGGATGATTCTCCTCATCATAATTCTTACCTTTGAGGCCGTCCCGCCTTTAACAAGGATCGCATATACACGCATGTGCAAAACTAAATGCGCTACACCCTTAATAGGCCCGCCCATCTAACTCACTTCCTGTTCATAACCAAGCCAGTATAATTGTGTCAGAGGAAATGGGAGGGAGGGTGACAACCTGCTATGATGCCGAGGACCATCCTAAGGGTAATAAAGATTGTCGGTATGTAATTGGTTCATTATCCAATGTATGCTCCTCCTCGTCATAGTTCTTACCTTTGAGGATGTACCAAAGCCAAAAAAGAGGGACACACAATGACATGCTTTTCTAAATAAATTGCATTCAACATTTATTTCACTGCTGACTTCAACACTGAGTCTCCAAAATGTACAGAATCATTATCGAACAATTGTAGTTTATAATGAGAGAAAAAGTGTTGCTGCCCTGCATTTTTTCTCCAGAGATACTTCTCCCGTCTCAGCAAAAGAGGTGGCCATGACTCGAAAGGATCCAGCTAGGATGTTGGATGGAACCTGTTCCCCCATGGAGAAATAAGGTTAGGTAATCACCTGTTTAACCCATCTTATTAGTGTGGCCATTGTGGCTTTTTCCCTTGTTGGCTGCCCCAAAAGAGACAAAGAGGACTTGAGATTCTCTTAAAGCCTTAGATTTCTACAAGTATATCAGGAGATGGAGATTTTTATATCAAGAGTAGAAGGAATATTATCTGAGGTTTGAAATACTGGAAGAAATATTTCCTGAGAGGAGTGAAATTGGGGGGAAATTCTTGACTTAAATGAAGGACCAGATCTGAGTACTACCCTATCACAGAAGAATTCAAGATAGGGATAGGTGATTAAGAGAGAGGTAACTCTTGCAATTTCCTAGCGGATGCAATGGCAATTAAAAAAGCCAATTTATAGAAAACATTAGAAATATCTACCATGGGTTCAAAAGGCCCTTTTTCTAAATCAAGGATAGATCCCAAGAGAGAATAGGGTTATTTACCCTCAGCCTCTTAAGCCTAAAGGACTTGAGATGTTTAGAGGTTAAAGGAAGAATATCTGATATACTCCTACATGAGCTGCTATGGTTGAGGAGCTAAGCCCAAAGAAAACCTTCTTTCTAAAAACCCAAAATTTCAAATGGCTCTACAGTAGTTGGATCATATTGTAACTTCTGACACCATGATGAAAAAGTGGCTGAGCATTTAGCATTTTACTTAAGGGTAGAAGCTTTCTTACATGATTGGATATCGAATGCTACTTCTGTTGAACATCTTAGCTGCTACAATCCAACCCTCTCAACTTCCAGGCTGTCAGTTTCAACTGACAAAACTGCTTGCGTGTCAAAACAGGAAACTGAATGGTGCCTGGACTGAGGAGACAAATATAGATGGGGACCTGTTGCCAAATGAGTCAAGACAGGGAACCATGGCTCACTTAGACAGTAAGGTGCTATCAGGATTACCACCACCTCCTCCCTCCGAATCTTCTGAAGCAGCACTTGTAAGAGGGAGTGGGAGGGATGGCATACTGAGGCCAAGGGGTCGTTAAAGCATCCACCATCCAGGCTTCCCTACATTTTACTTCCAAGCAGAAGTGCGGGCGAAGAGTGTTGCTCGAGGATGCAGAGACCTGAGAAAGGGAGACCCATCTGATCTGTTCCAGAGCGGAATGCTTCCCAGCTGAGATGATAAACTATTAAAGAGGTTAGATTCTGGCTGAGTCTGTCTGTGATGATTGTCTCTCCCCAGGATGTACATCGCCTTCAGAGACAAGATATTCTCCTCTGCACAGGAAACAATATCACTGGTGAGGCTGACTAGAGTTGGAGCTCTTGTTCCCCTTCGTTTTTTCACCTAAAATCTTGCAACCACAAGTTGTCTTGTCTTTATAACCACAGGGGAGCTTTTTATGGGGTCCTCAAAGGCATGAAGAGCACTGCCATTGCTGCCAACTCTTGCCGATTTGAGGAATTCTGACTTCCGTCAATGACCACCTGCCCTGAGCTTCGTGGTCTCTCAAAGTTGCTACCCAACCCCATCGACTTGTATCTGTAGTGAGAACATGGGGCAGATGTTCCGACATGGTAACTCCTCTTTGAAGATTTTTCCAGAAGCAAACACCACTACAGGCTTTGAATTACAGTTTGGGAGACTAGAATCTGAATCTGATAACTTTCGGATGAAGATGACCAATGAGCCAGCACATGAAGAACAATTAATACTTATATTAAGCATTGAAAAGAGAACTTTTGTCTGTCATCATCATTGAATGAGTCCAATATTAAAAAGAGAGGATTCCAATCAAGGAGCACCAAAGTCCGTATCAGGACTACACTACTCCCAATCCTAGATGTTGGCGCGTCCTATGAGTTGGTAATTGATATAGATTTCTGCACCAACAGATATGGTAGCAGAAGGTGATGGTTCCGATTGGAGCTGACCTATAATCTAAAATGTATTTGCTGTAGAACCATGTATGGTACTTTCATGGCCCAGGTGGCTTGCCCTGAGACTTAAATTGACAAATCCTAATCCGAACTTAGTTCTGGAGAGACGAGGTGACTGACAGAAGAACAACAATGCAAGTATCAATAGGAATTGCATGCAAAATGAGGAAATGAAGTTAGTGGTGCAGTGTATGCTGGGAGTTGTAGTAGGTGTAGAAAAAAAGGGGTGAAGTGGGCGATAATTGAGGACAGATATTGTGTGGCTTTGATTGTCGGATTTGTTGGAGTTATAATTATTGTGGTTCTGATTATGTTTTTTAACTTTTTACGAGAGGTATCTCAAGTTTAATACTGAATCGGTAAACTTGACTTCTAGGAGAGGTGTACTATGAGGCGCTATCAGATACACCAAATTAGAAACCTAACTTTTTTTGTGCAAGTGTATTAACAGTGCTCAGCGGTAATTTGTTCCTTAGTGCACAGGGAGTGGACACACTGAGTAGTGACTTTCGCAGGTCGAGAGCTCACATAGTGTGAGTATGTAGAATTCTTGTTCTTTAGAAAACTTTTGTGTAGTCAAAGCAGGTAAACTGAGTAAAGATGAAAAAGAGACTTTGGAGCAATCATAGTCTTGCATCAGTACAGTGCCGTGCAGTGATAGGGTGACCTTTGACAGAGACGTGCTGTGATTGGTTCATGGATTAGAGTGATTGTCAGTGTGAAAAGAGTGAAAGTTTGAACCGGGACCAGTGGCGGCCGGCACAGAGAGTGGTGGGGTGGGAACGGGGGCAGGGCAGGGTGTGGGGGAAGTCAATAGATGACAGGGTAGGTAAAATTAAATAAAAAAATTATAGAACCCCGTACCCCCGTACCACCGCATCGCCGATTATTTTACCTATCCCGTCGTCAGTCGACTTCACCCCCCGCCCCGCCCTGCTTCGCCCCGGCTCACCGCTCTTACCTGTGCCAGCCGCCACTGACCGGGACTGCTTGTGATTATTGTTATAATGGGGAATACATTGTCAAAAGGGAGAAGGATGCAAATAAGGAAGAGAAGTTTCCTCCCAAAGGTACCCTAGCTAGGGAAATGGTGGCGAAGCATGTGCATGTATGAGATAACTTTATTCTTGGGGTGGTTTGACCTACAGGTGAGTTAGCTGACAAGTCTGTCGTCTAAACTAGGGGGGCAGGAATGGTATGGTATTTCTCACGACTAATACAGGTGTCTGGGTAGAAGATGGAACAGGTGTCTCTGTATAACTTGGAGGTGAACTGAAGGTCCTGCACACACTGCGTTCTCAGGAAGTACTGGTGATCCAGCGGTGTACTAACAACAGATACTCTACTACCATATACTCACCTAGGCCCATAAACACTTACACAGATCCAAGTAGACCGCTGGGTTTAGTTTATATTTTCCTTATTTCAGGATTAGTTATTACTTATTCCTAACTAACCTTTCACTGATCAAAAAGTTATTTCCTCTGGTCAATGGACCATTAGTTGAACTAGTTGATGGTGATAATTAACATAACTTATTAACTATTCTTTATTTAAAGAAAATAAACCACAGACTCAGGAAGTTTTAAGAACTTTATCTAAATTAAATGAAAGTGAACCATCTCAAAGTTTCAGTACAAACACCCTCATTCATAAGATTGCAAATCCAAAGTTTCATTAAGGAAAATTTTCAGACACATACAATAACCATGTCAGGAAAGGAGAGGACAGAGAGAGAAGATCATCAACAATTACCATGAATTTATAGTTACCAAGGATGGTGTGAAGACCAAACCCTCTGGCCAAAGGGCTGGTAAGGGTCCCCCGGGATAGATCAGGAGACAAAGACTTCAGGACAGGAATCAGGACAGGATACTTAACCTCTCTAAGATACCGGCGACTGCGTCGCAACCCTCTCTGACACTCTCTTCCTCCTCGAGATTCTTCCGCGATCTTCTTTCTCACCCAATTAAATAAAGATAGATGGTTCTACATTCGATGTCTTCATCAGCATCTTACAGCGTCCTTTTCAGCATCAGCATCACCCACAGCACCGACAGCATCCCGAGCTCTGCAGCATCGACGTCTCTCTAACTAACTAAAACTACCTCAGTTATACCTTTCGTTGGCCACGGACCACCCACTAAAGTTTCAATATCGCAAAAATACTAGCTCTGATTGGACAGGCAAGGGGGGATGATCATCACACCATGCTTATATGTCATCTTAGTCTATCATCCCATTGTTCATAAATCCAGCCCCTTAATTTTTATTCAAAAGTTTTATTCCCACCCGTATTCACATCTTAATCGAAACAATTGTTTTTATTTCTCGTAAAAATCCATTCATCCAGAGGTCTTCAGTGCTTGTTCCCAGGGTATGTAACTTTTGTGTACTTGGATCGCATTCAAGTGCATCGTCATGCTTCCGGCTCACTTCTCACCAGACATGCGCAAGGGTCACGTGCTTAGCACACTCTGGTCACACACGAGAGGCCCAAATGCACACTAATAAGAAAGTCAAATAGACAAATGTTAATTTAAAAAATAAATGGTTTCACTGTATACCACCCATCTCTACTCTAACCCAATATACGTATTAATACCCTTTCTGCATTAGCATTAGTAAAATAGCTTATTTTCTATACAGCTAAGCAGGTGACATGCATGTGAGCTTTCAAGCCGCCATTTTAGTGCCTTCTGCTCATGCGCAAGAGTTTTCCCTCCAAGCATTAAACGTCATACTACGTAGATGCAGTTGACACATGCGCAGTAAAGATTTCCCAGTTAGAGCGTTTTTAGTCCATCGTTCATATTGTTAGCATTAGTAAACACATATGCAAGCTTCTCTAACCCGTGTGTCTTCTGTATTTGCATGTTATTATTTTCAATACGTTGTTAGTAATTCGTTAGCGGGTTAAATGAGAGGATTGCTTCCGAGCAAGTCTCTTTTACGAGTCCTTGCTCCATCACTGGCGCTGTAGCAATTGTCATACCTGTAGTTGAAGCATTGTATGGGGGTGGTCAAACACTGAGAAGCTTTTCCATGAGAGCATCTTCCTCCTCACTTTCTGTATCTGGTTCTTTCTCAGGATTTTTCCTTCCCTTTTCCTTTTCTTCCTTTTCTAACAGAGGATATACACCTACTGCTTCGATGACCTCCTTCCTCCACCTTCTCTGCCTCTCCTCATCTTGCTCCATTCTCCATGAATGAGCCTTACTACATATCTTAAATTCAAATTTCTTTCTCGTCTTCTCACTTGCCATTTGTTCCCACAGATTTAGCACCTCAAATTGTGTGGGTCTGGGTTGGAGTTTTAGATCATACATTCTTCTCCTCTAATTCTTTATTCGGGGAATGTGAAAGATTCCACTCAAGGGAAATGAAAGCTTCCCATCTTTAGATGTATATTCATACTATTGGTTAAGCTATGGATGGAATTTGAAGAGCTGGTAATAGGAAATGTGGGAATGGAATACTTAGGATATTATGGGGATAACTAGTTGCTTTAGATGTGTAAGGAAGCAGAAAAGGTGGCAAAAGAGGCCCCTGCCAAGATGGAAAAGGTGGCGGATGAATGTGATGTTGATATAACATAGCGGAAGAAGTTGCGGAGGAATGCTAGGATGGATACAAGTGAAAAAGAAATACAGATTCTGAAGTTGAGAGGTTTATGAACGTATGTAAAAGATGTGATCGAAAGCATTAGAAAATGGAATGACACAGAGAAACTCAGAGAAGTGTGGTCTAAGAAAAAAAGGATCAAGGTGAAGCAAAGGGGATAAGTTGGAGCAGAAGCAGTAGTTGGAGAAGAGGTAAGGGAGTTATACTAGTGAGTGATACACTCAGATGGAGCAGATTGTGACCATTTTAAAGGTATTGTGGGAAGATTTGGATCTGATGTTTCCGGTAGCTGTCCCAAAAGATTTATGGGCAGAATGTAAGAGAGCTATTGAATGGCCCACTAGGCACCGCCAGGGACTAATGCTCCCTCGCCTATTGTTAGGACCAAGTAAGAGGAAGTTATAAGACACCTAAAGACAAAGGTTCCCCAAAGGGAGATTCACTGGCCTAAGATTTACCAAACTTCTCAAGAGCCCAAGGAATCAGTAAATGCTTACTTTGAGAGACAAATGCAGATGTATAGAGAACACAGTGGGATGAATGATCATTTAGGCAAAAATGTGGGAGGATTTCTTGCCTCTTTTGTGTACAGATTAAGGCCAGAAATCAGCAACCAAATTATTTAGGGTATCCTCTACTGGCAGAGTAAATCAGTTGATGAGATTTTACAGTATGCAAAATATTGCAGCAAGACTTTACAGGCTAAATGAAAGTGACTGAAAAAGAAGTTCATGATTGCTCAGACCCAGTTGGCTCAGAATGCAGGGATGAAGGGAACTAAGCTCCCGTCCCAAGTGTCTTAATTAAACCGTGATTTTGGAATGTTAATGCAAGAAATTTCTCCAACTACAGTGAGAATACACCTTGAATGGGGAGAGGACGGGGAAATGCGGTAGGAACTAACATAAGTGCCCCAAAGAAGGTAACACAGTGTCACATTTATAACAGGGTAGGGCATTGGAAGGGAGTGTAGATACAATTCAGACTGAATCACAACAGAATCCCAAGGAGTGGCTCTGACAGGCCAGGGAGAGTTTCCCTCGGTACCTAAATCCCCTATGCCAGTTCAGAAAGTTAAAAAGCTGGAATATTGCCTAATGATTTTAATCCAATGACAATGCAGAGAGGTATCCCAATATCACAGCCAAATCACAGGGTCCCCCAAAATTCGATGATACTGGAAGGAAATCCAATCCCCATGATGTTTGAAGCCTCCATAGATCAGGACAAATAACAGTGCCTGAGGGGGAGGGGTGCGTACTTGGTGCAGTCCTAGAAGTAGATCACAGAGGACCATATGTGGATGGAGAGGTAAACAGACATCCTGTATCTTTCCTAATAGATACAGGAGACACTCGTTCAACGGTCAGAACACTTGAGGTCCCTAACCTACCCCTCTCTGGAAGAGAAGTCTAAGTTGTAGGCATCACAAATCAGCAGCGTACTAATCAAGTTACTCCCCCAGTGCCAATAAAGATAGGAGACATTAGTGAGCAACACCAATTTGTAATCTGTGACTCAAGTCCTGAGAATGTTTTGGGCAGAAATCTTCTCTGTAAGCTTAACTATGTCATATATTGTATGCAGGATGGAGTGAGAATTGAGACTCAAGCAGCTGATGCCGAGTTTAAATTACAGTCATCAGAGTCTGCTGTCAGGGTATTCCCGGTCTTCACTACTGAGGATTTGCCAACAGATTTAAAGTAGATAGTCAAAGAAGAGGTTTGGGATTTTACTGGAAAATAAATTGAATTGATCAAGGATGTGAAACCCCTAAAGATTACCCTTCAGCCTAATGCTATTTTCCCTCAGACTAGCACATACAAGATGACCCCTGAGGCCATTGAGGGGATTAACCCTGTCATTGAGAACATGTTAGAGCAAGGCAAATTAAAATAGGTTATCAGACGCCCTTACAACTCCCCTATTATGGCATTATAGAAGTCCAATAAAAAGTGGAGGATCGTTCAAGACCTCCGAAAGATTAACCAAATTGTTGTTCCATGCTATCCTGTGGTACAGAACCCTGCTATGATCCTGTTTCAAATTCCCCCAGAAGCAGAGTGGTTTACGGCCATTGATCTTTGTCAGGCATTTTTCTCTGTCCCGTTGCATGAAGAAAGCTAGTTTCTCTTTGCATTCCGGTTCTAAGAGAAGACCCTCGTGTGGTGTCGCACCCCACAGGGGTATACAGAGAGCCCTTCCTACTTTAACCAAGTTCTTAAAAAGAACTTAAAGTCCTTGCAGCTGCCATGTAGCTCAACACTAATACAATGCATTGATGATCTCCTGATTGCCTCAATGACAAAAGAAGCTTGCAAACAGGACACCATTGCTTTGCAAAACTATCTAGCTGAAATTGGACAGAAGGTCTGGCCTGAAAAGCTGCAATGCTTTCAGAGGGAAGTCATGTATTTAGAAGACCAAATAGCAAAGGGAGTGAGGCGAGTATCTCATAAGTGCATAGAGACAGTTCTTGTGAACTTCCCAACTACTCAGAAAGAGGCGAGGATGTTTTTGGGCATGGTTGGCTACTGCCTACAACTGATCCCAAACTTTTCCTTGGTGGCAAAGACTTTGATAAGGCTGATGCATGCTGATATCAATGACCCGGTACCAAAGGATGACAAAAGTATAGAAGCCTTACGGAAGCTTAAAAATTTACTTTGCAATGCACACACTCTTGGAATGCCAGACTGTACGAAAGATTTTGTTCTCCCTTGTCATGAAAGAGATGGGTGTGCACTGTCGTACGAACACAAGCCCATGGAGACACCAAGCGTCCCATCGGCTATTTTTCAGCTACTCTTGATCCGGTGGCCGCAGCATTGCCTGGTTGTTTCAAAGTGGTTGCAGTGGTTAGCCTTAGCATACAATAAACTGAGGGGATTGTGATGGGCTATCCTTTGATTGTAATGGTGCCACACTCTATCGAGATCCTCATGACTCGTACCAGAACTCAGCATTTAACAAATAGCCGCCTAACCTGCTATGAGAAAATCATTTTGGCAGCTGAGAATGTTACAATACGAAGATGTAACACACTAAACCCAGCTTCCCTATTCCCAACCACAGAGGGCGACGATAAAGGTGATTTCAACCATGATTGCATTAATGTAACTGAGTTGTGCATAAAACCAAGGCCTGATGTACTGTATGTTCCCCATACCGAATCTGATCATCCCCTTTTTGTTGATGGGTCATGTCTGAGAGACCGACGTGCTATTTTGAGAGTGGCTTGTGCTGTATGTACTTTGAGTTGGCTAGCAGAAGCATCTTACTTTAGCCATGTAACTTCAGTTCAGGTTGCTGAATTTAAGCCGTTACCAGAGACTGTTGTACTTCAGAAGACTCACGAGTTACCATTTACACTGACAGCCAGTATGGATTTGGAGTTGTGCACGATTTCGGTCAGTTATGGTCGTAATGGCGATTTTTGTCTTCTGCTGGTACCCCAATCCGCAATGGGTTGTATGTTTCAAATTTGTTAAATGCCCTCCAATTGCCAAGAGAGATTGCTGTGGTGAAGTGTGCTGCACACAAGAGTGGTAAAGATTTTGTCACCATACGCAATCCCTATGTGGATGAAGTCGCCCGATATTGTGCTTTTTAGTCCAGTACCTTTCACCTAGACGAACTATGTAAAACAGAGGGAGAGAACATGGCCAATATGCTATTGAATACTGTACATACATTTAATGAGTTGAGGGAATTACAACAGGCTGTCCCTGAGATAGAAAAGGCCAGGTGGGTAAGGATGGCATGTTCAAAGGATGCCAGTGATATCTGGGTATTAAACGAGGGAAAGGCAGTTCTCCCAGATTCCCTCTTACTAGCAATGGTGAGACACATGCATGGTCCAACTCATGTGGGAATGAATGGAATGGTGCCTACCGTCCATTCTCAGAGGTTTAATCCATGGTTCAGACTGATGGCAGAAGATTTGTCCCTAAGATGGATGATCTGTCACAAGCAAAATGTGGGCAAGAGAGTTGTGGTGTCTATGGGTCACATTGGAAAATCTGCTGGTCCATTTAATCACCTTCAGATTGGCTTTGTGGAAATGCCACAAAGCAATCAGTGAGGTACATCCTCGTCATTGTGTGTTTGTTTTCATGATGGGTTGAGACTTATCTCACTAGGAGATGTGACAGTCTAACAGTTGCCAAACTATTGTTGCAGGAATTAATAGAGCGATTCAGGATGTTAGTACATCTTGAATCAGATCAAGGGACACACTTCAAGAGTGAAGTCATGCTGTTGATATGTACAGCTCTAGGAATTGACCAAAGGTTTCACTGTAGCTACAAACCAGAAGCATCAGGAATTGTAGAAAGACTAAACAGAACTAAAAAAGCTAAATTGACTAAGGACTGTGATTCAATATCACTTAAATGGCCCGACGCTCTTCCTTTAGTGCTCATGAGTATTCAAAGTACTCCATGTAAAAGAACTGGACTATCACCACACAAAGTGTTAATGGGGAGAGCTATGCGCATACCCTCTGTCTCGGCAGCAGCCCTTGTGAATATCACAGCTGACATGGTCCTAGAGTATTGCAAAGGATTGTCTGACGTGGTGCGTTCTATCTCCCATAAGGTCGACATTGCCACTCCAGCTGTCCAAGAATCTCCAGGGTATGACTTGAACCCTGGTGACTGGATCTACATCAAGAAACACGTTCACAAGTCTTGCCTAGAAGAGCACTGGCGTGGACCCTAGCAGGTGATCCTGGTTGCAAACACTGCAGTCAAGTGTGCTGGTCTGCCACATTGGATACATGCCTCTGATACCAAGAGGGCAAGGTACGAAGGGGAAGAAGCAGAGCCAGCATCTCTCCGAGTCGCCCCAGGTTTGAGGTGTCTGAAGCTTCAAAAGAAGACAAGGAGTATCAGACTGGTGATTTGTCAACTCCATCAAATGAACAGTCTGCAGAAACAGAGACTGGTGCGGATGCTGTCATTCCAGAAACCACTGTGTTACCGACAACTGGATTGAGGATACGCATACACCAGGACAGTGAGAATTCATAAAAAGCCGAGACTAAACTACCGCAACAACATTCTCGAAGGGGCAGAATCTGAAGTTGGACTGGGAGAACCCACCTCAAGTAGTGAATCAGCCCCATCAGAGCCAGAAATCTCAAACACTTCGAAGGAAGGTTGGCCAAGAACAACTACTCCTAGAAAGCAACTGTTGATACCTAAGACGAGACCAGAGGTAATTAGGGAGGATAGTGAGCTAGAAGATCAGGAACAATTAGACCAGATTGATGTTCACGACCTTAACTTGGAGTCAAACCATATTAAGCGACCTAAGAAGGAAAGAAAGGTAAATCAAAAGCACTCAGGTCCGGATTGGACGCACCTTGCCATAATCAATTTTGACTCAGATGACTGCTTGATGGACTCAGCCGCTTCTCCTTGAGGCTAAGAGGACTTATGCTGACAAAGATCCTGTACGTCAACAACTGTCCTGTACGTCAACAACTGACAAAACATCAAAAGGGCGAATAGAGAGCTAGGGTAATGGTTAAAGGACAATAGATCCGTAGGCCTCCAGCTGACGCAGAATAAAAATTAACTAGAGGACTAATCCTTTAGAAATTTCTTTGATCTGATCTAAGCTGAACATGGTGCAGTCACACTGCAAATTTAGAGTTGTAAGTTTGGCAGTTGCTGTTTCAGGTTCTATATTTGGATAGCTGTTGGATGTTTATTTGCTGGGAAGGGATAACTCTCAGGTTACAAATAATTTCACCCTTTTCCCTATAACCAAATCTCCTTTACCAGAGGGAAAAATGTCACATCTCCCACAGCATAAAAGTGAATATAGCTAAAATGTGTATTATTAGATGCTGACTGAGTACGTAATGGTCATGGAGGTTGAGGATTGGTCCTTGGGAAGGAAGGCGGCGTTTGCAAAGTCATTCATGCTCAAGAATGCTGTGCATATATTCCTCGCATAACTAACCAGCTTAGCAGCTATATCAAGAACATTACAAGCATAACGCATGAATTAACTGATCTGGAAGAAACAGGTGCCTGGAAAGGATTAGGATCATTTTTCAGCTTCATTGATAAGGGATTTGTTACAATAGGTGAATGGTTGGGTAATGTAGGAGGAAGAATTTTAAAGTTGCTATTAACACCTCTTTTGATCATACTAATCGGAATTGCATGTGTGCTTATCTTTTTTTTACATTTTGTAAGGGAATTTCATCATTGAAGGGAATTAAATGCGGGCATAAGAAGCTTTCAGCAATGAGAAGAAGAAAGTGGAAGAGACTCGATGTCAAGGTTGAAGAAATGCAAAGCGAGCTTTATGACACCTTGAAAGATCTAGGAGAAACTAAGCAGAAGAACCCAAAACTGATGACTGATGTGTTATAATAAAGAATTTGGGTGATGATTAGAATCAGAGGGGTGTTGGGAGAGTTGATTTTCTCTTAATAAACAGAGCACTATGATTTGAGCTTGTGCTAACATTAGCTTGTGTTTAAACTGTCCTCCATCTTGCTACAAGGTCACAGGATATAGCTTGGTGATTGCTGTTGATTCTGTTTCTAAACAAAACTCATCTACTTTTGGTTGAGTGAGCAGAACATGTTCTAAGAGAAATTTCCTCTGACAAGGACAGGTTTTACTGTCCAAGTTTTGTTAACAATGTATCAGCTCAATTGTACAGCTAAAACTGTGAGAATGGGTGAATCTTAATGTACCCCTATGTTGAGAGAATCTTTGAATGTATACAATAGTAAAATGTTTCCTCTAAGATGTTTCATATTTGTCCAAACCATGAGAATCATGTATTCCCATTGAATGTATGAACCTCTTAGTCTAAATTCCTAAATATGAGTGTGGATTTTGCTGGTAAAAGAGACCCCTATCCCCTATATTAGAAGGGAAATCTATGCCAGATTTCATTTATAACTGCACTGAGTTGTTTGTACTTCTATAGTTTGCTGCTAAATTTGCTCATTGCACTTTTTCTGAATTTTGCTAATTAATACTTATATAAATCATTGAAAAGAGAACTTGTGGCTGTCATTCTAATGAGATTGTTTCAGCATCATTGAATGAGCCCAACATGAAAAAGAGACGGTTCCAGTCGGGGAGCACCAAAGTCTGTATCGAGACTACACCACTCCCAATCCTAGATATTAGTGCGTCCTATGAGTTGGTCATTGATGTAGATTTCCGCGCTGACACTTGCGATAGTAGAACAAGTTAAAACCCAAGTGCTCACCAGCCATGAAGCACGTGTGACCAATTGAGCACCACAACCATAGTTTACCTAGTCTCAGGACGGGCACTCAGCTCAAGTCTCCCTTGAAATTTGGCTCCCTGCCCCTTCTCACCTGAATGGGGAAAAGGGAGACTGAATTTGCTCAAAAACACATTACCGCTGTAGCTGGTCAAGAAACAACACTCACCATACTATCTTCTTCTTTCCATGTTAGCTTGTATGCGATCCAGCGAACAGGAACTGAAACAGGAAGTGAGTAGGGTGGGAGCTCTATTTACTTTCACTTTTACACATGCTTATGTATGCGATCCCTGTCGGAGGTGGGATGGCCTTAAAGTTGAGAACTATGACGGGGTAGCATACGTGGGGTAATGAATGATATGTAGCTTCTGCCATTAAAAGACCCATTACGGCCTTGGAAAGAGTAAGATATTGCCATTAAATACATATATTGCAGGTTAAAATGGAGCACACACTTCCTAGAGGTGACACTCCCATTGGGATTGGGCAGCTGTGTAACATCTCCTACTTGGCCATATATGCTTTTCAAAATCTACTTGTTTCTATTGTTTTGCACTTTTATATAGCCCGAGCTTATCCTAATGGCATGGGAGCATTTTGCATGAGCACAGATTACATCACACAAGGTCAAAATAAATGATTTACCCAGAATTACAGGATGTTGGCCAGACACCAGGACTTGAGCCTGGTTCCTCAGTTCCAAATTCGGCAGCTCGCCATGCTTTATCCATTTATACATGTATGTATGTGGTATTTATGTAGTACGTTGTATGTATGTGATAAAACAAAATAGATTAATAGAAAAAGGTGATTGTGACAGTGTGCTGGTACACACATTTAAATGCAAAGCAAAATGCTAACTGTATCTCTTGATTGCGAAGTTTACTAATATCCCTTACTGATATACATCTTTATCTTTAGGTAAAAATAGACTACAAAGCTTCTGAGCGCTAAGCAGGAGGGGGTTTGTAATATACACTCACTCAGTGCACCAGTGGAGAGAGGTGGGAATAGAGGCCTAGGAGGCTTTCAGTGGAAGTGTGAAGAACATTGATGGTAAAAACGAGGTAGTCATGGTTAAGTGTGGGGTGGGGGGATGCCATTCAACGGGGGTCGGGTCATCGAGTGATCAGAGTGCAGAGTGCAAGAGTGTTTGAAGAGAAGGTCTTCATCCTCTTTCAGAAGTGGAGTAGTGGTGGAGTACCATGAAGATGGGTAATAATGGCACCTGTTACTACATGCATTTAAAAAAATCAATATTTATTAATAAAATAAAAATATGTTATTATCTTTAATAAAAGTACAATATAGACATGGGGTTGTGTAGGTCCCACTAATCTGTAGGAGCTGCACGTTTGTTGGGGAACATAAACTTTGGGTGAGGTACATAGACTGATTCTGGGCACCCCTGCAGGATATATTGGCCTAGAGACCAGCTAGCTCACAGTGCCACCATAAGCCCCCTCTAACCTTACCAGGGAGCGAATGGTTTCTGGCAACCACTGAACATGACAACCCTGACCCCTCCGGGATCGTGGAAACAGATCAGAACCTTTTGCTCAGTCACTCGTGATTACTTGTGCTCAGAGAAATATACAAAGAATACACAGTGGGACGTTTTCAATATATTTATTGAACCAAAGTTATTCTTGTATAGAATACATGTGCTGTGATAATCAGTAGACATTAGCAGATGAAAGTGATTACAAGCACCAAAAGAGTAATTAGTAGATACAGTTCTACCATTGTGCTAAAACAGTGTATATATGTAGGTATATAAACAAGGCAGTAATCAGGCTTACTCCTACTATGCAAACTCTATTCTGCGTGCATCTAGAGTGTGTGTAGATATAAAGCCAAGAATCCCCCCAAGGGACGATCCAACCCCATTACCTGGCGGGAGAGAATGGACACCCCTCACGAGATGTCAGACCGCTGCATGGTGAATTCTCAGTATGCAGGGACCCTCTGTGTCTGCTGAAGTGCCTCCTCCGCTAATCTATTGGACTGCTCTTTATTTATAATAGAAAGCAGCCTTGCGATGTGCGTATAGATTAGTGATCTTATGGATATGTAGATAGCCCTGTCGCCCCGTGGATGAAGATAGAACGACATTTGTACATAGTGCGTAGAAGGGTCTTGTACATGATGTTCGAGGCATCATGATAATGTTATGCGAAGCTTGATGTCTAAACAAAGTAGTTTCAAAGAAATTAATCCAACTTTGTCATGCACGCAAATATGTGCAAAAGGTCACGGCAGAAATGTTATTGTGAAAAATAGGACAATGTAAGAAATGAGCTGCTTCGCTACATGGGCCTAACCCGGGACATAACAATGGCCGTGCTATTCCTTTTCGTAAGAAATAACAATGCTCTTAGAAGAATCAGTGTAAACCTGACCAGTGGCTGCTACTTATTCTGCTCCTTGACCTTTGTAGAGGGTATTGCTGCCACTTGTATGGTGTCATAGCGCTCAACTTCATCTATTTTGTTGCAGGCCAGACCATGCAACCATGTCACTGTGTGAGGTTGAACAGTTTCAGGCTCAAAACCTCTCTCTAACTTGTAGGCTTTCCACCTTTACCAGCATATCTCTGAATTACAAATATGGGCTTATATGCTTTGGATGCCACATGTGCAGTTAATGGGTCTCTACTTATCTTGGAGGAAATCCAACTTCTATAAACACCACTCCCTATCCATTCTGGCATTCTTCTCCAACCAATGACACGTCGCTTTCCATACAAAGCTCAATGATGCCCACCCCATCATGAAATAACCTCGCTTTTACAGATCTTGATGCAAACCTGATCTCCGTTGCCCCCACATTTTACTCTATCAGAAGCTCATCTACTGCATACTCTTTCATGGACCTTCGGTTCACTGAGGACTTCTTCCTGATTATGTCATACAAAGAATGATGCACCAGTTCACTGACACAATATCGTCAACATTAATATCGAGTGACACAAATATTGTGGCAAAAATATCATTGGCAAAAATACTGTGGTCCTGTACTTATAATGAAAACTACAAAAATATCACATCAAAAATATAGTTGACAAGAATATCATTAAGAAACAGGTAAAAATATTGATTTCTTAATAAATATTGACTTTAAAGTATGTTTTAAAGTAGTTTATTACGTACAAGTAATACAATGTTTATTTAACAATTGTAATTTTTTTTAATGATATGTATATATTCTTTTATGTATTCTATATATATGTATAACTGAAAATGTCTAAATAATTAATAACCATTTCTTTTTTTTTAAATTACTTTGTAAATATTAACAGTAAAATAAATTAAAAATGAACAAACATATGTAAAACTAACAAAAATTTGTAACCTAATTAAAATAAACATATTAACATTAGTTTGATTTATTTATACTGTGCAGTAAATTTAGAAAAAAAACAATTTCTAACATATATTAATAATATTTTAATAATTTCATAATTTTCTATCTATATATTTATAAATAGATAGATATATCTATATAGATTTATAGATAGAAATATAGATATTAAATAAACAAATATGGTAAAAAAATAAAAAGTATAAAACAGTTCTCTAAAAATAATGTCAACATTTCTAAATCCAAAATATTTTAAAAAGTAAAAAATGAACAACAATATTAAAAAGGCACTCTAAGCAACAGTAGGAAAAGCGTTGGACTTCCTAGTGGTTAAATTTACTACTCCCACTCCAGCCTAACCAACAGTAGGGAAAGTGTTTGACTTCGGAGCGCTTAGATATACTATTCCCACTCCAGTCTGAGCAACAGTAGAGAAAGCGTTGGCATTTGGAGGGCTTAAATTTACTATTACCACTCCAGTCTTAGCAATAGTAGGGAGAGTTGGCCTTCGGAGAGGCTAGATTTACTATTCCCACTCGAGTCTAAGCAACAGTAGAGAAAGCATTAGACTTCGGAGGGATTAGATTATTGTATGTACGGGGAGTGCTTGAGAGGCAAAATATCATTTTGCCTGCAGCACTGACCATCCTCCCACCATTCCTAATGAATTGAAAGGAGGCATACAGTTAAGAAGTCTGTCTGGATCCAGATCAGACCACAAGTCGCAAAGCAAAAAGCACTGTGGATCGAGGGGCGCGTTTTGGCCCAATGTTCTGTGTTAAATAAACCATGAGTGAATGCAAAAATCAGGAACCTATGTTTCCTGACAGGTCTTCCTTAGCTTCTCGTCAGTCACTATGATCCAGGCGAACTATTTCTCCAGTGCCCCGCGGCCTGCGTCACCAGCACGCCCCCTTGAAGATTTGCCCCTGTCATGTTGCCTTTTAAAAGCCCCGGCCTTTGCAAAATCAGGGTGAAAACCCTGGATAACTTTTTTCAAAGGGACTTTCCCTGTTCTTTGTTCGGCCTCGCCCCCGGTTAAACTCTCCCAGTAGCGGCCTGACCCCTGTCCCCCAGGAGGCACGGGGTATTCCCAACTGCAGTTTAACATCCAGAGGCCCTGACAAATAAGTACAAAGGACGAAAACACAAGGAATTCTGGGGTCTCCGAGTTGCCCTGTCATTTGTTCTGCACCATGACAAAGAGGATTCCCTAACAAGACAAGTAAATGAAAGGCGCGCAGCGCAGGATGAGCTGTGCACGGGAGCAGTGGGCGCACGAATTAGCATTTTCATGTTTTAATATTTGCCGGGCATTTAAAGATATCCTCACTTCATTTTAAAAGTCCTAGTCAACAGGATAAAGACACCGAGTTTAGTGAAAACTATGGGGTCCATTCACAAAGGGCCATGGCACTTGTGGCAAAGCGAAGGCATCACAGTAGTGGGGGGAGTGGGTGGGGCGGTGTCATGGCAGGACCTCCGCAATGGGTACATCATACATGCAGTAAGTCTCGCCACGAACACGAATGCAGGGCCCACACCATGTGTGCGAAGGCCCTTTGTGAATCAGGTTCTATGTATTCACGGCTGATGAGGCTAACAAGATTTTGAAAGAAGAGAGATATATATATATATATATATATATATATATATATATATATATATATATATATATATATATATATATATACACATACATATATATACATATATATATATATACATATATATACATATATATACATATATATGTACATATATATGTATATATATATATACGTATATATATATACATATATATATATATATATATTACAACCACATTAATCCTTCCAGATTCAGAAACCGCACTCACAAAGTATAGTCTTCTCCAATTAATTTATTTTCCACAAAGTATCCAGTTAGAGGAACAACCGACTCGCTTCAGTAAACACAGTTTACTTGATCACGGTGATCAAGTAAACTGTGTTTACGAAACGCGTCGGTTGTTCCTCTAACTGGATACTTTGTGGAAAATAAATTAATTGGAGAAGACTATACTTTGTGAGTGCGGTTTCTGTAATCTGGAAGGATTAATGTGGTTGTAATTAATACGGCGGGGCTCTGCCTTGGAACCTGCACCGGATTGAGAGCGCCAGGGGTCCGTACGAACTCGAGCCAGGAGGGAGTATATATATATATATATATATATATATATATATATATATATATATATATATATATATATATATATATATATATATATATATATATATATATATATATATATGCATAAAAATTGCCACAAAATTTCAGAGAATGCACGTAGGCTCGAGGTGTTTCCCCCAATGAATGAAACCAAAACACTGTATAGGTCGGCCCTGTCAAGTACACCATTATATACTATATATGGTGTTCAGTTTCCTCTTCAGTTTTCCCCTTCCCTCAACGGTACTTAATTTGTGCCAGTGGTTGGAGGGGGTGAACACTGGCAATTATTTTTCATCACCAGACTTAGACTTAGAGCAAGAGAGAGAAACGGGAGAAGGAAGGAGGAAGAAACAGCCAGGAAAAGTCAGTGGCAAAGGGAGAAAGCAGGGATGAAAAAGAGCATACTAGAGTGCAGCTTCGGGCCCCTGCACTATTTTGTTTAAACAATTTAAGTACTGTCTCTCACTGTCAGCCATCATACCATCTGTTGTTGTTTTAGACTGCCTCACCTCTACTAGGTGACCGGTCTGTGCATCAGCCACCCTTCTCATAAGGAAAAACATATATCGATTTTCTCAAGGATATCTGTTGAAGACTCATAATATGGCCCTCAAGGCTGAACTTCATTCGTCTGAAAATGGCGGCCTCAACTGTGCATAATGCAGAGGCGCATCAGTGTCTATCGTATTACACTCTCTGGCCTCTTCGAGTAGAGATGGCGGCTTGGGCTGAGGTGCCAGTCTCACTGAAGGGTTCATTTGAGACACCTGACTATAGACACTTTTCTGGCCAGATCTTTCTCATCTCAGAGGTGGGAACTATTCGCTTCAGAATAGTGTCAGACAGTGCACCAGAAATCTTATCTCGGGAGGTGCGAGCACTAGGTCTGTCAGAGTTTGGAAGGAAGTAGTGAGATTTTTAAGGTCTCGGGAGAGAAAGGAAGAGTAATAGAGACACAAAACTTGGTTGGTGAGGACAGGCACATGTGGGAGCTCAGGAGACTAGATGAAAAAGGTTTGAAATGGCTTTGCCGCAGTGGTGATGGGAGTAAAATCAGCAACAGGCCCCTCCCCAGGAAAACAAGCATTTGCAATGCAATCAGTCTCGCCTTTGGGACCTTGTAAGTATTTAGCGATGCAGCACATTATTGCACATTACTGCAACGAGGCAGGTTTTGATCGTGCTTGCCAACTGCTAATAAGGACTATTAATGACGGCATCACCAGCTGTGACAACGCTATGTGTTGGCCTGGTGCTGACATATTAATAATCTATAAAGTCAGGTCTGTTCATGTCAAATAAATTTCGGGATGTTATAATTAATTTGCTAGCTTGCATAAACAAACCTCTTTTGGGGCACAAGTGTTGCAACTATGCGTATTTAAGCAACAAACCATTAGAAGGACTACCATTATAATAAAAATTGCATTTTAACCCTAATGATCGTTTTGACTTTCGGAATAATTATTTTTGCTGCATGGTTGAGAAGACACCACGTGTCCGGGTTCTCATTACTCTTTGTACCCTATGTAAAAAGCATTGCTGTTAACCAAGCAAACCACTAACATTCAGGTTACCTGGCCAAGTATGATGGGGTTCGAGCAGTATGCCAGAATCTTAAGTGTCCGGGCCTCAAGCGTCCAATTTTTGGTCTGTAGACCTATTAGGGAGATGGCAGTCCATGCACTAGTAAGTCTGTTTGTTATAGCTGAACAGGACACTGCTGTGTGAAACAAGCCCGTAGCCCGGGGATCCAAGTAAGTGGAAGGGAACAAGAGGTAGTGTAATAAACCATCTTAAAAGTCAGCCTTGGAAAGCCCTGTCTCATAAAGAGAGTGCCCGAAGAGCCAGCGAGCTATCCATTGCAGCTGCGCAGCCAGATAATAGCGTTCAGAGTCGGGGAGGGCAAGCTCTCCCGCCTTCACCAGGAGTTTCAGTGTAGTAAGGGCCACTCTGCATTGCTCAGAGACCCAAAGAAAAGCAACCAGGGATGAATCCGGTTGTTTAAAGAAGGAACGGGATGAGGAGGGGAAGATTGGAAGAATAATAAAGTATACGAGGGAGGACCACCATTTTTACCAAAGCCACACGCCCAGTCAGCGAAAGAGGTAAAGATGACCAGAAAGTCAAATAAGACCGGAGCACTTGCATTGCTTTGCCCGGGTTGCCATCACACAAATCTGTGGAGAGTGATAAACGTTGACCCCTAGCTATCTAAATGTAACCATTTTTACCTGCAGCCTGGGGTTTAGCTGCATTTTAAGGGGAAGCATGCAGATTTTTGGGAGAGAAAAGATACAAGATTTAGGCCAGTTCACCTTAAGGCCCGAAAGAGCAGCAAAGTCAGAAAACACCTATGCTATGACAGACAAGTCCATATTTGCGTCACGAGCATACAAAAGGAAGTCACCAGCATATCATGACACGTGGGTCAGGCCCCCGATCAGTAACCCTCAGTCAGCTTGAACTTAAAACACATTTCTTGGGCACTGCCTGCTGCTTGTGCCACAGATAGGGGTGAGCAGCTTTTAACCAAGTACTGTGTAGGTAAGGGTCCCTCCTGTACCAAATTAATAACCCACTTCCGGACTATTAGCAATAGAAATATCTGTAACGGCGCTTGGAAACTGCAGAGGTGCGGTGTGCAACGCTTTATATTAACTACTTTATTATTGTTTACTAGAAATAAAAGAACCGTTTTTTCAACAACGTCAGCAAATTATATTTTACAACAATAACTAAAATGCACACCGCGTGTGCGAATTGTTTTTCTTAATAACAGGCAATTACCCCGATGATTAACACGGGCAGCCCACCACAATTTACCCTCTCATCAGTATTTCGCCATACAGTTGAAATTGTGAAAACCGAGGCGCAGAAAGTCCCAGACGAGAACGAGAAGCCATCCATTGCCCCCGCTGAACTCGAGAGGCGAAGCGCTGCACCACAATCCTGAAAGCCAAGTCACCCGCAGGACTCGGGTAGAAAAGAAAATTAAGCGCAAGATTACCTATCATTTCGGAGCCATTTCTTCCACTCAACAGGATCATTATATGAAGAAATTGCAGCACAAAGCAACTCAGCAGAAACATTTTGACAAAAGCTCTGCACCGCTGAAACCACCGCAGAATCCCAATATCCTGGGGGCAATGAAAGCAAATGGGCTGAAAAGAACAGCTTCTCGTGTTTGCCCACAGAGTAACCTTTTGTTAAAACTGAAACCACTGCTTGTGACAATTGGGGAACTCAATATGAATATCGGCAAACAAGATCGTGCCTTACGTGATTCCTATAGCAGAGGGGGCAGCCTGCTTGGTTTTCCGAATGTGGCGGCGGCATTGAGGTCAGCGCCATATTCCAGAGCACCAAGCCCTACCTCTGGGTGTCGGAGGAGGGGCAGGGTCGGCATGGCTGGCATGTGTGCGCATGGGGGGAACCGCTCGTGTCTCCTCTTGTGGCGGCAGACCAGTAGGAAAAAAGAAAATATTGCTTACAGACTAATAAACACGTACCGTGTAACAACAGAAGTAAAGGGGCCAGTAGCCATGGGAGGTTACAAATGAAGAAAAGGCGGTACTAAGGAGGGACTAACAAACCGATTACTGAATCAGAAGCCTGCATTTACGAAGGACAAACACAGAAGCCAATGACAAATATGGGCGGAGAGTGGGTGGGGCTCCTCTTCCATACTCTACTGCAGCAGATCGCCAGAGCAGCGCATGCACGCTGACTCGGGCTCAACCTAAAAAGGAGAAAAGTTTGTTCTTGATTTATCAGCATTTTCCTTCGTCTTGACCTCAGAATGGCATACACTTTCAGAAACAAGTGGCTTATGCTTCTGTAAAAGATTCAAATCATCAGTATTTGCTAGAAGCAATTTACCCTTAGGCTTCTGCTCAGGACATTTAAACCTTCTGTATATCAACCAGCTGCACTGATCATGCAGTTATGCAGGTTAATATTTAAGAAAGGACACATTGATCACCATATTTCTTATACAGGAAAAAGGTGAAACTCCTCTCTCTGTTGATAGGGTGCAACGATGTGGATTCTACACCTTAAAAAGGATATCCCTTTATGCAGAATAAAGCAATGTCACATAAATGATGCATAAACCGTTTGATGGAACCAAAGAAATACTGTGAGATAAAGAAATAAAACAAGCCCTTCCTTAGCAAGACTACAAATTTAGGTAGGCATCAACACGTTTTGATGATCCTGAATCAATAATACTGTACATTACACCTTACATCTGACTGTGCCATACTTATCCTGATACTCTATGATCTGCACTTTTGACCATGCATATAAAATTATATTTGTTGGGTGTCACAATTATGAGGCAAAACTCACACCCCTCCATAGGTGCAATCGAGGCATCCACACAGTGGTATGACAGTGATAGACCTTCTGAACTTATACAAATTTGAAATGCAATCTAATACAAGTGGAGATGAGTTTCGTGGGATTGAATGAATTGTAGGCCTAAACAACTGTTTCAAGTCTATTCCTAAATGGGAAAAAGTGAATGGATGGGATAGAATTGTGCATTTATTTGTCTTTGTTCAATTTTATTTTTACAGTTTCCGTCATTCTTCTGAATATTGCATCATTTCACATTAAGACTGATGGTATTTACTAAACAAGAAAGGAAGGCAGCCAGGGAGCTCAATGACGCACCGCCTGAAGTAGTTCCTAAATCAAACAGATCCCTTTGCCACCCTCAATGGCCAGCAGCACATTGACCACATATTAAACACATTTTTCACACAAAATAGATAGGCAACATAAACATTTATGGATGACTACACTCAATATTAGACAAACGCTCGTAGGTCTTGGTTATTGGTAGAGTACTTTTCTTTATTGTGTGTTTTCAAAACAGCGCAGCCAATACCGCGGAAGACGGGTTGTAACGCTGTTTGTGGTGCCGTACACGGCCCAAACTGGACGACAACAAGCCTTGAAGTGAGGCACCTATAGCTGCTTTCTTGTGAGTTCTGGGTTTTGAGGATGGAGCCCTGGATATAAACCATTGAGAAGTGACTTTTGTGTGGACCACGGGATCGTGGTGTGTTATATCCACTTGAATTTACACCAAAAAATCTGTAATAAGAAGGCTTACACGTTGTCCCCTGAATGCTCAAATTTGTCATAAGGATTTAAAGTTGAATCTACTGTGTTTCTAGATTCTGGTACTATATATTTTACATTTAGAAGATCCCTGCGATTCCCAGTGGATCAGATCTCTTGCCCTGATGAAGCCTTTGTAAGGTGAAACGCGTTGGCTGCGCTGTTTTGAAAACACACAATAAAGAAAAGTACTACACCAATAACCAAGACCCACGGGCTGTTTAATTTTGTTTGTGGTCATCTATAAATGTTTCTATTGTCTCTCTATATTGTGTGAAAACTGATGGTATTTAGATTGCTTAAGCAGCTATGCTAGTTTTCCCATGAATAAGCTGTGCTGGTTTCAAGCCATTAACATTAAATGTTCATTGTAATACACAAATTAATTAGGAGGATCTGAATTGAGCCTTACCTTACAAGACACAGCACTAAAAGAGCCTACCTGAAGGAAACTCTCTAGAACAATGCAAACACACAGAGTTTATACCTAAATGGGTGGATGAGGGATATCCATGTTACTCTTCCTTTACATCCAGAGTCATTGCATATTGAGCCAGGGAATTCACATTACAAACATATTTCTCAGATAACATAGGCAGGTATATGAGGTCAAAGAGACATGTGAGACAAGAAAGTATTTTTGAATTCCTACATCCTAAACACTGATAATGATGCCTGTCTATGGACACAAACGTAACAATCACGACATTCCACTGCATAGTCAGAGAATTCGCAAAATACTATGCTTGCCTCTATGCCGAACACCCTATGCCCACGGCTGAGCATGGCAATCGATCATTGAGGACTTGATAGTCTCCAAGCTCACAGATGCGAATAGGTGTGACCTAGATGAACCATTTTCCTCCAAGAAGGTTCCTGAAGCCATCTGGGCGCTTCCCACCGGAGGACACCCGGTCTTAACGGTTTGCCATTGGAAATGTATGAGGCATGCATCACAGTTGACTCCTACTTTACTGGACATGTACAAGGATGCTTTGCAATTATGGGAGCACCCTTATGACTTATGGGGAGCCACGATCTCTGTGATCAGGAAACTGCAGAAGCCATGAGATGCATGTGAATCCTACAGACCAGTTTCTATTTTTAACATGGAGACCAAGATCTTAGCCAAGGCACTTGCAAACCTCCTGGTGAAGAGGAACCCAACTTTGATACATCCGAATCAGAACGGCTTCATGCCGGGGCGTGGTATCTGTCATTGTCTCTGCCACCTGAATAATGCGATAGCCTTAACTAGAGATGGGTCCTTTTATCAATTGACTTCGAAAAAGCATTTGACTCGATCAATTGGCAATTTATGTTCCACCTACTGGAAATTATAAACCCCTCTTGTGCCGTTACATTCATTTATTATATTCAAAGCTGTGGGTGAGGGTCCAGGTGAATGGGACACTCTCCCCAACATTTAACATTAAACGAAGAATAAGACCGGGCTGCCCCCTATCACCTCTCCTATTTGCTTTGGTCATTGAACCGCTTGCGGAGTGGCTTTGGCGTGACGCGCAACTAAGTGGGTTCTGCTGGCCTGATGGCAGCGAGAATAGTGTCGCTATATGCCGATGAACATTAATTTATGTCAGTGACCCTGATATCGCCTAATACCTCCTTACCCCGACTTTTATCTATGTTGCAAATTTATTTAGATGTGTCCGGTCTTACCGTGAACTGGCCCAAATCACCTATAATCACTTAACCAACTCCCAAAAAGACATCAGGGCCACATTCCCATTGCAGTGGGCTACCCAACATTTCTAATACCTAGGGATGCACATTGCACTCACCGAACAGCGGGCATTGGACCTAAATATCATACCTCTGATAATTTGGATATGAAGAGACATAAACCATTGGGGAAGCCTTGAACTAAACATAGCAGTTAGGGGAGTGCTGTTTAAGATAACATCGGTACTCTGACTCCTCTACTCTTTACAGGATTACCCACAAAATATACTCCTGCCTTTTTTCACACCCTACAATCAGATGTGTTGAGGTATCTCTGTGCAGGAGGTCTTCCACGTATCTCTTATCGTAAATGTGTACTCAACCCCTATGATGGTGGACTGGGGATTGCTGATATAAGACTGTACTACTGGGCTAGTAGCCTCGTACAAATAAATTACTGGCTGTTCGCTAGACAGGATGACCCCTCTATAGCACTAGAGCCCGACACCTTTGAACACCATGGCACACCCAACCTCCTTTATGGTGCCAATACACCCACAACCCTTCCATCTGCAATGTAAATGTCTTTAATTTGTTGGCACCAGGTTCTGCCATGGTTTTGGTGGCATGGTGTGCTGATGGCGGAAACGCCTTTGTGGGCCAGGAACTGGCTCAGGCATACAGTCTTGCTGGAGGGCTTTAGGGCATGGGATAATATTGGTATATCCAGATTGGGGGACGTCTGGAAGGGCACTGCTATGTGCACATTTCTCTATCTCGTAGACACTTATACAATGCACAAGACACAATTTTATCAATATCTACAACTCCGTCATGCACTTGAGGCCTCTCTCGATTCTACACAAAGCCTTCTGCAACGCAACCCCCTGGAAACACATATCACAGACTTACAGATTGGCAGGAAAAGCATTTCCATGTTATACCATATGCTGGTGAATAATAACCCAGACCCTAAAAGGACATTGAAGGAAAGGTGGGAGTGTGACGTGGGGCTTCTGGAAGAGGAGGACTGAGTGGAGGCCAGAATAGCCCCAAGGATGCTGGGGATTTCTATGAAATTGCGATTAATCCAGTTAAAATATCTGCACCGCATCTATTTCTGCCCCACAATGCTTCACAAAATGAAGAGCGACCTAGACCCATAGTGTTTGAGATGCCACCGCTCCTTGGGTACCTTTTTCCATACCATCTGGGAATGTCCTGTCATACAGTTGTATTGGTGGAATGTATGTTCCACACTATCACTGGTAGTGGGCAAGTCAGTAGTCTCGGAGCCAAAGTTAATCCTACTTAGGCTGATGAACGAATGGGAGGGGAGTCGTTATATAAATGTCTTTGTTGCTGCAGGCTGTCCTTATTGCTAAAAGGGACATAGCACAGCATTGGAAATCTACACAGGAACCCCCAAAAATTAAATAGACACATGGACTGAACTATTGTGCCGCAATAGAAAAATCTGTATATAAATCCTGTGGTTGCCCTGAGAAGCATCAAAAGATTTGGGCGCATTGGAAAGCCTATACTGGAGGGTTTTATTTGCAAATCCAATAAGTGCACTGTGAACCCATGTTCCATTTACCTGTTGGAAGGGGTATGCCTGATAATTGTGCAGCAAGATATTGTATATCACTTAAAATCCAATAAAAAGTGTACTACAGGATGGTGATTTCAGTTCTATGTTTGATATTAGAAAAGATTAAACATGCTCTACCAGCCCTTAGTCTATTGTTTTATGTACATGATTGTAAATGTAATAAAGTAAGATTTTATCATAACTTAGAGTCGTAGAGCTAACATCCCTTCAGACTTTCCCACACCTATCTCTGATAATAGTTAAAATAGAACTAACAATATTGCACAATCAATAAATGATGTATATTAATACAGTACATAGAACACAAATAATCCTTAACAACAGGTCTTCAATGATCATTCATAGAGTGCTCATAAGATGCATCAGACGACCGAAGGAAAACAAATGAGATTTCTTAAGATGAAATGTGCAGCATTCCTCTCCTACAAGAAACCCACTTAAAAGATGAGGAAGCATTCACATAAAAATGAATAGGTTGAAATGGAAATACATGTTGTAACAGTTCAAAAGAAATGCTGACTTAATCATAATTCATAATAACATCCTCATTATGAATTTATAACACCAAGAAAAGAGACTCTATTACACAGGTGATGATCTGGGTCTTGAAGACATCTTGAGACTGATAGAGCATACCTATGTAGACTGTACCTATTATACATTACCCAACAACTCTTACTCCAGAACTGACTTTCTCTTAATAAGTAAGGTCCCAGTGGAGAATACAGTACATGCTTCTGATCAAGCCGCTTTTAGATCATGCACCTGTAATTTTGGATAATACATTATCTAGGGGTCATGTCCAAACAAAGGAGAGTGGCCCCAAATAGAATGGAAGTGGTAAAACGCATGAAAGAAGAAAGAAGAAATAGAAAAGTTTTGGGAATTTAACATGGTGCCTATGATAGACATCACCATGGCTTGGGAAGCATTGAAAGCAGTTTTAGCAGGCAACCTCTTGGCTATCTATCTTAAGCTTACAAAAAAGAACATCTGAAAGAACAGCAATAGTGCTAGCCCTTAAAAGCTTGGAAATGAAATTTGAGCAAATCTCATGGCATCCAGGAGTAAAGATAGAGCCAGAGATAAGATCTTTTTTATCATTAACAGATGTGCTGAAAATGCCAAGATCAGAATCAAATAATCATTCTGGATGAAACATGGAAATCAAAGGAAATCAAAAATAGAACCCTCATAGAAACAATAACAAATGGCCAGGGGGTCTTCCTGACTGCCAAAGAGGACATTAATGTAAGGTTCCATGAATTCTAGGTCAAAACTGTCACAATTATCTAGGATGTATTGGAATCCTCAGTCACCAGATAAGAAGTCCTGACCTCAATAAATGATCTTAAAGCTGAAAAATTGCATCAATTAGATGGTTTTGCAAACCTATTTTTCAAGACATTCAAAGATGAAATATCCAAACTACTGGTGAAAGTACTAAGTAACAACATTAAAGAATACAACTGTTATTTCAAAATCAGGGAGAGATTACTTAGAGTGTGGCAATCTTAGACTTATTTTGTGGATCAACTGATATTACAATATTAACAACAACTTGTGTTGGTGGACTACAAGAAGCAATAAAAAAACTCTGTTCCACAAAGAGTGGTTAGGATTTATAAAGAAGATTTATGAAAGGAAAAAATGCACAACAGGTTGTGATACCTGTTAGCATTACAAGACACTGATAGACCCAGGTGTGCTCTACAGCAAAGATGCTGAAAAGGGCTTTGATGGCACTGTATGGATACACATTTGGCTTATTTAGGTTTAAATTTGTTTAATTGGAACCAAGCGTCAGACATTACATACAGAATAAATCACCTCTTTATGTTGTTATATCAGACCACTCGATCAATGTTTAAATTAACTCCCTTCCCCCCACCCACTCGCCCTCCCCCTGTTCCGGGTACCTAGACAACAATCTAATAACCACAACAAAAAGGAGAAAAGGTCTGCGATAATCTTGTAACTCGCTGACCGCCCCCTCTCAGGAGCTCTCTGTTTGTGGCGTAAGGCGGAGCAGCCGCAGGTATTTAGGACAGGTGAGTTCAGTAAATTCTTGTGAAAGGAGTTGGAGGAATGGCTTCCATAGCTCCTGGTATGCATCATCCTGTTGTGCCAAAGTCAAAGAGAGTCTCTCCATACCCAAAATATGCCAGAACCTATGCAACCAGTTTAATCGAGTCGGGACTCTCTCCGTTCCTCATGCAGCCAGTATAAATTGGTGTGCAGCCCCCAATGCCAGAGCTATGTGCCAGCCCTGTATAGAGCGCAGCGGGAACGTAAGTGGGTTAGGGAGCCCTTGCACTGTATAAGAGGGAAACCTAGGTAATTGAGTATCGAAGTGTGTATCTATATCAAGCAATACCTCCTCCCAAAATTGTTTCAGCTTGGGACACTCCCAGAGTATGTGTAGCAGTGTTCCCGGGAGTCGCATCTCCTCCTGTCACTTCATTCTAGGTTCATCCGGTGAACCCTTTCAGGAGTTAGATACCAGTATGAGATGAGTTTCATCGCTGCCTCTATACTACACATTTGGCTTATTTAAGGTACTTAAACTTTGCTGAGGCATTCAGAGAGGCCTGGATGTAATATTGATAATATATAAAGGAAAGGAGTAGTCTTGAATCCTATCTAGACACACAAAGCAAGTGTGTCCAAGCTTCCCACTCCTTTCTTTTCTCAACTGTATTTGAACCTTTGGCAATTGATGTGATTGAAGACATACAGATTTTTGGGGTTAACTGTGAGGGTCTGCAGATGTAACTCCTAGTATATGCAGATGACATTTCTTAAAATAAACGAATCCTCTATCAACTTTACCAGCAGCATTTTAACTCATATCGACAGTTGCCAAATTAGCAGCCTACAAAATTAACTGCAATAGATCATATATTGCTCCTTTGACAAGGTCATCATTTAAAACTCATGTAATCGCTTTCAGCTGTTCTGGATTGAAGACTATGTAAAGTACTTGGAAATCAACACACCCCGGATCTTCAGTCTATGTTCTACTTGAAGAAACAACTATTAATGATACAAGCTAAATCAGATTTTGCCATGTCAGATAAAATAAATCTTGGGTTTAAGGGAACTCTAAGTGTAATGGAAATTAAGATTCTAACCTGATTCCTATATGCCCTGTAAATAATTTGTTATGCTGCCTGATGTCTTGTTATGCACAGATGGTCACTATCCCATGATTAAGAAACAATATGGTGACGTTCTCTCTTTAGAAACTAAAAGTCAGCTGCCACCAAGTAGTTTTTGGGATTCCAATATCCTTACTAAGAAAATGGGGTAATAAAAATAATTTTAGATTTGCGCATGGAAGTTGCCAATCAATAAAAATTGAAGGATGCAGACGCCATATGAATCAAAACATTTAGGAAATTGAGAAATTAGTCTATTCAATGAGTTTACACACTCATTTCAATAAAAAACGTAAAAAGATTGAAAATATATACAATTAAAGCATTGTCAGCATGACATCTTCAAGCAGGAGATAGCAGCTGTGAGAATTGGGGTGCTGGTTGAGGGGGGGGGTGTGAGCCCTTCTCAAGCAACAGCCACAATTCTTCTCAGGATGAACTAAAAACGTCACTATGTTAACATCTGCTTAACCCTCTAGTAGCTTGAAACAAAAGCAGTCAGGCTTAACTTGGATGCAATGTGTAAAGTATTTATGCATCGCTTAAAGCAATAAAGTGAAAACACAACACAAGAAAAATCCCACCCTGATTTAGAAAATGTAGTACATTTTAAAACAATAAAAATTCACTCAGTAGAACTGGAGATATGAATTTTAAAAGTTAAAAGTGTAAAATAGCACATAAAGATCAAAGCCCCAACCGCGGACATCTAGTCACGCAAGACCGGGACAAAATCGAAAGATATGGCAGACCACGATGGAGCACAGTTTGGTTACACGAAGTGGATTGGGCCTGGTCTACGCTTGTCTTCAGACTTAGAAGAATTTTTCTAGAAAAATGTCTTAGAAGGTAAAGTTCAGTGGGACAATTCAGCCGGCAGTGTCCGAGGAGGAGGCGTCGCTGGACGAAGTAACTGTGAAGACTTCTACATTCAGAATTAGTCTCTTTTATGGAAATAGAAAATCTCCAGCAGGAGCCACTGAACAGGATATGCTGCTACGAAGAAGAATGCAGCAAGAGGTGCCGCAAAGTCAGGCTGACCGACGATGCACCTTAACGTGGAGAGGTGTGGTGCAGCGGCCAGGGCAGCTGACTTCAAAGCACAGGGCTCACGGTTCGATCCCTGGCTCCGGCGGCAGCTCAGCTCAGCACCATGTGACTCTGGGCAATAGCTCACTTAATTTCCACGACGGCCCCCAGCGCCTTGAGACCCGTAAGGGTGAGTAGTTCGCGCTTTGCACCTTGGGCGGAACGATGAGCAGGTAGTGTAGTGTGGTTTGTGGCCTCATTGCCTACATTGCTAAGTTACCTTAGGCCTGGCTGACATGATGCCTTTTTTGCACACGTTACTTTGTGACTTTGTTTTTCCAGCCTCTGCTTGTGCCCGGCTATATTAGAACTGTCTGCCTTTTTGCCTTTCACCTTTTCTCCTGTTCCCTGTGGGTTTCGTCTGCACATCATGTACAAGGTCGAAAAACAACGTCCCTTGTTCTTGCTGAGCTGGTCAGCCCCTCGGACTTAGACATAACACATAATGCAGCTGCACTGGAGAAATTCGGGTGCATTTAATATTGTGATCTCACTGTTTGTGACACTTGGAGAAAAACCTTTCCAGGGAGAAGAGCTGTGCTTGTCTGATGATGTAAACCTTGCATCTAGATATTGAGGTATGGGGGTCCGCCTGACAAAGCCCAGAGGTCTTCTATTTTTATAATAAACTAGTTAATAGCACGGGGAGGGTGGTAAGGCCATTTAGCCCTATATCCACTGTCTTTATAAAATGCTGTCCCCGTTTGTATTCTATGGAATTGTAACCATGCTTATTATTTTATCATTATGCATTATGCTGATAGTACTGGCACGTGTACTGTATCTTAGAGCACGATAGTTGAAATAAACATTTTAAACTATACTGTGTCTCTTATTACGCACGTTGTGGACAAGTATGAGTGAGTTATGAAAGAGTGTTCTTGCTCCCGCGAGTCCTGAGAGAGAGACCGTGTTCTGGGTTGTCTAATCATTGGTAGCTGCGCTGTGAATGAGACGCTAAAGCTAGTCGGATTGGGATTGTGGGTACTAAGGGGCATGGTTGGCTCACCACCATACTCCGAGGTCCTATTATCCTGTGCATAGCTCTGTGTATGTGCAGAATCCCTACAACATGGCACCCAACGTGGGGCATCTTATCTGCGAGACGCTTGAGAAGTGCTTGTGCTTGTCCACAACACCCTTCGCATACGCTTCCGGAAACGTGTGTGAGGGTGGTACCTCCTATATCGATGTTTTTATAGGTTCTTTCAAGCTTGAAGTTATTAAAAGGTGTTTATGTAAACCATATAGCGCTGCCTCATATTTGGTTGTTGAACATTCCCAGTCTTCATGGCGGATGTAAATATAGCGGCACATAGCCGCGCTGCGCTCCGGGCTCATTTGCTGGCTTATGGAGTGCCTGACGCGGGTGTCGCACTCATCTTTGTGGTGCAGGCTGACCCGGCTCACCACTTTGAGGTGTTTTATTCTTGGGTCACTTTTCCGGCAGTGGACGGAGCTGACGACTTGTTTCATGCGTACACTATCACTGCCTTACCCAATGCTTATCGGCCTTATCAGGCTCTTGAAGTACCACTTACGGCATGGCAAAACCGTGTTTGGTTTAATGGCGCCCTCCCACATCCGGTCACAGCGGTTCGTTTAGGCCCCTTATCGATAGACGGGGCCACTTGGCCAGTCTTGGCCGGGTATACCCCACATCCGCGTTATATGACGCTTGCGGTTGATGAACTGCGTGCATTACATACGTCTTTGATACACGTTCACAGAGCTTTGGTACAATATGTTACAGGCAACGTCCAGGGAGCCCCTCCTGGAGTTGCGGTGCATCCAGCTGGACCGGGCGGTGTAACCATAAGTCCCGTCATGGTTAATTCGGTGATGGGCAAGCGCCCACAAAATAAGGATGATTTGCCTTATTGGCTTGCAGAAAAATTTGACCAGCTGGAGGCAGTTTTTCCTAATACTTCTCCTGTGGAAAAACGCAGGATTTTGACGATTAGTTTGCCAAAAGACTTAATTCCCGAGTTGGCAGAATGCAACAACTGGGGCAAGGTATTCGCAGCAGTATATGCAAAGTGTTTCGGCACCCCTTCCATGACAGTACTCCCCTCTGTAATTAAATGAGTGCAGGATGAGCATGGCCCTGAGGCAGCTGTGGAATTGGGGATGAGACTGGTGGGAGTGTTCGATGTAGTGGCTGATCTAATCCTTGCTAACGTCCAGGGGTGATGCAGTTAACTTTCAAGTAGCTAATGCTTTGGCTTTGATCCCGGAACCGGACAAGCCACGCGAATTACCGAAAATTATTGCACAGGCTTATAAAACCATTGGCCGCAATAGTTTGGGAGTTAAGCCTTTTGCCAAAACGCAAACTCAATCACAGCCACAACAAAAAACTCCTTCTGAGAAAGATGAGAAACCGTTCTTTACTAAAAAGAGCTGGAGGTTGAAGAAACAGGGTAAGCAACAGAAAAAGCCAGGGTCGCGTACTGCATCCCCGGTTTCCGTATCTTCTGAACGCACTTATTATTTGCGCGACAGAGCGAGAATTAAATCTCCAGAGAGATTTGAAGTCCCTGATCCGCGTTCTCCTCATTCTTCACAGGCACCATCGACCTCCCAGACTGGTGGAGGAGATCGCCAGGATAGAGGCAGGGGTCGTGAGGCTCCACAGGGACGAGACCAACCTCGACAACCAGTCCCAGGGAAACCAGAGGAATTTCAACGTCCTCGCCCACAGTTTCAGAAGAAAAAAGTTGCAGCATTAACAGCGAGTATGCCACAGACAGTGAGAACGAGACTCCTGAATTGGACGTGGGCAGTGACGCTGCTAGACCACGCCGCGGAAGTTACCATAGTGCGGGAGGCACTGCGTCCTCAGGTGGAGGCGACAGCAACTGAAACATTCATTACTGTCGAGACAGCTGACACCCGAGTGGCACCCCCTGACAGACTATTTAATATTGTCATTCAAATTGAAGGTGACATTGAGCGTGTTATTAAAGGGATTTTTGGGGAGAATCTGACCTCTTCATACGACATTTTGTTGGCAGAGGCGGATTGGCTACCCCCATTCGTACTTGCTGCTCGTAGAGGGGAGGAGGTCATCCTTCTCGTCATGTCCCCAAGGACAAAGCGGAGGCTCTTGCAGCTGAATGGGCTGGGGCCCTGGCCCCGGCGCTATACCGTAATCACGTGGGCTGGGATGAGGATTCACCCTCCCATGAAATACCCTTGTGGTCTCTGCCGCAGCCACAACCCCAATATCCCATCTGGCGGGAAGCTAAAGGTCCCGTTTTAGACATTCTGACACAGTTAGAATATCAAGGAGTAATTGAAACATGCGTATCCCCAATGAATAATCCCCTTTTTGCGGTTTCTAAACCCGATGGATCGTACTGCCTAGTTTTGGATTACCGACATTTGAACTCTCATTGTCGGACCTTTGCGGTACAAAATACCCACAGTTTTGCGCTTGTAGACAGTCTTGTTCGTAAAAGATATAAAACGACGCTTGACCTATCCAATGGATTTTACACGCACAACTTGTCCCCGGAGTGCAGCCAATGGAGCGCTTTCACTTCCGGTGGAAAACAATTCAAATTTTGGCGTTTGCCCATGGGCTATAAGAACAGCCCGGGTGTCTTCGCCGCCCGTGTTCGTATGTCGACGATATCTATCTGACAGACGACGAATTATGGCCGACGAATTATGGCCGCATCTTTCCCGAGTGGACCGCATTATTCTTGAATTTGCGGTCTTAGGATACAAATTTAATTTTGCCAAATCTCACATTGCTGAATTTACCGTTTTGTTTTTGGGCTATGAGCTCAACAATGAAGGTAAGGGCTTAGCACCACATTTTTGGGAGAAGTGCGCACTTTTGCGCCCTCCGACTACCCTGAAGAAGCTTCAGTCATTACTGGGTTTTCTAAACTTCAGGCGTACTTACATTCCCGAATATGCCCAGCGTATCAAGCCTCTTTATGCCTTGATACAACCTACCTTTTCAAAGTCATGCTGGCTTCCTGAGCATTCCTCTATACTGCAGTCTTTGCAGTCTGATCTACTTGAATCTAAATTCTTGTTGACTCGTGATAACCACACAAACCTGGTAATTAGAATTGTGCCAGGGGCAGTGGGTTTCACGTACTTAACCTTTAACGAAGGTGACACAGTACCGATTGCATACAAGTCACATCTTTACACTTCAGCGGAGTTGCGCTTTTCCTCTGTGGAGAAAGTTTTGACTGCAGTGCAAATGGCGATTCTAAAGAAACGCGCACTGGCACAGGGAAAACGTATTTTGGTGGTAACACCATATCCTGCCCTTGAGGCAGTGACAAATGCAAGTGTACCAAACTCTAAGGCTTTGCACCCCCGTTGGATACAATGGGATACCTCTTTGACGTCCCCGGATGTCACTTTTATCTTTGATTCCTCTCTTCAGACACAGGAGTTCTTACAGTATGAATTTGTTCATCCTCCTCCTCTGTCTTTACTACCGCTTGAGGAGTACGAATGTATTATTTACACCGATGGTTCGGCACAACCGGCCACGGGTTCCAAGCATGCTTATTCCGCAGCATGTGCTATTGTTGCAGGTACTATGGTGAACGGAGAGTTCAAGTCGGATGTAGTGCACACACAGGCACTAGGAGACAGTACTGCACAATTGGCCGAGCTGCGTGCATTGGTGCTCGCACTTGAGTTTGCGAATCCAGATGTGACGACTCTTATTGTATGCGATTCCTACTACTGTGTTCAATCTTTCAATGACAACCTATTGTTTTGGTCGCAAAACGACTATAGAGATGCTAAAGGCAGCACAATTAAGCATAAAACGCTTTGGGTTCGAGTGGCAGATCTTAAACAACGTTTGCCTCTCACACAGGTGATTCACACCCTTGGCCACCAGCTTGTGGGCGCACACGCTGTCGGTAACAGTTTGGCAGATGAAGCTGCCAAATCAGCAGTAGCCACGTGCACAGTAGCAGCGGTTACAAGATCCATGACTAAAATAGATAATGATATTTTGGCAGCTATTGCTGCAACAAAGGAAGGTGCTAATTACCCACGGGGTTTCCCTTCCAAGTACTCTTATCACTTAAGTCCCGAACAGGTTCCTTACGTAAGAATTCCAGACGTTGGTGATCGGCTAATTCCCAACGCGGACCGCAGACCTTCCTTGATAACGGCCGCACACGAAGGCTTGGCTTCGGCCCATGCTGGCGTGTCTGCGACTGTTTCCATCTTGCAGCAGCATTACTGGTGGCGTGGTTTATATAAACAGACCCGTACTTATGTGCTTTCTTGTGACGTTTGTCAGCAAATTAAGCCTTCGACGGTTACACGACCACCACAAACACAGCTCTGCATTTCTAACAAACCTTTTGGGTGTGTTTACCTGGATCACTGCGGTCCATTTTCTTCTGACACTGCATATAAATACATCTTAGTTGCAGTAGACTCGTGCACACGTTTCATTTGGGTCTGGCCACAACGAAGTGCTGACGCTTGAAATGTCATCAGGGATTTGCGTGTCTTTGTGGGAATTTTTGCCTGTGGCACCTTCCATTCCGACCAAGGTCCAGCGTTCGCCTCCAAGGCCTACAAGGACGCTATGGGGTCACTGGGGGTGCGGGTGCAATTTTCGTCTCCATATAGACCTGAGGGTAATTCAATTGTGGAGCGAATGAACCGTGACTTAAAGCAATCCTTGACAGCTAGAGTGTTAGGTACTGGCAGGAACTGGCTGGCCCACTTGTATAGCATGCAACGCGCACTTAATAATCTCCCTAGAAGATCTCTGGGTGGGCGGACCCCATACGAAATGCTCTTTGGCATACAAATGTTTGTGCCAGACCTTGAAGGTCTAGACATGGCGGCAAATGCCGCAATCTTTGACGTAGATAATCATTCTACTATGTTGCAGGACTTACAAGAGACCCGTGACAAACTTGCACACAAACACTTGCCTTCAGCCACTGACGCTGCGTTGCAGATTCCGGTTGCCGGCTGGCTTCCGAAGGTTGGAGATCTGGTCCGAGAGAAGGTGGAGAACAAAAAGGAATTTGGCCCCTCTTATCGAGCACCGGTTCCAGTCCTTGGCTTGAAGGGTACTCGTACAGTCATCTTACCACCGCTTCCTGGTCGCAAGGACAACAGATACATCTCAGTGGACAATGTCAAGCTACAACGTCTGGCTGATCCTGAATAGCGTAACACCAGCGGTCTCCTGTCCAGCCATTTCACGGACTCCTGTTTGTGGCCCTCCATCTTACACAGACACTGATGTTGCCATTGAGATGGTCAATTTGCCTGATCATCTGCTCGACTTCCCGGCTTCCTCCTGCAACGAGGAGACCGAGTATACCTATCCCGCCACCGAGTCGGTGGCTCATTTACCAACAACACCACTGAGCCCAACTCGTTTTTCCTTTGATTCGGATTCCACCTCATCACTTATCCCGTCCAGCTTCAGTATTTTTGTATCCTGATTCAGAGACAATTTTTTGGTCCCACCATGGACATACATCTGGTTGGTACTGTTCCTGATTTTTCTGTTCATGTCCATTGGCTTTGTGACAGTTTTTTTCTTGCTCATTAATGGTCATTATTTACCTGAACGCTCTGCGGTGAACTGTGTCGCTGGAACATTGGTGCCTCATTCTTCCTCGCAAATCATGAAGCGTGACCACACATTTGTGAACATTTTGGCTTTCCCAGTCGCTGATGGCATCGTATGGGATGCGGTCAATTTCCAAATTCATGGACCAACCGAGATTATTAATGTACCGAATGTCCTCCGTGTTTCAATGGGTGATGTCGTTAAAAGTAATATTCATTCTGACGATTGGGATGTGCATGCCGTTGAATCGTTATTCTCTGATTTGAGATATTATGCTGCTTTTAATGCTGAAGATCTGTATTTAAATTCTGCAAGTTATGCTGACTTATACTGTTACCAGCATTGGGGCAACCATTTTCTCCATAAACCAAGTGCTCTTCGGTGTCCTATTATTTTAAATTGAACACTTCGTCCGCTCAGAAGATCATGTTGACCCACACCAAATTGCTATATTCGGGTTCCTTTTTGAACGCATTGGCAGTGGGCGGTTATGAACACTGGCAGGACACCATTGACTTAAAGTCTATTTGGGGCACTAGGTCATGGCAGGTCCGAGGTACGGAAGCCTTACACCGTGCTTGCCTAATCCCGGCCCAGATTCTATTTTTAAATAGTACAATCTATCAAACGACCTGTTGGGGTTTGGCTACTTCTAAACAATTGAATGCACCCTCCATTCCCGCATTGTCTTCCACTCCCAACGACAGCTTGCATTTTAATATATCCCTAACTAATTTGCAAGCTTTGTTTCAAAACAATTCGTTTAATACTTCCACGATTGTTCAGTCACCCTGGTTGGCTTGGCCCATAGCATCCAATGCCTGCCAACTGCGTTTTCATGACTCAGCTCCTGGTTACAAACAGGATAAGCCAGATCCGAGGTTTACTGACACTCGTACTGTTACAACATATTCTGTTGGTAAACTGTGTAAACAGTGGTTGCAGCACTCTTCATTAGATTCTGTAAAAGAACATTTATCCCTCCTATCAGGCAACATTGATCTGTCCGATTTTGTTCTGGGGCCTCGTGGTCCTCGACCTAAGAGATTCATTTATGAAACTTACAATGAACTCTGGAAGCTTTCACAAACTGAAGCTGCTTCCCGCTTGCGGGAAATCGATCAGGCAAATCTAGAAAAAGTGCTTGCTGTTGTTGACAATAGTATTAATACCCTGTCTTCCCGCATTTACACATTAGAGAATATTGTTTCATCTGTTGTTGATATTGTACAGGATGATGTGTCTGTGTTATATCATGGTCAGAATCAATTGCGTTCAGTAATGCAGTTTGCGTGGACTTTGCAGACACTGAAAATGGGTAAAGTTCCTTGGCATTTTTTAAACACGTCTGCCTTGGTCTTACCGTTTAATTTAACTGATAAACAGCAATTCATGTCCATGAAAGATGCAACATACACTCTCTTACATATCGAGAAGATAGAGCCGTTACCATTCTCTGTGGCGGAGTTGGACTCTGCTGTGTGGCTAGTACACGGGGTTATCGCTTTGCCTTTTTCTTTATTTGAGTTCAGTTCCTGCATGAAACATTATCCTGTTGGTCGTTTTCAGCCTTTAGGCAGTGCCTTCTTGCATGAACTTTGGTCCCTGCCTTTCATATACAGGTGCATTAGGGACGGAAAAGAGGTTTTTCTCACGGGAGTGTCTTGCGATTCTGCAGTGGGTCATTCCCTCATTTGTAAAAACATTAAACTGCACGGGGCTTGTAACGTTTCGGCTCCGAATCTTGCTTGTGTTTTAAAGGGCATTCCTGCTCCTGCTATATCACCTACTTTCACTGTGCTTGCAAATGGTAGCTATCTCCTCCTGAATAATCAGGACTGCTGTGGAATGCTGGCGGGCATCCCCTATATTGTAACAGTTTCCCACTGGGTTGTGTGCTGCAAAAATGTGCTTTTTCCTCCCCCGCACGACATAAGAGATAGTCCATTTGGCCTTCAATTCCAACTTTGAAGGCGGATTTCAATAAATTGAGCAGAATAAAGGCGCTATTATTGAACCAGGAGGTTATGCTCACATCCGCACGGGAGACCTTCATCCTCCAGGTGGCTAGTACCCACAGTGAGATACAGGCCCTTTTGAACACAAACCTCCCACAACATTTCGGTGAGCCGATTCACCGTATTTTCAATGCGTCTAGCACCGAAGGTCTTGTGCACTTTTTTTAAGTTGTGGGCTCTGGCCGTGTTACCTCCTTTCAAACTATATTTGGTGTAATACCGGCTTTTATTCATTCTATTTTTTCCAGCGTCTTTGGCGGCTTTCCGTTGATCCTAGCCTTAGTTGCTGGAATACTACTTTTAATTTGTTTGCTGCGCAATGGCTGCACTTCCTGGGGGCCTACTCGAACAAGGTCGACTCCGGATGCTCCGTGAACGAATGCTCCTCAGCTTCGGCATCCTACCATTAGCGACACTCAGTGTGTCCTATCGACTTTCTTTTCGCTTTGCGTATTTCACTTGCGTGCAACCTGTGATGTCTTGTTTAAGATGTCCATTCTCATGGTCCTTGGATATTTGCCTCTCCAATGCGTCTATATCGGACCCAGATTTTGTCCAGTTGATGGGTCCCTTAGAGGCCCATGAACAGGACTGTTCCGGCACTGGCTTGATGTCGCGCGCGGCTGCACTTGGAATTCTGGCGCAATGGGATATCTGGGCGGCTGCTCAGAATCTCCTCCAACACAGTTATATTGAGTATCACGCAAGTTGTCCCGCATTGCTAATCACTGCTCCCTATTATGAGGAACATGAGTGCAGTTTTGATTTGTTGAACTGGATGGCATCTCTTTTTTCCGACAATACCAACGATGTCCTCTTGGAAGGTGTGGCGTTTTTCTGCACTTACACTCTATTGGATTAGGGAACTTCGCATTCTGCGGACTGCATGTCTGGATTTTTTTTTTGTCCTGATAAAATATTTTTTTCTCATTCGCTGTCCTTCGAGGGGACTTTTGGCAAATAGACATTTACATTCTGCTCCATCTATTTGAACTCTGTTTTCATCCAATGTCTTGACCTATGGCCTGACCAGGGGAGGGTGTAGATTGGTTGGTTTGTGCCTCATTGCCTACATTGCTAAGTTACCTTAGGCCTGGCTGACATGATGCCTTTTTTGCACACGTTACTTTGTGACTTTGTTTTTCCAGCCTCTGCTTGTGCCCGGCTATATTAGAACTGTCTGCCTTTTTGCCTTTCACCTTTTCTCCTGTTCCCTGTGGGTTTCGTCTGCACATCATGTACAAGGTCGAAAAACAACGTCCCTTGTTCTTGCTGAGCTGGTCAGGCCCTCGCACTTAGACATAACACATAATGCAGCTGCACTGGAGAAATTCGGGTGCATTTAATATTGTGATCTCACTGTTTGTGACACTGGGAGAAAAACCTTTCCAGGGAGAAGAGCTGTGCTTGTCTGATGATGTAAACCTTGCATCTAGATATTGAGGTATGGGGGTCCGCCTGACAAAGCCCAGAGGTCTTCTATTTTTATAATAAACTAGTTAATAGCACGGGGAGGGTGGTAAGGCCATTTAGCCCTATATCCACTGTCTTTATAAAATGCTGTCCCGTTTGTATTCTATGGAATTGTAACCATGCTTATTATTTTATCATTATGCAGTATGCTGATAGTACTGGCACGTGTACTGTATCTTAGAGCACGATAGTTGAAATAAACATTTTAAACTATACTGTGTCTCTTATTATGCACGTTGTGGACAAGTATGAGTGAGTTATGAAAGAGTGTTCTTACTCCCGCGAGTCCTGAGAGAGAGACCGTGTTCTGGGTTGTCTAATCATTGGAAGCTGCGCTGCGAATGAGACGCTAAAGCTAGTCGGATTGGGATTGTGGGTACTAAGGGGCATGGTTGGCTCACCACCATACTCCGAGGTCCTATTATCCTGTGCATAGCTCTGTGTATGTGCAGAATCCCTACAACAGTAGGTCCCAGTCTCCTCTTGGTTATCAGAGCACTTTTGGTATAAAAATATTCTAACTCCCACTTCCAAGGGTCTAGGACTGGAGGGGCACCACTTGTTGGGTCAGGCTCAGGTTAGATCCAGGTGTGGGTTCAAGATGGTTGGAGCCTTTTTTATCCTTGAGGTGCTTATCAGCAGGCCAGCCAACTAGCTTTTGGAGCCACTATGGAAGTCTTTGGTTCAAGCAGGAAAGCAGGTCTCAAGAAGCAAGGGCACAAGGCAGGCAGAGGGCAGAGGGCGGTCCTCTTGTTGCAGTAGGGCAGACCTCTGGGAGTGGGTCTGATGGTCCAATTTTTATTCATGAGTCCTGCTTTGAAGCGCAGGAAACCTTTGGAGTTTCTACCCTCCCCCCCACCCAGAAGTGTCTAGAATGTCCTGCCTCCCTGTCCTGTTCCCAGTATGGGGACACAATAGCCTAGTGTGAAGTTCTTTGTGTGTGAGCTGAGGAATGGTCTTTGAAGTACAAGTAGGGCTGTATACAGCTCCGCCCTTGTATCCTGCTAGGATGCCCATCCTGCCAACACCCGTCTCTCTATCTTGTGTTTGACTGGGAGAAAAACACAAAGGCCAAATGCCAACTACACTCCCAGTCAGGTGACCCGAGACAGGCCGCAGACACCAAATGGTTGGGGACAAGAAAATGCCAACTATCTAAAAGTGACATTTTCAGAATTGTGACTTAAAATCCCACTTTACCATAAAAGGGGATTTAAATTACAATTTCTTAGACACCAAACATGACATTTCTACCCACTCCCAAACAAAAGCTATGTCTTATTAAATGTAATAAGGTAATCCAATGCTATCCTTTAGGATGGGTAGCCCTCACAGTAGTGAAAAGCAAATTTGTGAGGACATGTAAAACTTAAAAGTACATGTCCAACTTTTAAAATACATGCACACTGCACTATGGACTCTTTAGGGCCTACCTTAGGGGTGTCGTCTATGTAATAAAAGAGATGTGTTAGGCCTGAAAGGGGATTATTTTGTTAAGTCAAATTGGCAGTTTAAAACTGCTCATAGGCTGCAATGGCAGGCCTGAGACATGTTTTACGGGGCTACTTATTTGGGTAGCACAATAAGTGCTGCAGGCTCACTAGCAGCATTTAATTTACCAGTTATGGGCATGTGGTTGGTGTACCACTTTATTAGGGACTTATAAGTAAATTAAATATTCCAATCAAGTGCGAGCCAATTTTATCATGTTTTAGGGAGTGAGCAGAACCATTTAGCACCAGTTAGCAGTTGTTTAATGCACAGTGTCCTAAGGACAACAAAAACAAATTCAGCAAAATAGGAGGGAAGAAGGCAAAACTTTTGGGGAAGACCACCCTAAGGCTGACAGGTTTAACAGCAGTTACCATCCTCTCTTCAGTCTTCAGAGAAAGGAACTGCAATAACCAAATGTGCTCTGACCCTAATTGTTACAGGATCTTAGCTTATTACAAACAAGAAGATCTTTTATATGAGAAACATCATTTACACTGTGGCATAGATATAGGAGAAGTAATTATGCCTTCTACCTAAATACAAAACTGTTCTGAAAGTAGGTTCTCCTGATATCAAACTTAAGTTTACACAATAGAGACCAATTTGGATATAACAGTGCTCACTTGGGAAATGGTTAAACTGTGTTGCTATCACAACTGCTGGAAATATATAACTTCTGGAGGTGACATATTACATTTATTGTGTAAAATAATTTTGAGAGGAAATATTTGAAAGCGTATATATGATAACTGTTGAGGCTCTACAACAGGAAAGAAAAACCCATTGTTTACCAATCTGGGCCTCCAAAGATTTCAATTAAAAAGTAAGGTAATTCAATCTTAAGAGCTTTTAAAATAATGGGTTTGATTACTGCACAAAAAAACAAAATGAGGATTTTATCTATAATTTTTCAGTATCTTGAAAGACAACTACTTTTAAAAATAATAGGTACATCATTCAGAAAATTTCTAGATGTTGATGTGGAGTCATCCTACAGCTATTAACTTCAGGGGCATCTTTTAATGTGTGTTTCTGCAGCCACTGACTCAACAGATACCCCTAGTAATCTCCTGTGTTAATGTGGTCACCGAAAAAGGAGAGCAGTAACACCAGTTCTTACTAGAGGTTGCTGATGAGTCAGCAGCAATACCTCTATGGTTCACCAGAGGTCCCTACAGCAGAAATGTATTATTTTTCAATGTCGTCAAAAATGCCACCAGGTCTTAAAAACAACAAAGGCTGCAGTAAATCAGCATGCTTCTTGACGGTGATGTAGAGTGAACACAAGGCTGTTGACTTCACAAGGACATCTTATCAAAACATGTACTACTGGAGCTTTCTTATGAGTTCACAGGGACGTCTAGAAACAATTTAACAGCACAACAGTAGAAGTAACTGTAAAAGTGTACAGTGACACTGGCTGTTACTAGAGGTCACTGTTGAGTCAGCAATAGGGTTGAAGTACTAGCTGGCCCCAGATGTCCGTTTGTCCCAATGGGCCATGGCTGTATTGCACAGCAAGGACGCCTGGCAACACTGAAAGTAAATGGACCCAGACAGTATTGAACATCATGGGCCCGGGGCAGTCATCGATATTAATGGCCCTTGGCAGTAGTGAAACCCAATTGCCCCTGATAATGTTGAATATCAGTGTACCATGGGAGTACTGAAGATTAATTGTCTGAGGCAATAAAGAACATCAGTGACCCTTGACAGCACTGAACAGCAATAGTTTCTTGCAATATTGAACATTATTGGCCCCAGGCAATGATAAACATCAGCAACACCCAGCAGTGACAAACATCAATGGCTCCAAGCCCCACATTGCCCTCAGAGTGAAAACAGACCTTAAATTTAGATTTCACCTTACCTACGTGTCCCTTAACGTACAGATGCAGGACTACATAAAAGTAGGAGGCACTTCACTGTCTTTTCCTGTCAGGCCTGGTGTTCCTGGTGGGGAGAGGGATGAGTCCATTCCTGGCAGGTCCCCCACAGATTACCCTACACATGAGAGGTCCACTGGACTCACAGGCATGCCCCGGGCATTAGACTGAGAGGAGTCTGGGAGGCCTACGAGGGCAGCGTGAATGCGCAAGACAGGAGCCAACTGCTTCAGCACTCTGCATGTGTGCAGTGTTACACAATGGCCAGGACGCTGAGCATGCTATGGTTTTCCCTTTGACAGCGAGTACACCAACATGCTTGCAAACAGGGCAGACGGTCTCGAAGTCATCTGGCCATTTTGGTAGGAGTTATAAGCAGTGCATGGCGAGGCGCGAGTTATAGTGAGCTCTGCTAACTATAACTGGTGAATTTCTGTGTTTATTAGCTCAAAACGTTAATGTTATCACTGACATATTCACCTAGCCATAACGTTACTCTAACCTTTGGTTCTTCCAGTGATTTTTTTTTTTTACGTACAGTAATATTTTATTATTATACTTAAAGCCAACCCCTCTGCTGGGCCATGCGGCAAAACCCCCACAGGAAGGGCAACCCGAAGCTGCATTCGGCCAAAGGCGGTGCACAGCAGGGTGGTGAGAAAAGGGCCTGGCCTGTAGCGAGGCCCTGTGGGCAACCCATCCGGAGGCAGACAACCCCCCCCCCTACAGACAGCCGACCCTACGCTGTGCACGGCTCAGGCCGGGGAGGGAGGCTGCACTGCCCCCCTTCCCTTTTATTTAAATTTTGACCTGGGGATGGGGTCCCTGGTGCCTAATTTGGCTTGGGGTAGGAGAGCCACCTGATCACCCTTCTCTTTGTAATAAAATATGGCCTGAGGGATGGAGTCTCCAGGGCCTAATAAGGCTCATGGAGGTGGGGCCACGCGGCCCCCTCCCCTATTTAATGTAATGCAGCTCCGGGGGTTAGGGTGCCCTGGGCCTAATGAAACTTGGGGAGGGGAACCCTGACCCCCCTCCCCTTTATAATGTAATGAGCCCACGGGAGATAGGGTCCCATGGGTCTAATAAGGCTTGGGAAGGGGGGGGCCACACAGCATCCTCCCCTTTTCAAAAATGGATGGCTGTGAGGGATGGGTTCCCTGGGGCTAAAGGAGGCTTGGGGAGGGGGGCAGTGTGGCCCTCCCTCCCATTTAAAAATGAACGGCCCAGGGGATGGGGTCCCTGGGGCCTGAGAAGGTTCAGGGGAGGGCCATGAGCCCTCCTTCCCGTTTAAGAAAATGAACGTCTCTGCGAGATGGGGTCCCTGGTGCTCAGTAGGGCTCGGGAGAGGGGCTGCACGTCCTCCTGCCCAGTTTAATTGTATTTGGCCACAGGGGATAGGGTCTCTGAGGCCTTTTAAGGCTTGGGGATGGAGGCCACACGACCCGCTCCCCTTTGTTATTAGAGCTGGCCCCGGGGATGTGGTCCTTGAGACAATTAGGGGTCGCGGATGGGGCTGCTGGCCTCCCTCCCCTGAATATATATGTTTTGCCCTGCTGTCTTTAGGGCCCGAAGGCCAATCCTACACTGTGCAAGCCAAAAGCTGTGCGTGGAGTGGGATTTGCAGCCAGCTGGGAGTTTGACCACAGTGCCTGGCATGCAGCCCCTCTCCCGAGCCGTTTTCGGCCCAGGGACTCCATCCCACAGGGCCCGATTTAATTATTTAAGGAAGGTGGGTGTGCAGCCCTCCTCCGCAGGCCGTATTTGGTCTCAGGGACCACATCCCCTATGGCCCAATGTATTTATAAGTTGAGGGGGCCCACGGAGCCTCCTTCTCGAGCCATTTTCCATCTGGGGGAACTAGATAGATAGATAGATAGATAGATAGATAGATAGATAGATAGATAGATAGATAGGTTTTGTAGGTGGCCCGCCAGTTTTTAATCTGTGGCCCAATGTGTGCCTCCCCTAGAATTCTCTTCTGGAGTAGCCACTGTGCACATATATTAACTCTAAATATGTCAGAGACAGAGTATGTTTTGTTGATAACAAACTTTGGGAACACGGCAGTAATTGCCTCTCTGTGGTTCTGACCTCTGTTATGAGCAAAACATGGATTAACTCAGAGACATTTCGTGTTAATCTATGCGCTGAAGACGCCAGAAAGAAGCGCCTAGACTCCTTCAGCACAGGCGCAGTGCAGAAAATTGCATCATGATACTGCCCCAGATATTTAGAAGAATTCATGCTGCGGACTGGGAGCATCTATAAATATGCTTTCACATGTTCTCTCTATCCTCCTCTAACGATAAACAGCACTGCAGTATATAAACATATAAAGCTTTAATTTAATTATTCTATCCCGGCCTTTACCCTAGTGTAAAACGGCCTTGGCCTTTTCATCAGATGCAGGACTGAGTGGAATGAAAAATAACAGAAACGAACTCGGATGGTAGATATTTGGAAACATGTTGCCACAGTTCACAGAGAAGTCCAGATCCATAAAGGAGTGACTGTGTGTGCCACCCCTGCAGACCTCTCTGAAACTCTAGCTTCAATAAAGCCGACCACACTGAACTGCAATCAAAGGAGCCCGCCTGGCATTGCAGTTTCAATCACTCAGACCATTAATAGGGGCCTTTCTGTCCTTAAAAAGGCAAAATGTGAGTCCAACAGGAAATTAAGGAGCCCAGCAATCTCAGGAAGTTGAGTCAAGTGTCCCAGCCATCTGAATGTGTTTTCAATCCAAGTTCTCCTACAGAAATTGCACAAAATATGAGAGCTCGCTGCTACAAGCAGAATGATTTTAGTGAGCTGAGCGTGGATAATGAGGGCTTCCATCAGCAAAAACGACCAACGCGCTGGCAACATGCTTTGAGACGTTTAAGGCAGCATAGCATATGCTTTACATTAAAAAAAAACATATTTTCCACTCAGTGACCCCTCAGTTTAGTAAAGGCATCCACGCTGCAGTAGGGCACGTCCCGCCAGTGGTTAATTTGTAAAAAAAAAAGTGCCAGGGCTCTCGTCAGGATACAACTTACACCAGCCCATTTCTCCTGTTAGCCGCCTAAAACAGAATCAACTACTAACCATGAAAGTGGGTTGACGATGTGGCCTAATGGCCGGAGCTGCCGACTTCAGAGCTGGGGAACCAGGTTCGAGTTTTGGCGTCGGATTAACATCCTGAGATTCTGGGCAAATCACTTAATCTCCCAGTAAATTAATGTGTCCTTAACTGGTGCTCACGAAAAGCGCTGGTGTTGATGATTAAGCGCAGGTGCTGAGCACCAGAATCCACCGGCTCATATTAAGCACTGCATCCCGCCCCCTACTGCAGTCTTCGACTCCACATGAGTGAAGCTCAGTAAAACAGATTTCCAATCGGGGGTTGTATGATCACATTAAGGGAGCACCGTGAGCGCTAAGTTTGGGTTCTGCCACAGTTTTGGGCTGAATGGTGTGGCAAGTAGTTGAAGAGCAGGAGCTGCAGTACTTTCCTCCAAAAGGTAATGGTAAATAGTTGCTTCCCATGGGAACTTGCTGCTTTTTACTGGAATTCTAGCAGCATTTGTTGGCATATCTAAAGTAAAGAACAGAACATGACAGGGTAACAAACATAAGGCAAACTTATGACAAATTTTAAAATATATACAGGGCACAGAACAAAAAAGTCAAAACGAAAAGCAGAACAACAAAATATCACACACAAATATACACAAACGTTCTTGTCATGCATTACAACCTCCAGAATCCTGTTTTTATAATACGGTTGGCAAAAGAATTTTAAAGGTAGCACTGCCTTATCTTACCATCAAGGACATGAAATAGGGCCAGCCAAAAGTATTTTGTGATTGAGCCCAAGGGTTTTTTGCCAGACGGAGAACTAGAAGGGAGTTAGGTACTCTTAATGATTCTATGTCAGGAACGGAGGCTTCGGATTATGCTACTGTTTCTTTGCTTAGGTAAAGAAAAAGAAGCATAACCCTCGCCTCCGAGTCACAATAGTTTTTTTTATTCCACCTCATTTCCCCATAGTTTTTTCTCTAAGTTTTTTGAACATGGGATGATTTAGGTGTGATTGGGCACTAGATAAGTTAAGGATTTGCAGTAAAATGGGAAATCAGAGTTGGGGTAAAACTTGAGACTAAGGGTCTGATTACAACTTTGGCGGTCTGGGAGCGGGCTGCCACACCAGCACCCCGCTCCCAGACCACCAAAGTCGACCACTGCCCGCCCACCAGATTGCGAGTTTCTTCGTTGTCTGGCCGGTGGCGCAGTGGTCCCATTGCAGTGCCTATTGAAAAGGTGAATACACAAAAGAAGCTGCTCCAAGTTACAATGACTGAAACTTAGTAGGTTCTAAGTGAAAGTACTGGCATCTCACAAAAAGTGAAGGACTGTCCTCACACACCACCTGGTGTCATGCTTCATCATCGGCAGTCCTCGCTCTCTAAAAACTTGGTTTGATAGAGAGCGGGCCTACACCTGGAGACAGGGAGGCACGTCTAAAACTAAGTGGAGGCCCGTGAAAGTGAGTGAAATTCTAAAAATCAGTATAATTGCCAAAATACATTTATTCAGATAGGCAATTATATTATATTAAAAATACAAGACCGGTGAAAAGGGGAATGTGTAGTCCATGTCATGCAGGAAAGGGGGTGCATGCAGACAAGGGGGCACAACATGTGCCCCCCCTGCATGCATCCCCATGCACAGGGGCAACATGGGGCCCTGTAGGGCCCATTTGTTTCCCCACCACAAGCCTTTTAATGGTGGGCTCACCGCCATGAAAAGGCTGACAGTGGGGAAACTCGTAATATGCATGGCGGTGCCGCAGTGGCACCGCCATGCATATTGCTTCCCCAGACCACTGAGCCACCACCAGGGATCACGGATCCCTGGCGGTTGCGGTGGTCCCAAAGTGCTCCAACCGCCGTACTCGCAATATGGTGGTCGGACCACTGGTTTGGTGGTCCATCGGACGTCTGAACTCATAATCAGGCCCTAAGTGAGGTCTCAATGTATTAAAATGGATGGTTCAACAGACAAAATTGATGGCTTAATGCTATAGTAAAAGAATGTCTAGACTAAAGCTGTGAGGCTTAAAATGCTGTTTATTAGAATGCTCAGCTACAAAAGGGGAACTAATTATGTAGGATTTTAATATGCATTTTTTTACATTTGAGGATGGAACTGTGAGGAAGCAAGTGTAAATCAATGGCATACTTTAATATGGTTTAATTTTCTTTATTAGTTTTGTCAACATTAAGAACAACATAATGTTACTTCAGCGCCTCAAGGCCCTTTGTCTTCCGGGACACTATGCAGTGGATTGTTTATCAACTCCCCTCTCCCCCCAACCCCTGACCTGGTGGACATAAAAACAATCTCCTGTCTGTCACAAGGAGAAGCTACCTTATAGTGCAGCCCCTAAGTGGTGGGTGTGTGAGCCTCAGGTAATCAGAGAAGTCATAGGTATTTGGGCAGATGAGTTCCCGAAATTCTGTTGTCAGCAGCATCAAGAATGGGCCCCATAGCTTAGGGAACAATGCGCCCTGATTAGAGAGAGTGAGGGTGATATGTTCCATCCCCATTATGTGCCACAAACGGTGTAACCAACTCCGGTGTGTGGGAACTTGCCCAGTACCCCACTGAGATAGAATAATTTGTAAGGCCGCCCCCAATGCCAGTCCTATCTGTCTGCCAGACCAGGACATAAGGGGAAAGGTGAGAGTGTTGGGAGACCTAGAACAATATAAGCCGGGAATCTGGGAATGTCTGTGTCAAAGTGAGTGTCAATGTCCTTAAGCACTTGCGACCAATAGGCCGTGAGTTTTGGGCATTCCCACAGAATGTGTAGGAGGGTACCAGGGGCCCCGCATTGATGCCAGCACTCTGGGGGCCTGGACGGATTGCACTTGTGCAGTCGGTGGGGTGTGTAGTACCAGTAAGGGACAATGTTTGTGGCTGTTTCAATGCTTGCCATGTTATGGGCAGTGTGGCGTGCCCGGTAGTAAATATCCCCCCATTCTTTCTGTGTGAAGACTGCATATTTCAAACTCCCAGTGCATCTGGCTCGTAGATTTAGGAGCCTCCAGAGTTGGGCCTATTAATCGATATAATTCTGTAACCAAACCTTTGTCAGACGTCTTAGAAAGTAGCCAGCGTTCAAAGGAGTGAGTTGCCGCTCAGCTCCAGTGCGTACAATGGGGTGCGTCATGCAGTGACGATTCTAAGTGTAATGCCAGCGTTCCGACGCCGGAAGTGCGAATGTTGTACGCAGAGACTCGAAGGGAACTGGGCCCTCTACATTGAATAGGTGGCCGACGGATCTACAGCCCGCCTGGTTCCAGATGTGGAAAGTGGGGTCTTGTAGGCCCGGGCTAAAGTCTGGATTCTTGAGTACAGGTGTTAACGGAGAGGGGAAGGATGTTAGGCCTCCCCTTACCGCCAGTCTATCCGAAACGGCCAGCGATGCGTTAGTGATAGGAGAAAGATACAGGGCTTTAGGCCGTGTTCTCCTAGGGAGAATGGGAATACTCCACAGGGCCCATCCCACCAGTGCCCTATCCATAAACAGCCAGCGTTTCTCTTATTCTGCTTGCGACCATTCCACAAAGACCCTGGGTTGGGAGGCTTGGTAGTAGCGGTGGAGGTCTGGGAGTCCCAGGCATCTCTCAATTAGAGGTCTGTAGCTAAGATGTCTGCGTAGACACGGCTGTTTATCCGCCCACACAAACCGGTTTAGCTCCTGCTGGAGAGGCTGCAGTGTCCCGGGGGGGGAGGGCGGAGTGCAGCAGAGAGTGGTGCCTGAAAGAGGAACAAGACCCTAGGTAGAATCGGCATTTTGATTGCTGAGATTCGCCCCAGCCAGGATAATGAATGAGCCCGCCACCAACGTAGGTCAGATTTAATCTGCTGGGACAGGGTCCAGTAGTTGAGAGCTACTGTGTCTGCAATTCTATGGGTAATTTGAGGCCTAGGTAAGGAATAGAAGTATGGGCCAATTGGAGTGATAAGATTCACCGGAGGGAGTCTAAGGTGTGTGGCCGGAGAGTCAGATTAAGGGCCTGTAATTTGTGAATATTTATCTTGAAGCCTCCTGCCAGGCCAAAGGCCTCCAGCTTGCCGAAGAAGGTAGGTGGAGAGTTCTTCCAGAGATATCATAATGTAATTGACGTATAAGCTCATAGTGTGTTGCTCACTTCCGAATTGGATCCCTTTTATCTGAGGGTTAGTGTGGACTCTATGAGCCATAGGGTCCATGTAAAGGGTGAACAACAGGGGTGATAGCGGGCACCTCTGTCTAGTTCCCCTGCCAATGTGGAATGGAGCGGAGGAGCATCCCTTGACTCGGACCACAGCTGTAGGTTGGGTGTAGCTGCTAAGTGTCCATCGAGTGAAATGGTCTTGCATGCCGAAGTAAACCAGGGTAACCGCTAAATAGGGCCAGTGTACCCTGTCAAATGCTTTCTCAGCATTGACAGCCAGGAGCATTCTCTCCTGGTCGAATCTCTGGGATTTATCTCTAAGGTGGGGGATTCTTCTAGTATTGTCACTGCACTGTCGTTGGGGCACATGAGGCCCGGAAGTAGAGGGTTGAGACGGGCAGCTAAGATGCCCGTAATAAGCTTAAGGTCCGTATTAAGGAGAGAGATGGGTCTGTATGAAGAGCATTGAGTTTTGTCCTTTCCAGTCTTTGGGATTACCATGATTGCTGCCCTAAGCATAGAAGGGGGAAGCGAGGTGGAGTCTCCAACCGTGTTAAACAACCTGCGCTAAAATTTGGCAGAAAGCCTTATGAAAGGAGGCCGGGAAGCCATCCAAGCCCGGAAATTTTGATGGTTTTTGGCGGGATATGCTAGAAATCACCTCTTTGATTCGAATCAGTTGATCTAGCTCGGATTCCTGGTCGGCCGTCAGGGTGGTAGTAGCGACGTCTTTGATGTATGCTGTTACCGCCTCAGGGTGTAGGTCCTGCACTGTATAGAGAGTCTGGTAGCAATCGCGGAAAGATTCTACAATGTGTGCGTCGCCAGTCCGTTCCCAACCCACAGCATCTATTATCTTTTGAACTCCTGTCTCTGGGCATTGAATACGCAGCCGGTTGGCTAAGAGGACTGTGACAATACCCGCCAGTTAGGTTCGGGGTGCCTCAAGTTGCCTCCAGACCCTGGGGGCCCCCGTTCTCTTGTGTATCTCAAGTTCTAGGATTTGGCGAGTCAGTTGTTCTCTTTTATCCCGCAGAGCTTATTGTCTGCACATGCTACGGCAATAAATTCCTCTCTAAGGACTGCTTTCAGGGCTTCCCATAAAGTAGAAATTGAAACCTGAGGGGTGTCATTAACCGTCAGGTAGTTAGTGATTGTCTTCTCTGGGCGATAAACTCTGGACGTTGTAGTAACATGTCCCTAAGTCGCCAGGTCTGCGAGGACGGGCCGGGAGCTGGGACTTCAAGAGTCACTCTCACAGCTGAGTGATCAGATAAGGAACAAGGTTCGATTTCCGCCGACTGAACTGCGGAGGCCACCCCAGAATTGCCCAAGAGATAGTCGAGTCTGGCATAGGTCTTGTGGGCATTGGAGTAGAATGTATAGTCCCGGGAGTGTGGGTGTGTGGATCTCCAGATGTCCGTTAGACCTATGCCTGTCAACCAAGTTAACCTTATTGGGGAGAGTGCCCTTGCTTGGCCGTGGCACTGGGCTGAGCGGTTGAGATCATTGTTAAGCACTAAATTTAGGTCTCCTCCCAACAGTATCAGCCTGTCTTGCAGGCCCATTGCCTCCGTCACCGCCCTGCGTAGAAAGGGTTCTTGTCCCTCGTTGGGAGAATATAGGCATACTTTATTAAAGGAATTGTGACATGGTACGTTTAGAAAACAAAGGTGACTAAGTAGTGAAAGGAAAATCAGATTAAGGGAAGTAACTGACTAAACAAAATTGATGTTTATCAATGAAATCACCTTCCAACGTCATAACATTCTGGGGCTTGTTTTGTGAATCATGGAAAATTATCTACAGCTGATGAGTCTGCAAATGACCCCAACCGTCTATCTATCTAACTATCTATCTATCTATCTATCTATCTATCTATCTATCTATCTATCTATCTATCTATCTATCTATCTATCTATCTGTCTATCTATCTGTCTTGACAAGAAGGACTGTAGCTATGCTTTATTATTCATCTCTGCGTGGCAGGGTCTATGCTGCAGAGCAAGGAAATACTTGCAAGAGCTGGCACGAGTGTTGCCACGATACCCTGACATGCAAAGAACTTCGTTGGAGGGTTATGCACTACAATTCAACAATGTGCAACCATGGCGACGTAGACACCGTTTTGGACTGGGTTTGTTGTCACATTTCTTTCAGCGTGCGTGTCTTATATTCAAGGAGTGCCAATGCCCACGACTATGCATGGAAATTATCTTAAAACTACGCTGATGCACACAGCTGCGCATCACTAATGGTTAATAAAAGATTTTAAGTGGAATCACACCGATGCGCACCGCTGGGCATTTATATACATAAAATTATAAAAGGAGAGAAACAATAAGGAATTCTTCATGGAAGCAGGCCGATGCACGCAGCTGCACTGAGTGTTTAGTGACTCTACGTATACAACCTACAGCTATACTAATGGTGATTTAAGGTGACTATATTTTTATTGAAAGTTTGGCAATACAGTTTGATCCTCTCACCAATTTCTTACAAAGTAAAGGTGAACCCCCCATTCCATGGGCCAGATAGAAAGAAACGTTTCTAAAGTATACGAAGGCCATTGATAGGAATAGGATGGGGGCTGAGAGAAAAAAAAATTACTCCATTGTTTAGGCTCAGAAGGGCAAGTAACGTTTAGGACTTTACCTCAGGCTGCTTCTCAGGAAGGGCAGCGAGATCTTAATGTATTTGAAGAGGCTTTGCTACGTATGGGGCACAGATTTAAACCCACCTCCAGCATAGCTTTGAACAGGAGTAGATTTTATACCAAAGCTTAACGTGATGGCGCATCATTTGAAGACTTCTTACAACTTTGAGGGCATTTTCCATGAACTGTAATTTTGGCACTATGAGTGATGAAATGATCAGAGATCACATAATTTTGAATGTAAAGAGTAAGAAAATACAGGAGCAATTATGGGTGATGGGAGATCCTAAGCTGCAGTACGTCATTATTGCAGCTAAAGCTTTTGAGTAGTCTGAGAAATGGATGAAGTCTATACAGGATGCTAGCTCAAAAAATGTAAATGTTATAGAAAAAGTGTGTGCTGTTGGTAATAGTTCTGTTCGGAAACTTGGACAAGCATGACGGAAGAATGACGAAACTAAAACTTGTTATAGGTGTGGAAGTTTTAACCATTTGGCTTTATCTTCACAGTGTCCCACCATTGGGAAAGAGTGCAACAAATGTGGAAGGGTGGGACATTTTGCACGTGTATGAAAAGGTGACAAGAAGAAGAGTGCTTACCCATCCAAGGGCAGGACTGCCAGTGTGGGGGAAGTGTCTTGTGTAAGATGCAAGTGTGGTGGGGAGACAAATAGTGAGAAAGAAAGGAGTTAGTGTTATCCATAAATACTCCTGAAGAAGAGGTGGAAGAGGTTAGAAATCCTCCTAAGCGCAGAGTTCAGATTCTTGACAAAGAGTTAGAGCTTATGGTTGACTAGGATTACCCATGGACTATAATTACTAAAGACTATTTTGCAGAAATATTTAGTGATGTTGTGACTCAGGATAATTTGAAAGAGTCAGACATTGTGGCTGAGAGCTTTGATGGTTCCATTGATATGATGGGTTATTCCGAAGTTGGTATAACATTCAAAGGAAGGGAAGCACAAATCAAAATATATGTCGCGGAAAAAGGTGTGAATGTGCTCAGATGGAGGGTTCAGTGGAAACTGGGCATCATGTTTAACCCACGTAGCAAGGAACCCATATTGGCAATGCTGTGTGGTTAGTTTCTCAGTTCCCTGATGCGTTCACTGAAAAACTAGTTAGATTGGAGGGTTACACTCACAGTATTAAACTTAAGGAAGCAGCACAACGAGTAAAACAAAAATTAAGAGGGGTACCTATAAACGAGAGGAATTAACTTAACAGTGTACTGGATGAAATGTTGAGTGGGGATTTTATTGAAGAGGTTGAATCTTCAGAATGGGTGTCTCCCATAGTCTTAGCGCATAAAGTGGACAAAACCTTGAAGTTATGTATTGATCTTAGAGCACTTGGTGCTAATATTGTGGTTGACTGTCATCTGTTACCCAATATTAACGGGGTGGTGGGCATGTTGGAAGGTGCTAGCATGTTTTCCACACTTGATCTAAGGTCGGCATATCATCAAATCAAATTAACTGAGGATTCAAAGTTTTTGACTGCATTTAGTACCCCACACGGTTTATTTAAATTCAAAAGGATGCCTTGTGGCCTTGCATGAGTGGCATCTGAGTTTTAGAGAGCAATGTTCCACATTTCCAAACTTACATTGAGGGGTTCATCAAATGCTTCCAGGATGACATTCTCATTTTTGCCAGAGATGTACATGAACATTTGGAGCTCGTGAAAGAGGTGTGTGGTGTGTTAAGAAAACATGACCTGACATTGAGAGAGAATAAGTGCAAACTCTTTCTTGAAATGGTAGAATATTTGGGACATACTTTGTCAAAGGAGGGTGTTGTGCCCAAGAAATATTTGGTGGATGGTATCATCAAGGCACCTGCACCGGACAGCAGGGAGAAATTGCTCTTGTTTGCAGAGCTATGAAAAGTTTATTGAAAATTCATCAGAGACTTTGCTACCAAAATGGAACCATTAAGAGAGATGACTAGAAGGAATGCGGAGTTTGTATGGTCAGAAAAACAGCATAAGGCATTTGAACTAGTACAATCGGCGATTGTGGGGGCACCAACTTTAAAACTTTTTTGTGTAAACAAAGAATGCATTATTATAGTGGATGCTGTACAGAGTGGGAAGTGTATTGTCGCAAAAAAGTGGAAAAGAGGAGTGGAATGTAGCATTTGCTTCTCGTACCCTTAATGATACCTAAAGATGGTAAGCTGTGATAGAAAAAGAATAGTTGGCATGTGTGTGGGCTGTGGAACATTTGCATAATTTTGTTTGGGGCTCTCATTTTACTTTGAGAATGGACCACAAGCCTTTTGTAGGAATTTTGCTTCCTGGAGGCTGGTGTAATGCTACAGCACACATTGCACGATAAGTGTCCAGACTCCAGGAATACAACATTCAAGTGGAATATGTATCTGGTAAGAAATATGTGACAGTGAACTGTTTGTCCAGATCACTGTGTGCTCAAGAGGAGGATGCCAATGACGCTGATGACACTGAAATGATAGCTAACATAGCAGATGTGACGTCGGGAAATTTGAAGGTGTGAATGAAGAAATGTGGAAGGTTGGTGAGGAGGGTGACTTACTATTAAAGAGTGTTATGGAATATGTAAAGGAGGGATGGCTGAAGAGAAAAGAGACTTCGGCTGAACTGTTCCCATATAGGAAGATTTCAGGAGATTTGGAGGTGGAAAGTGATATGCTGTTCAAGGAAGGAAAGTGTATACCTCCTGCTGGTTTGAGGGATCACATATTATCTTTAGCCCATGAAGGACATTCGGGAATGTCATCTATGAAAAGATTTATAACAACTCTGTTTTGGTGGCCTGGCCTTGATAGGGAAGTGGACAGAGTTGTGCGGGAGTGTGAAGTTTGTGTCAATATTGAAAAGATGTTAAGGGTAGCACCAGAACCATTGAGTCCAGATGATTGGCCGAAGTTTCCGTGGTAAAAAGTGGGGTTTGATATTTCAGGACCTTTAATTCATTACAGCAGGACTATAGGTTTGCCATGGTTCTGGTGGACTACCACTCTAAAGGGCCTGAAGTAAAATTAGTTTTTTAAGTCACCATTGCTGTTGTGATTGAATTCCTCAAGGAGCTGTTTGCTATAGAAAGGGATCCTGAAGTTCTATTCACCGATAATTGGGTGTAATTGAAATCACATGAGATTAAGAGTTTTCGTAGGTACTGTAATATTTGCATGTCACCACTGCACTGTACGAGCCTCAAGGAAACGGACAAGTGGATTTGGAGCAGAGTGGAAAAACAAATTGAGGGAGAAGTTGTGGTTCTACTGGATCACCTTGCATACCACCATGGAAGTTAGTCCATTTAAACTGCTTAAAGGGAGAGATCATCCCTCTAAGTTGTGTCCATGGAGGTTTCAAAAGAAGCATAAAGGGAAGGATGAGGTAATGGAAAGTGAGGAAGTGGCAGTAAGAGGGGAAGGGAAACAGGAGAAGATCAAGTATACTTATGATGCTAAGTGAAAAGTCACAGAGCCTAGATTTGAAGTAGGAGATTGGGTCAGGATTCGCAAACCTGGAGTTTTGGCTAAGAGTGATTCCTGGTTTGACAGGCTGTGAGGGTGGTCAGGATCAACAAGAACAATGTGGTCACTAAAGATGGCAACCTTTAGAATGTCGGAAGAGTGGCCAAATGTGAATGTGGCAATAGAGGAGTATCACATGCTCATTCTAGTAATGAGGACCTGGGCGAGAGTGTGGCATCTAGAGTCAAACATAATTTTTGTAACCAACTCCCTACCTGCAAATTTGTAGAGTATGTATAATTTTTATGTATGGTTCTGTATTTTCCTTCCTGTCCCTTGGTGCATCCTGCCCTGTTCCCCCCTTTTCTATCTTGTTTTGTTGTAGGGTGCTTTGTGTTTGTAAAGGGGATAGATGTGTTGTATAGTTCACTTTAAGTATTTATGTTTATGTTCAATTCTGGTCTCATGCCAGTCATTTGTGCAAATAAGTTCTGATTTAGAATGGTGGCATTAGAGGAGTTGTGCTGGCTTGGATTCAGGCTGGTACTGTGCTGTTCTCCAATAAACCTATTAATACTTAAAATTGGACTCCTTATCTTTGAATGCAACAATACAATAAGCTTATTTTTGTACCTATCTTTCCATCACTGTGACTAATAATCTCTGTTACATCTCATGTCTGATATTTAGGGTCCGTTAGATCTCCTGTCTCAGGCCACAACATGAAAATTCACTGTGTTAAAAGGAGGGGTCCGGGGAGGGGGTGAGACTTGAACAAGGAGATGACCCACTAAATATACGGGGATTACCCCTGCAACTATCAAGGTGATGATTGAAAGTCACATCTCTTGACAAAATGCATCCAAAATCTCTCTGTGCTGGATTCGAGATCCCCAAATTGAGTTGCCTAGAAAGGAAAAATATTGCTACTCACAGTTAGGTTTCATCATGAAACCGCAAAACCATAATTCTCAGATTTAGGCACACTAACTTAGCAAAATGCTCGAAAAGAGTCGTAAAGACAAGAAGCTCTTTTGCTTAGTTTTCTGTAGGTCCAGAAAAAACAAGCATTTGCATTTGCAAACAAAATTTAAAAAAAAACGTTAGGATAGAGAGAACAGCAGGTAGGACAAAGCTATTTGAGAAAATAGTGCTCGGAGGCTGTAATTAAAGCCTACCGAGTAACAACACACGTAACAGGGGGTGTCGCCATGGGAGGTAACAAAATGAGAGAAGGCAGTACTAAGGAGGGACTACTAAGCCTTTTGACTAATGAACAGCCACAGTTTACAGTGGACAATGACACAAGTCAATAAAAAATGTGGGCGGATAGTGGGCGGAACTTCAAGTCCCTACCTCAATACAGCATGCTTTGCTGAGCAGCGCATGCGCTGCCCAGGCTCAACCCAAAAACATGTTGACAAGTGCTACCCCACTTGCCCCCCCCCACTGCAACTAACCCCCGTGACAGTATGGGATTTCCAAGCTGATGATAAGTGTAACACTGAGCATTGAGGTGAATCCCGAGTTATGCCGCCTGAAGGAAGGAACCCTGCTACCTTGAGTCACAGTAATCTTGGAGGATGGCTCAATGAGAAAACGTTCACTGCTGAGCTGTGTGGTACCTTTCAAATGCCAGCTAGACCGACTCAGCCGTCCATTCATCCAAGGCTAATAAATTAGATGGTTTCATCTGATATAAACAGTCCTTAAAATCACCAGAAATGTGGTATGAACCACTATATAAAAACAAGTTATTAGTAGTAGTAGTAGCAGCAGTATTAACATTAACATTTTCTGAAACCAACTTTGTGAAGTCATCTGGTTTTCCAACTTCCCCAGACATTCTTGAAGGGCTGGGTGCACATTCAGCTTCACTTATCCCTCTGGGAACTAAACCCAACCCCCCCCAAACAAAAAAAACCTAACGATCATAGCTATCAAAGGTGCCAGCAAACCTCCTGAGTGCCAACATTTCGGAATTCAGATAACAGCAAGATTGGTTGAATTGCAGCTGATTATGAATAGAGAACTTAATAGGGTGACCTCCACGCTCTTCTGAAATCAGCATTCTGGCATCCATGTCAGGAGTAATGAGATGTCTTTTCTTATCAGCGATTGAGAGAGACTCCGAGCTATGACCTTTCCAGACCCATATAGGTTCCCAAAATATAGCAGAACTTAGTGTAACTGTAATTTCTCTCACTTGTAGCCTGCCAGAGGATTTTTCTACAGTCCTGATTCTGTTTATGCCCTTATCTTATCAGGACTAGTTTTGATCCATCAAAGTGATTTAACTTTTTTATTAAAACAGAATTCTGCATCAAACCTTTTTCCAAATGTTGAATATACTTAATGGTGAAATTGAGTAAATCAACCCAGCATTCAGAGATATATTCAGTGGCCTACCAGCTCGCCAAAGATTTTAGTAACCTTTGCTATTATCATTGAATCAAACATTTTCTATTGTGTTTTAAATTTTACTCTGTAGTAATTGTTCTCGAATGCATTCTAATTTGTACATGTATGGGTGAGATTATATGTCAGCTGTTGGTGTGGGTTAGAATATCAAGCTGCAGAATATTTATTATTATATTTTGTTTTCAAAATAATATGACTATGCACTGTTGTGCACCATTATGAAAAGTGAATGAAAAAGAGTATGCATAGCGTGTTTTTATGAAGAATATTTATTGCAGATTGTTGTGAGAGACTTGCAAGATGAAAAAATGATCACCCGTTGAGTTGCTAGGTGGTTTTGAAAGAGAGCCTTCAGCTTTACGTAGTGTCTTCCAGGGATACATTTGCGGTGATTGAGCTCGAGATGATTTATAATGAGGTGCTTTGGTAAGAAGAGAGACCAAGAGTAGATAATTGGGCCTGCCTAGACTCCAAGCGATGCGTGGCAAGGGGCAGCTTCTAAAGGAAATGGTCACTCACTTATCTCAAAAGTTGGCCATCTTCTCCCAGCAGGGCTTTTCTAAGTGGCACAAGAGAGCACAGAGGACCCCAGCACATTTCCAAGGCTTGAATCAGTGGTCTTTTACTGGCTTCTGCGAGCATAACAGCCCAGACAGTGAGCAGGATCTAGGTTCTCCCTTATAAGTGGCCACCTTCCCCGTCAGAAAAGTCCTGTTTCAGTCATTCTTTTTAGAAGCAAAGAGGCAAAGCATGTATCATTGTAAAAAAAAAAGCACTGCAAATAAAAGTCAAACAAAATCCTGCATGGTATTTGTTGAACTATTAATTTCCCCCTCCCCTTTCACACTTGCATGCCTTTCTAATAAAAACGAACCGCTGGTAAGTAAAAAAAAAAAAACCATGTATTGCGTGTTTTAATTGCATACATTTTATGCTGAGTTTTGTCCTGAAAGTTGGAACACAGCTTCTTATGTATTCTCACCCAATCTTTACAACCTATGTAAATGGGGCTGACTATTGTAGTCCGAATACTCCGCTGATGGATCTGAATGAATTGCCTGGCTGCTTAAACCTAACGGCCTGATGCTATGTTCTAGTACAGCGCCAAGACTTCTGGATATGTCTGCGCTGTCCTCCTTCCCAGAGCAGGGTTACACAGACTGTGCACGAGGATATTCTTCCCAGAACAAGCTGCAGGTTTCTATTTGGCATTGCCATGTTTTTCAGCGGGGGTCTACGTTCCCTCATACAGCACTTTCGATGGCGGTTTCTTACACTTTTGACAACGTGCTTTGCCGGAAGCACATATTGCTGTTGATCCAGTTTGTTGCAGAAGCTTGTGTTCGTGTAGTGGAAGTAATGCATTCCTTTTTAATCCTGCAAGAACAAAAAATCATTTTGAAGAATTTTGCCACGCTCTATTATCCAATTTAAGTTTTTACACAGTTGATGCCCCTGCAAGTTCGGAGCCAGAGAAAGTGTTTGTGAATACACATGCCTGAAGGAATGTTTTAACTGTGCTTTGCCAATCCATATGTAAAATTGATAGAAGAACACCGGCAGTGATTTAATACAGGCATTTGCAATGCAATAGGTCTCGCAATTGCGAGATTTTGATCTATTGGCATTGTAAATGACAAGCCTTTTATTTATGGGTTCGAAAAACCTGGAATAATAAAAGGCATTGTCAGTTATAATTTCAATAGGTCAAAGTTTGGAAAACGCGAGACCTATTGCATTACAGAGAGTGCGCTGCCCCACTTCAGGGACACCGCGCTATGTTTCAGCTTTTTTTTCCCTTTAAACTTTAATGCCACGCTCAGCATTAAAGTTTAAAGTTAAAAAAACAAGCATTGGCATAGCCAATAGGTCTCGCCTTGGGGACCTTATAAGTGCTTAGCCATTTTACAAAGTTGCAGCTTCATGTAGTGACGCTGCAGTCTCGTTTGTGAATCCAGCATTGATAAAGAAAGAATGTATGGTAAAAATAATACATTCTTCAAGTTGTAGGTCAAAAGAAAAGAACAAAAAGACTGTTCTATTTAAATGCAGTGAAAATGCAACAGAAAGTCTCGTCTTTACATTTCTCAATCTGTGACTGACTCGCAAGGGCAGCATCACCTCCTCAAAGGAATCCTTTTATATGGAAATTGGGTCAGTGGGCAGATGGAAAACAGCAGGAGAGAGTGCCAAAAGGAGCTGGGGAGTAGGGGCCTACGAGGAGGGGCGCTGGTCGCACCGGAGTGGCCGGGAGACGGGCAGGAATGGCGTTCTGAGCCGTGGGGCGCATGTATTGGTGCCGTGTCCCTGGATACGGACGCCTTCCAGGTCACAGTGGGCAGCATGTCCGGGTCACCGCATCTGCCATGAACACGATCTGCCGGTGTGACTCTTTCTGGAGACAGGCACAATGAAAACGGAGTTTTCAAAGCACAGCTGAGATTTGTAGGACTTTTTTTTTATTTAGCGCCTTCTCTGCTTCGAGGCTCTGGAGCACTTTTAGAGGCGTTCGTAATTGAGTTCTGGGCGATCTAGGCAAAGAGAGAGACAGTGAGAGATAGAGAGAGAGGGGAGCTGAGAATAAAGAGAGAGAAGGACGGAGAGCGAAAGGGGAGAGAGAAAAAGAGAGGGAATGAGAATAAGAAAAGGAGAGAGCCGAGGAAAGAGAATGCGGGGAGAAAGAGGGGGAGAGGAAGAATGAGAGAAAAAGAGAGAGAACGCGGGATTGAGAGGGGGTTTGGGGTAAATTCAGGAGTTCAAAATGAGAATTTTAAAAGGAATACATACACATGCACGAGGCACGAAGGCTGGGGAGCAGGGGATCATATGAATGAATCTAATCGTCTAAAGAGAAGATAAAAAAAGAAGTTAAAAGCGCCATCACTAAGCAGCGTCCCGCGAGTGGTGTGCGCCATGAAAGTAACAAGGAGGAGCGGGCGCCATCACAAAGCAGCGTCCCGCGAGTGGTGTGCGCCATGAAAATAACAAGCGGTCTTCACTTTTCAAGCACTCGCACTCGTGCTTGTGGTGGCATCCACCTTGCGGGAGCGAGCAGCGGCGCGCTGTTTGTAATTAACGTGGCCGCGCCGCTGCTCGCTCCTGCAAGGTGGATGCCGCCACAAGCACGAGTGCGAGTGCTTGAAAAGTGAAGACCGATTGCTAAAGGCCCTCTCCTAGAGCAGCGCATGCGCGCTGCCTAGGCGAGACCTAAAAAGCTGAAACAGAGTGTGGTGTCCCAGAAGTGGGAGCAGCGCTCCGCATGTAAGTAAAAAACAAAAGCAGAGCGTTGTGTCCCTGAAGTGGGCGCTGCGCTCAGCATTAAAGGGTATGCCCAGACGTGGGTCCCTTGCTCACTTTGCCACTGGATTCAAGATAGCCTGGCTGATGAGGGTTTTGAACCCGAAACCGGTCCCAGGATGCTTGTTTCCGGTCCAGGGAAGACATGGCTTGGCAGTTCGGGCTGGACTGTTCCCATGAGGCACAGGGTCAGACTGATTTGCATATGGCCATGTCTGAACTGGGGTGGTGGAGTGAGCTAAAGAATGATGATGGATTAAACCCAGATCAGTTGACTGGGGGTGAGTGTTTGATTTGCTCTAACGCTCCGTCCATCATCCCCTTTGGTATCGCTTTGTTCGCCCTAAGTTGGCAGGGTATGCCCAGACGTGGGTCCCTTGCTCACTTTGCCACTGGATTCAAGATAGCCTGGCTGATGAGGGTTTTGAACCCGAAACCGGTCCCCAGGATGCTTGTTTCCGGTCCAGGGAAGACATGGCTTGGCAGTTCGGGCTGGACTGTTCCCATGAGGCACAGGGTCAGACTGATTTGCATATGGCCATGTCTGAACTGGGGTGGTGGAGTGAGCTAAAGAATGATGATGGATTAAACCCAGATCAGTTGACTGGGGGTGAGTGTTTGATTTGCTCTAACGCTCCGTCCATCATCCCCTTTGGTACAGCATTAAAGTAGGCAATACAGCATGCCTCACAGCAGCGCATGTGCTGCCCAGGCTCGACCTAAAAAAAAAAACAGAAACAGAGCGCGGTGTCCCTGAAGCGGGCGCCACGCTCAGCTTAAAGGTTTTAAACACAATAAGCGGCCATCATTGTCCCACTTGTGCTGTGGTGGGGTGTGCGGTGGGGTGGGGGCAGCCACTTTTAAAGTGAAAGCGCGCATAGCGCTCCATACAAGAAGCGCCCACCATTGTCGCGCGAGTGCTGTGCGGGCGCGCTCCAAATACAAGAAGCAGCCTGCCATTGTCCCCATTATTCATTAAACAAAATAGTGCTCACCGACTTAAAAAGCGGACGTGTAACACGATAATTAAAAGGTTCAGTCATTATAGGAGGTTACAGATGCAGACAAGGCGGTAGCAAGGAGGGACTAACAAGCCTATTCACAAATTAAAAGCAACGATTTAGGAAAGACAGTAACAGGAGCCAAATAAAAAAATGGGCGGGGAAATAGGCGGAGCTTGTATGCCATACCTCAATACAGCATGCCTCACAGCAGCACATGCGATTTCAAATGGAAAAGGATGGGAGCCTGCCCTTTTTTGAAAAATGCTACTGCAGTACAGTTAAAAATTATTTTATATATATATATATATATATATATATATATATATATATATCTATCTCAGGTACAGAGTAAGGGTAGTAAGGGTAGTAGACAGTAGTGTCTCTAAATGTGAATTGTAAAGGGGGCATATAATGGACCATTACTATGTACCTGTCCATCCATCCATTGTTGGCTACAATGTATGGCACCTTTCTCTTTTCTCAAAGGTGCCATACATTCTAGCCACCAATGGATGGATGGACAGGTACAGATAAATAGGTTGCAATGATTTTAATGAGAGTTGTATATTGTATTGTGATTTTAAAATGTATATATGTCAACTATGTTTTGTAGCCCTGAAGAAGTCCTATGAAAGGATGAAACGCGTTGGCTACTCTGTGAAGATAAAAAGAATAAAGAATAAAAGATTATTTAAAATTCCACTGCATATGTCCAAGAGCATACTTTCTTATAATTTTTGACTTCATGAAAACAATGACTTTAGTAAACTGACCTATGTCTGGAAATAAGTGTGTGCTGATCATCTTTTGGTAATTGTTCATGTGAATTCATTCACTATTGAGAAATTATGAGGTCTTCTTTCTCATGATCTCTGCACCACGTAAAATAGACTCCCACTGATATAACAGGTGTGGTATTGTGTCTAAGGCCTCTTTGTAAATTGTAAGCTTTAGATAAAGCAAGGAACATCACTGGAAACAGTATGTTGTTTCTAGAATCTCAAACTGACCACGATACATCAGCTCGTGATAAAATTAAAAGTGGGGCTGAATCCGAGACTCCCCTTATAACCACCTACAGCAGAAAACAGAGTCAGATAAGGTCCATTATTAACAACAAATGGCCTATTGTTATGACAGATGCCATCTTGGGGGAGCGCTTACCATCGCAACCCACCCTTACCTTTAGACAGGCCCTGTCCATGAACAGTGCCTTAGTAAAAAGCAGTCCTGAACTAGCAACCCACGGTTCCAAATCTAAAACCAATTGGCTCACACTGAAACATGGCTTCTACAAATGTAGCTCGTGTAGAGCATGTAAATTTGGAAAGAACACCTTCGAATACACTTCTGCATTTGGAACTAAACCTATTCCGTTGAAGGCAGTATACAACTGCAGAACAGATTTTGCAGTTTATGTTCTAACCTGCACACGTGAATTTCAGTATGTGGGAAGCACGAAGCTGCAGGTTCACACAAGAATCCTGCAGCATTTGAGGGCTATAGTTAATTCTGATTCCACATACCCTGTAGCTGGACATTTTAAAACAACACATAATAACAACCTTCGTTGTCTTAAGTATTTTGTTATTGGGGCAGTGTCATCACTAAGAAGAGAATAGGGAGAAATTTCTTAGACAACTTGAGTCAAAGTTCATTTTAGAATTGGACTCTAGAGCCCCCAATGGTCTTAACCAGGGAGAAGATTTACACAACTTTCTTTGAGATCTCCAAATGAGGGTTTGTGTGCTGGCATCTGGTTTGTGTATTGTGGAGTCTATCCATCTCACATACACTTTATATACAATACATTTGGCACATAACATCTAAGTGTGCACCAAATACCTCGAGGTTCCTTCCTGTTTTTTCCTGTTCTTTCCTGTGATCTCTCTAGGCACTCCTTTACTACTGTGTACTACTGTCACCTGCATTCACTAGAGTTAATTTAGGCTCCTGACAACAATACAGATATATATCGATTGTATTAGGAGATACTCCCATCCTTTTTGAGCTAGGCGATATGTGCCGGTTTAGTCCACTGTTTTACAGGTCCCCGATTTTTTAGAGGGGCATAAATCACTTAGCACAGAGCACTTTATGATATCGTGGCACTTTATGGGATTTGCATTTTGCACATAGTTGTTTTATTGATTATTAATGCATGGCTATAGACAACTCTTGTATATCAATTTTTCAAGGTATTGCTCCTGCTATTACAGATGTTTGTTGAAATATTGAGTTTACAACAGAATCAATTTGCATTTGTGCTGTGATCTATGTCTTTATTCATTCCATTGTTTTTTAACATACAATGATGACATTTATCGGTTTTGTATGACATTTTTAAGATAGTGGTGAGTACTAGACCATATCGAATCTAGTCAGTACAAGAAGATTTAACACTGGAAAAAGGCATTTAAGCCAGATACTGTATTTATTGTATATTTATATTCTATGGTGCAAATTGTGTTTTTACCTTTGCTTGTCTACCATAACATATGCCTATATTTATTGTATTTATAGGAACAGTTCGGAGTATGTTTACCTTGATTCACAGTAAGGATAGTCTTTTGTCTGGCCACTAGTGTGAACGATCACATGGTGCGGAGGTCAAATATAACTATTGTCTTTGCAGCGCGTTAGATTATGTGAGCAAGGCCACCCGCAGTGGCCGAAACGCGTCATACCGCCATGATAATTGAATAAACAGCATTTGGAAAGCACATACCTCAGGAGTCCGTGTCCTTGTGGTGCAAGTAGAGCACTTTATCTGGGACTCCTTTGTGATTTGCCAAGGCACTGTTATCTGTGGTCCATTATATGCCCCCCTTTACAATTCACATTTAGAGACACTACCGTCTACTACTCTTACTCTGTACCTGTCCATCCATCCATTGGTGGCTACAATGTATGGCACTTTTGAGCACAGAGATAGGTGACTCACCATTCAGCAAATGAACAGTGGTTTTACAACTCCACATCATTTTGACTTCATCCCTCCAAGCCAACCTATTCTGAACCACAAACTCTATTGGTCTATTAAACAGTTTTCACAGGATGATGAAGTGTTTACACAGCATGATAAAGTGCAGTCTTGTAATGTTTAATGCAGCATCGCTTCAAAAACAATTCCATCTTCTCTGATACAAACTGAGCACCATTGTCCACAACCACTTCTTAAGGACAACCCTCCTTCATGAACACACTACCCCAAAATTGAACTACATTTTCAGATCTGATATCTTTCACAAATGCAACCTACCTTCCATTTAGAGTAATAGTGTATCATCGAAACAGCATTTCCATCCTTACCAAGACCACAGCTGTTCATTCCCAACTTCTCCCTTGCCTACACATGAAATTTTAAGTGGGTAATTTTAGTTTCAATTAGTTTCCTTTGTCTGATGGCTTTTGTACATTGTGTGCAACTAAGACAGTCACTCACAAATCTTGCTATATCTTTATACAGGCCTAGCCCCCAAAAATAATTCTCATTTAGCAACTCTATTAACCTTGTTCAAAGGCACTGTGCCCATCACACTACTCCACCATCTTCCGTCCAAACCAAACACATTAGTAATCACACAATTCATTGCTCTTGTCATTTGACTTGCACCACCCCTTCAAATGCTGTTCAATCACTTTCACCAAACATTGTCCCCACTCACTCTGGTTTTCCATTCTTCCTCTGTTATGTCACCCATGCATGAAATAGCCACTTTTCCAACACCCCAATCATCGTTTTTCATGTCATCACCTGCGTCTATGGGCAACCTTGACATTCTTACTTACATTTTTTAAGAGTACGCAGTGGTCCATGGGACCGTTGGCTACTCCTAAAAAATATTTATTGTCAACATTCTCAAAGGGTAATGTGTCCCTTGGGAACCCCTTCCTGTTTGCAAATGGCTTGCCACCACATGTGTGTAGTCAGTAAAGAATTAACGTTTTGGGATCCAATTTTAGTCGCAAAACATGAATACACATCAATCAGATCCAGTATTTGGAGGGGACGCCCTAAACACTCCTTGCAAAACTGCATTGCAATTTAGTTTTGCACATAAGAAAAGGCCTTTTTGCAGTAGCAAATGGCCCGATTCTACAAATCGGACTGTTTGTGAACAAAAGAAGGCTTCATACATCTGGCCCTTAATTCCAAATATCTACGGTACATAGTGTAGTTTTCATGCTGATGACAGTCAAATTTATCTGAGAGTAACCAGCAATGTTGATCAATTATCCAAGCTCCAAAGCTGCCTCTTGTTCAATTTATAACTTGTACATCTAATTTATCTGCAACTCAATCCCTTCAAGGTGAAGGGTCCCAAACACTATTTCTCATGGTGCACCCCGACCACCTTGAGTCATCTATATTACGATGTCACCACGTAGGAGGCTCTACATCAAAGTTATCATTACTCAGAATGCCACTACAGAGAATGCCTCTACACTGAATAAGGTAGCATTAAAGATTAATGTAGCAAATGGGTTCCACCATTTTAGTCCACCAGGATTTTTCGCTTTTGACTACCTGGGTTTTAGACCTTTGTTGTCGGTGAGTCTCACTTACAGTAAATTCATGGTAATTGGACTGAGTGTGGTAACAGCCAGTGCCAGCTGTATAGCTCAAAAATAGTATGGGACATGTTTGTTGTCTGTTTCACTATACACTGTTTAACTGAACACAGCTTACCTGTGCACGGTGGAATGCCATTTGGTGAGTAACCAAAGAGTGACATGCAACTCCATCATGATCACATTAAAACAGAACACAACAGGGACAAATCTCAGAGGATAGAAGGATGAGGAGATGCAACATCACACAGAATGTCTTATCCTGTGACTCTATGCACACATTGTACAACAGGAGCAGGCCAACTATTCTAACCTCATGCTGATGAACACGGAAATGTCCATAAGAAAACCTAATAGATATGTAAACAATGAGGAATGAGGAAGCGTCAGCTATGTGAATGATACCACATTTACCAAGAGTCAACTTATGATAAACCAAATATTTCTTGGCATGATATGCATTGTAAACAATTTAAATTTCAGCTCCCCAGCATTTTTTCTTATAGAGTGTGAAATGATTATTTCCTATTCACAGTATTCTCTAGACCTGGTACACTGCAATACATGACATGGACCCCTGTGGTTGATAATGATTTGGATAGAGACTGTAGTAACAGAGCTTTGGACAGAGACTGAGACCTAATGGGGGTCAGTGAGTTAATGCAAAAGTTCCAACACCGTAGTGATGCACAGTGAAGCCATAGCAATGCTGCATTTTTAACTGTCTATTTGGGCATTGATGCTCATATTTTTCTTGTTCCATGCATGTATGCCATGTGCCAGACTGTTGATCCTGCCACTAAGTGTCCCAAGCGACTCCATCATCACAGCCTATATGTTTCAGTTTGCAGCTTTCATGTTATCTGATATTGCACTACAGCACTTCCAAGCCCAGCAAACAGGTCCTCCGACTTGACTTCTGCTGGATTGTACATGTAGTAAATGACCTGTTCTGGCAATGCACTCAAAGTTTCACCATTCTTTTGGATCACTTTCAAATCACCATGTGTGCATGCTAATCTATCCTCTTCAACAGTGGTAGGGAGAGTCTAACTTTCTCTCATCAAACTTCAGTGAGCTGACATTGTGTTTCAGAGGACATGTTGACTAGTGTCAATTTTGAGGGCATATCTTTATAAGTGGCTGATGTGGAATGTGATTTTGCAGTGTGTACCAATGCTATGGAAGCAACCGTTTGTTCTAGAGGTGATATTGTGATGTTCTCCGCCAGCAACATCCCCTTCTCCTTATCCCTGCGTGGTTTGATTGCTGGCTGTGACATGGTAATGTCTTCAATTGGTTATATACATTGTCTGCGGAACTGGTTCCAGCCACACAGATTGGGAACAGTAAATATTGTGAAGTGCCATTTTATTTAATAAAAATCTCATTGATAGATGTTATGAAATTTGTGATACATTTCTCTAAAAATAAATACCTATAGTTTACCTTGGCATGACCAATGGAGGTGCAACTTTCTTATGTGGCCCACCAAGTTTTAGTCAACATTTTAGAAAAGTCATCCTCCTAGTGGGTCTGGTTGTGCTTCACTAGAGGTGCAGACAATCTATTGTACTCAAAAAAGTAATCCTTACACAAATCATGAAAACTCTGAGACAGTTTTGACAGGCATCTAGAGAATAGCAAACCCGGCTAAATCTCTGCTATTCAATCACCCAGGGCAAATCCCATAGAACATATAAAGTAATAGCATGCTAAATCTGGTACCCCCCCTGGACCATTAACTCTAGTCACAAAAGCTCAAGTACGTAATTTGGGATATATACTTTTTCAGGTATACTAGACCTATCGGTGCAGCTAGCACACAGCTTACATAATGATTCTACAATTCTTCCTCCCCCTCCCTTAACCACCCAGTCATCCCACTTCTGCTTACACATTTTAAGGTCGACCCTAACAGCGTACATGCGCTGCTCTGCGAGACATGCTGTATCTGGTCGGGGTGCTTAGACCATGCCCACCAATTTCTATTGGTTTCTTTTTGTGCCTTCCTGAATTCTATTCTTCCTATTGGTGAAACACTGCTCTTTGACCTGCCTTTGGGTGTGTGTTTCTCTCTTGCGGTGACTGCCCCTCTTACATGTCCCCTTACATCATAATGTATTTTTCGTTTGTTTGGCGTACTCTTTGTTTCGTTGAATTGGTCCCGTGTCATGAACACAGAGCTTCTAGATGTTTTTGCCCACACAACACTTGTTCATTTTAAAGATGCGCCCCCATACTTGTTTACTTTATGAACGGATTACAATGCACATTTGACTTTTGCTCAGTCTCCAGCATCGACCGTTGTTGCAGCACTCGGGTTATTTTGATTTACTATGTTCAGGCACGTTGGATATTATATATCCTTAAATGCCGATCTCGATTATAGGCTTTCCATGTACGTTCCTTTGTACTTTTACTTTTATGTCTATTGCCTGTTCCGGTTTCTCTATTTTTGATAACGCGGTCATTCAACATCATACCGAAAAGCCCTTCCATTCCATGAAGGTTGCGCCAGAAGTGACGGTACCTTGAACCTGCTGACATACTCCACAAGGTATGCAAACATTTGAGGGTGATGGTGTATACTGTTTTTCGACTACAGCACACTTTCACATTGTCATACACGTTAGACTGAGAGACACTGCGCAAATGCATCAGTCTATTCAAGCCGAGTCCCCGCCTGCGTGAAATGACTTCTGCACATTCTGTGGTGACAGGGGTAGTAGCGACTGCCTGTTTGCAGCACTGCGGTGCCGGTTGGAGCGTCCGCCTCCTTAATGCGGGCTGAAATCACACATGCAACTTTTTTTCCCCATTCAGCATGCTAGCCTTCACTGCCTGTGGCATGCATTGCTGTTCTTTTGTTTCCCTGCCTATTGTGCACAGGAATTACAGGATGGCCTTCCTTCCCTGTTGCTGCTCTACAGGTTCTCATCGCATTTGTTTCTCTGCTTATTGTGCACAGGGATTACAGGATGGCCTTCCTCCCCTGTTGCTGCTCTACAGGTTCTCATCGCATTTGTTTCCCTGCTTATTGTGCACAGGGATTACAGGATGGCCTTCCTCCCCGGTTGCTGCTCTACGGGTTCTCGCCGCACTGCATCTTAGCTAAGGTATTGATTCAAGAGTAGTGATGGTGTGATTGTACAATGCAGCACCTTTAGAACTGCCAGCTGTATTTTCACTGCTCCCCTGTGCCTCATCTTTGCTCAGAACATGGCTCCCGGGCTGCAGCTCATCTTCACCTCAGTGGCCCACAAGATCACGGTGCCGCAGGACACTTTGAGATCCTTCGTGCGCTGGGAGTTGGAGTTGCAGGGCTATCTATGGATGTTTGGGGACAGGTTGAGTGGCCCATTCTCCCCGGGCAGTGTTAGTGATTCCACTTTGAGTTGTTTGCAACCCCTTATGGATTCTGTGACCCTTGCAGTAGATGTTGTAGCACCCAGTATAATGTGCTGCATGGCTAAATGTTTACAAAGTCCCAAAGTCAAAACCTATTGGCTATGCCAATGCTTGTTAGTTCAGGTACCAGCAGTCACCGGACTCTGCCTCTAACTGCACCGGAATCGAGCACTTCCGAATGTACCAACCCAAAGTCACACACACACACACATATGCACACATTCAGGCACACACACACACACACACACAGGTTGCAAGCGATAGAACTGTAGATCAGAAAACATCTTCTTGAGTAGGCTCTATGCCAATCTGCCCTAGTAACTATAGTATGATGCTTCACGTACCAGTCTTCTTCATGAAATGCTTTATTGTCTTCCAAGGAGCCCTCCATTACATCAGCAGCAGCACATTGATTCCTAACATGGATATCTTCATACAGCTCAACTTTGTATATTTCATTGTGTTAGGATATGATGTGCCTGTACTCATGTATCCCGAGTAGCGCCTTGTACCTTTCTTATTAACCCTACAAATACCAATAAAATCTTTTCACCTAGAAACAAAAAAAGAAAATACATCCTCCTGTAGGAACAGTTCTTGCATGGTACACTGAAGTGGCCTATCTTTACAGATGCATCCAGTGGCATTTTCAACGTTAGTGTGCCGTTCTGCATAATATGCGTGTATTTTCGAATGAATGAAAGTGGATTTGTAAAGCCCAACTTGCATAATAAAGGTGTTTGTGGATACTTAATGCTATCACATTATGTAGCTTTATGTACAAGTGGAAAATCTTCCACATTGTTGAAGTGTGCTTCACCATGGCATACATGATCATTGGACATGTTGGGATTATTACAGCCCAAGTGTGACACATCAGGGTAGATGTGTGCAAATGAGTGCATGTCGTTGTGTTCACCTGGTATACCGGGTGATTCCCTCTTAGCAGCCTTACTGCCCTTTGCACCCTGTTCCTCTCATCCATGGTATGTGTACTGTTCATGCTATGCATGTTGTATCTTCAGGGGTTTCCTCCAACAGGAGCCACATATCAAGTCAGGCATAGACTGGATAAGTCACCTGTGCATGCTGTTATGATATGTTATGTTATGTTATGGTATTTTATGCAAAGCATTTATCAAATCTGTTGGTGATAAAGAAGTAGGAAAGATCAAAAACCAGGAGAATTAACCTGAACTAAAATTAAAAAAGAAGTGGCTTAAGCTTTTCCTAAAAGGAAGTTAGGAAGAGATAGACTTCAACTCATAGCTTAGAGGCTTAGACTGCGAAAGATTTGCAGAGAAATTATATCTTTTTTAAAACGGGGGTCAATAAGAAAATTGGTTTGTGGTGAGCAAAGGACTGTGAGGGAAAATATTAAATTAGTTTTGATTTGAGAAAACTGAGTTTGGAGCCATATTGGAATTTCTGCAACAAACACATGGTTTTAAAAATGAATCCTCTTTAGGACTGGAAGCCAATGAAGTTGGAACAAGATGACGCAGCCGATGTGTGTTGAGGAGCTAATGCTACTGATCTAGTTGCTTGATTCTGAATTATTTGAAGTCTGTGAACCTGATAATGAGAGATGCCTCAGTAGAGAGAATTACAGCAATTAAGCTGGAACCAATAATAGGTGCTATTGGTGTGCTCCAACCATCCTCACAGAAAAGAGAAGAGGGAGAACAAGAGCCAACTTGCATAAGTACAGGCAACATGAGGAAAAAATATAGGATGCCTGTGTATCGATTTAAGGTTTGAACCAACTTCTTGTTCTTCATCAATTTTTCGTGGTTTGACACTTCATGTCAGGACTTTTTAAAAATAAATTTTTAACAGTCCTTTTGGCAGGTGCAATTAAATTGATTGTTTCTAGTGTGTAATTACACAATGCTGCTTTCTTTCCAGGTGCAAGTTTGGAACTCCCAAAGAGGTCCTGAATTTCCACTTCCTCATCTTTGTGGTGCATATACCTTTTTCTTCATTAAACACCTTTTGGTTCCTGAGTCCAGGAAGATCCTAACTCACCTGACTTGTAACTGTGCAGTGTTTGCTCCTTGACACTTCCATGGCTATGGTCCATCTGAGCAGGCTCAGTTCCACAAAGTTTGGTGGGTTCCAGCTGTGGGTTGCTTTTTACATTGTGCTGCAATAGTATTTACGTTGTGTATCAAACATTGCGTCATATTGTTAGCTTGCGCACGTCCGAGGACGTTGTCGCCATGTGATGCAATGTTCTAATGTTGGTGCAATGCACAGCAGCTTATTTTTATTTGGGTTGCTTGAGACGTCTGTAAGTAAATTTGGGCCTAGATTTATGGTGCCCAATTATTTTTGTTGGACTAGGTTCAGTTGGAGTACAGACACCTGGGTCTTTGTTCTTTCTGGCTTTCTGTTGTTGTCCTGGGAAAGTAGTTCTTCTTATGTGAAGCAGTTATGCTCCATATTCACAAAGCAACTCATTTGTGTTTTTTTCCAGCATGTAGTATGGATGGTTAAATGCAGGCAAAGCCTTCATTTCTCGCAGCTGCATGTACATTGTTTCACCCTCATTGGTGTGTTGTCTCCTGTCCTGGGATCTTCAGGTTGCATTCCCATTTGATCAGTTTTAGGCCCTGCCAGATATTAGATGTTCTTTTGGAATTTCCACGTTGTGCAATCCTGTGCATAGCATGTTGGGATGTTGCGCTCCAGATGGGTGGTTGTTATTGTGTTGAGTTTGTCTTGCATGATGGGTAAGGCTGCATACTAATTACCATTTAAGATTTTACCTACAGACAGCTTAGCTGACCATCTTGAAATGATTTTTCTTTTTTACTTTAATAAAAACTATCCCAAGATGGCAGCCATAAATTTATGCACATGAACGGCAGCCACATAGAGAGTCGGGCTGGGGGAAACAATGCATTGGAAAACTCAATAGATCGCTTCCTAGTGTCACGGGTGACACCTATTAGCTTTGTCAATGCTTGTTTTGTTAAATACATTACATGCTTTGTGTACTTGCTCAAGTGGAGTCTGCCTTAGTTAGAATTTATGTATAGTGGGTGGCATAGTTTATTTTGGCCTTCATTCTTAGATGTATAACGGGCTTTTTTTTATAAAGTTTTTTCATTTGGTTTGCTTGTATGCATATTTCAATATCATAATACATTTGCGTCAGGCACCGCTTAACAAAACTTTAAAATAAAATATTATAACGTGTGCTCCTAGGTCTGAGTAAATGAAGATTTATATACTTTTTTGTCTGAAATAGATGTCCAATCCTGTAAAATGCCCCTGTTTGAGGGACGCATGCTGTGTTTTTATAACACATGGATTACATGACCGATGCTCATCTCTGAAAGAGATTTTGATGAACAATTGACGGTTTTGCCACAAAATAATTCTTTACTGGGGCAACCGTTTCACACCTGTTGCTGAAAGGAGGCCACCTTATATAAAAACAATCCACTAAAGCGTGGTTTTTGGGGTTATACTTGCACATTAAGTAACTTTCTGCAGTTATCCTCCCGTCCTCACATTAAATATCACAGCAACCAGAGAGCAAAACACTTTTCTTGTAAATGAAAACCGCTCTCAACGTTTGGTCTCGTGTGCAGCTGCGGTGAATGTTGCACCTGGTCTCCTCAGTGGGGTTTCTGAGGTGAAGTGGTGGCATCTGCATTACAATATATCTACGATTGGAAATTCTCAATGTTAACATCACTCAGTGCTGTGGCACTGTAAACAGCACGAATAGTTTTCCTGATAAGACAACATCAACCTTTTTCCGCTGCAAACTCTGTTAGTATTTTTTTCAATATAAGTATTTACAAGTTTTAACTTTTATTTGCATTTAACATTTGGGCTTTTGCAGGAAACGAAAGAATAATTTGGCAGCACACTCACAGTGTACATCAAATGTATCACATTAATACAAAAGGCCCTTCACCAGTCCACTGAACTTTGTATAGAAGGGGACTTAGGGATGGGGAAAGTGTTTGGGCAAAAAATATATAGATGTCACCTTGTGGTATGAAAATGATTTAGCTCACTTTTAGAAAGGTTATGTTCTAGATCATATTTTAGAATTTTCAACACACAAACTGCTTGTTTTAAATTCCAGGGTTTGTCCGTTGCGCCTGTGTGAGGGAGCTATTTCTTTTGGAGAATAAAAACGTGTTTGGAAGATTACCATGGAATTGTTTCCCCTCTCAGTGGAAGTGAGTGGTTTGCCCTGTCACCAGTGATAGCCCATCCCTTGATTGCCTGAATGTACATATCCTAACGTCTCCTCCACCTGTTGAAGATCCCCAACAACTTTGGCAAAGAACTTAAAGATTTGCAGGCAAGCAGGTGGAGAAATTGCCCAGTCTGGCACATTGATTCAGTATGTGTTAATTAAGCTGCATGGTTCTTACTTGCAGGAGGGTCTGGGGACCTTGTCGTTTTGATGGTAATGTCTGTAAACGCAGCATGTCTATCTGGAATCTCAGGACAGTGGTGCTGCAGGGTTGATGGCCTGTGCTTGTGGGTGGCGTCCTTATGCGTATGCACCCAGGGGTGATTGTGGAATTCACCTGCCCATCATAACTGTTGTCAAGGATGCTGTGAGTGGTCAGGGAGGCCATTGGCTGATGAGATTCAGGAAGAACGTTGGCATGCACCAGTGAAATCCTTATGCGTATGCACCCAGGAGTGATTGCGGAATTCATCAGTCCATCATAACTGTTGTCAAGGATGCTGTGGGTGGTTAGGGAGGCCATTGGCTGATGAACTTCAGGAAGAAAATTGGCATGCACCAGTGAAGTCTTTATGCGTATGCACCAGGGAGTGATTGCGGAATTCATCAGCCCATCATAACTGTTGTCAAGGATGCTGTGGGTGGTCAGAGAGGCCATTGGCTGATGAGCTTCAGGAAGAACATTGGCATGCACCAGTGAAGTCTTTATGCGTATGCACCAGGGAGTGATTGCGGAATTCATCAGCCCATCATAACTGTTGTCAAGGATGCTGTGGGTGGTCAGGGAGGCCATTGGCCGATGAGCATCAGGAAGAACGTTGGCATGCACCAGTGAAGAAGAGCAAAGCTCGGGAAGCTGTACGTCATGACAAGGGGCTGAAAGGCAGCTACTGTGAATCTCTGCTGGATCCACCACATAAAAAGTGCTTGGCAAAGCTAGCAGAGGCCGAACCATATACAAAAAAAACCAATAGTAGGTGCATCAAGTTGGAAGAACAAAAAAGGATGACTTAATAGGCATATTGGCGCCCAATACAATTTCCAGTGCATAACCTGAGCCTGTGCCTTGATGAATGGATGAAACAAGGAAGAAATTAATCTGAATGACAGCAACGATAGTGAAACTTTGGAATTGTGTTAGTGGCACAGTTGAAAGTGTCTCCATTATTGTTTTGGGCCTTGGACCACTGGTTTCATGTGTGTAGGTTATCAATCAAGATCAATGTTGTACAGTCAGGAGATTGAAGTTAGGCAGTGACTGAACCCTACAGTTACGTGCAATGTACTGAAGGTGTTATAGTGTATTCCTATTTTCATGAATATATAATGATTTTTATGTTGGATCCAAGTCATAAACATTTAATTAATATGATTGTAGTTAAAACAAATGTAATATGACATAAAGAGGAGTGTTTATTGACATAATTTATCTGTACCACATTTTCATAAAATCGCCATATTAGTTTACAGGGATGCTGTCCATTTCGCTCCTGCTCTTCAGTTCCCATATTGTCCCCTTGCATATCTTCTCTTCCCACAGGCTCCGCAGAGCAAAGACAAGTTGATGTAATAGTTATTTTCCTAATGTGCTCGTACTGTGAACAGGGCCGACTGGGAACCCAAACCAACCCTGGTAATACAGCTGGACCGGCCCGGAGGGTGGAGGTAAGGGGGTAGGCATTGGGGGTGTCTGCTAGTGAATAGCACTGCTTCCTGCTTTAGCACTGCTGCCGCTTTTGTTACAGTAGCCAATATTGCAGCACTGCTGCAACACCGGCCCCCAGTAACCAAACCGGCCCCCACCGCTTGGAAACCGGCCCCCACCATTCCGGCCCACCGGGAAAACGCCCAGTGCCCACTACAGCCCGTCCGTCCCTGACTGCGAATGAACTTTCTAGTGTTCCTAACTGTTACAAGTGTTTAGGATCCTTCCGCTGTAGTTCTTTTGCTGGGCCTTTCACTCTTTGGCTGGTGTATAGTCCATAGTTTAGAATGTTGCATATTAGCTGAACTACATATAATAATGTGACATTGAAGATGCTCGACTTTTGCTTGGAAAATGGGATAGTGCTAATGTATAATGTTTTGACGTGGATTTCTCTGATTTGTCAAAAAAGATGATGCACGGGATCATACCATGCTGAATCTGTAGTTTAGCTAATTTCCTATGCAAGAATTGAGTATAAGAACCCCTTTTGGAGGTGAGCCAGATTTAGATGCGTTTTAGAGACACACCATTCCACTAGAGATGCTGCACAATTCCTTATGATTTTGCTGTTCATTTGGGACTTAAAATAATTCTGATTTATGACTATGTTTTCTGAATTTGAGACATAATGGCATTTTAACATTTACTCTGTATCGCTTGAGTTAGAATTTTTGTAATAAAACCCTTTAACTTTTTCCTGATCTAGAACTCAGTTATCGAATGGTCCAAATTAATTATTTGCAACTCTGCTAACTAAAGTTGGGTTTGATGTTGAGGAGGGTGACTTTTAGTGCAAGATCAACAGAGGAGCAGAACCACCAGAGGTAAAATTTGGGGTGTCATTAATTTTGGTGTTCAGCTTCCACAAATGTCATGAGGTTATTGACTATGAGGAAGGTGAGGACATGGATTTCTATGTCTCAAGGTTCTGACTATTGTTTCTTCTGCCCCTTTCTTGACTTTGCCAGGAGTACTACCTCTGGAATGAAGACAGTAGAAAGAAGGCTTCAAAGCCTATCTAGAGGGAGTCCTATGTACTTAAAAAAATATGCTTATTTGTTCAGAGATCGCATTGTAGCTAAAGTGTGTAGGATGTTTAAACATTTTCCTCAGGATGGAGTGCTGGATGAGGGAGGGGCGGTGGAGGAATATACTGGAGCTGATTAGGGAATATTTAATAGAGAAGGCCCATAGATGAAGGTGTTAATTCAGGGTCCCATGGGAGGTACAGGGCATGTCACAAGACGGATAAAATAATTAAGAAAGACGAGTTGAGGAAATACGGGTCATAAAGTGTCAGGTGATAGGCAGGCTCCTGGAAAGGAAGGTAGAAGCAGCTGAAGGGTGGGTAGTGGTTCTATTAAAAGTTCTTACTAATTGAGAAGCAGTTTCATTTGGGAAACTCCAAAAGATGCCCGCACATTCCGTGTTTCTAAAAGATGTAGGATAATAGGGTATTTAGACTTCTTTTCAAGGCACAAGAAAGGAGTATGAAAGTGATGAAAATGTTAGTGGAAGTGAGTTAGACTTAGTTAATAATGAGAAAGTTGTACAAATTCAAGCAAGTATGGGGTCACCTCAATGGAAAGCGTTGCTGGGAGAGATGGTAGTAAGTATGATGGCAGATTCTGGTTCTCCCTACATACTATTTGATTAACTGAATCTCTTTGGATATGCAGGTATGAGGTTGGAGAAGGCAAAAATATAACCATGTGCCTATATTAGAAAGCTGAAAGATAGTAGCTGGACTACAAGAGTGCAAGAGTTAGACCACTGAGATGTATGTAACAGCAAGTGGACTATTTTTGCTAGCATGCTGCAAACAATAAGGGTTGCATAATATATTAAATCCCAATCATTCTATGCAAATGTTGAGAGATGAACTTAAACATGGAAAAGTAAATTTACAAACATGATCAACCCTTAAGTAAAATCAAGTAGCTTATGGTCAAAAGCATTTTAAGGGATAATGCTCTTTAATGAATATAAAAGGTAACTTTGGTGCTGAAAGCTGATTTGCAAAAGTGTGGAGAGTTAAGAGTATTTGATACTGATAGTTTTGGCACATAAAGTCAATGTTAGGGTCATGCGTGTGAGAATTTGTATCCTAACGTTTATGTAGGTTGACCTTTCTTGTGAGAGACATAGACTTAGGGACAGTTTTAATGCAAGAACAGGTTGGAAATGAAGAGGATGTAGCCTTTGTATTCTGATAGTTAAGGAGAGTGAACACTAGTTTTCACTGAGTATGGAACATTGGAATGCTGGTGGAGAGTGAAGCACTTTATGACAAGGTTGTGGTCAATTTACTGTACATATGAATCCCCAAACTGTTGGTGTATTTGTTCACCACGAAAGAGGAAGTTTAGGCACAGCTGTACAGCTGAGGATAGCAAAATGGCAATAACAATATGGGTTTAAAGAGTATTGCTTTAGGTGGAATTTCGTTCATGGTTGTTAAATGGGAGTTCCAATTGGCAAGCGCTGAGAGCTAAGAAAGATGGGGAGGAGCACATGATAAATTATGACAGGGACTGTTAAATGATGCAATTATGTTTTGAAAAGTAAAGTAAGTTTGTGAGGTTTGACCCAAGAAAAATAGCGTGGAGCAGGAGACCTGACTTCATCATTATCAGGGACACTGGAATTATGCGAATCTGCTGCTACTTTTTTTCCCATAATTACGCATTCACCGGATTTGCCACATTTGCCACATTATCTAACATCTGCTGAATACTCTGCAGATTTTAATTTAAAAAAAATTGATTCTAGCTCAAATGGATGAAAAGTTACTAAAAACATGGCGACATGTGTTCGCGTGCACTTAAAGGCCCTTCGCAAAGGTTAACTGGTCATCTTTCATTAGCTTATTTCTGTGTTTTGTTGTTGAACTAGTACTAATGAGGTGAAATATATGCCAAGAAGGTATTGCTGTGTTAAAAAAATTCAAAATAATGAAGTAATGCTATTAAACGTGTCACATTATGCTGCGTAACTTGTGTTTTCTTGCTGCACAATTTAGTCAAGCCTGTCACATAATTCCAGTGGGCCTGATCATAATATGGCAGATGAGTGGATGGACGATGGAATGGTCAGGTGAATTGGTTTGCTGGAGTTCTGGAGGAACTGAGAGAGAGGGTTGTGGAATTGGACCATGTGGGTCATATAGGTTTAAAGGCCATAATTCAAAGGTTAAAAGAGGGTCAACTAAGGATTTCCTGATGATGGTTCTCAGTTGCCATCGTAGAACAGTGAGACATTTTTGGAGATGTATTGGACTTAGACATATAGAGATATCATTTTATTATCCTACAAGCACTGGTTTAGTTGAGAGGTCAGCTCCGTCCAACAATATTAAGCTAAAAATACAATACTGTACTATACAGTATGTGCAATAGGGAGTATATGCCTTTACTTCTCAATACCTTTACTTCCTCATCTTTAGTTTATCCACCCACCACCACCCCTAACGTCAAAGACTAGCTCCCTCTTCTCACTGCCCTGAATTGTACCCCACACATCATTAACTCTGCCACATCCCTATGTATAACCTTGGACAAAGACCTCTCCAAGCAAAAAAACATCAGCGCCATCACCAGAGGAGATAACATGCAGTTGCATATTCTTAGGAAACTAAAACCTTTCCTCCCTGCAGCAGACCTCACAATGGCAGTTCAAGCACTTATGCTTTTGAAATTAGAGTATGGTAGTACTACCTTGGTGGTCCTCCCAAAAACCTCCCTTGTACAGTTGAAGGATACACTGAATGCAGCAGCCAGTCTCATCACTGGATCAAAAAGACGCAATCATATCACCCCTGACCTTCAATCACTGAAATAGCTACCCTCCAAGGCCAGGATTCATCTCAAAATTGCTTGTATGACCCACAAGGCACTGCATCGCTATACCCCCTCCTACTTGAATCAGAAACTGACCCTATCGGGTGGAAGTAGATCTTCTAGAAGCACGAGCTCCTTACTTTTTAAGCCACAAAAATTCAAGAAAAAGAAGACATACAACCCATCCTTCTCCAGAATTGCCCCAAAAATCTGGAGCTCTCTCCCTACCGAGATCAGATGCGACCCATCCACATCCATCTTGAGTCAGGAAGTAAAAATCTTACTATCCAACAAACTTCTCTCACATTGAGGACTCTCCTCCGTTTCCCCTTGATCGATTCCTCCCACCTAACTGTTTGTTGCCTCTTATCACGCCGGAATATTTTTGGGCCTGGACTTATGCTAGACTATTTACTGCTATCTCTCTGTTTACCATATGTGCAAGTATATTTCTGTCTATTCCTATACATAAATTTTTGTATATAGTGCATTTCTATATATTGTATTTATATTTCTTCCTGTTCTATCCTATATTTTTGTACGATTCTGTAAGCGCTCTGTCACCCGAAAAGGTCTTGTTCGTGCTATATAAAACTTAAAAAAAAAAAAAAATATCCATCACATTGAAATGACTTTCATTTTGCCCCTTCTACATTTCATCCTACTTTCACTTTGACCTACATCTTACCATACACCTTACATTTCATCAACACCAGCCCTTACTGTAACCTTAAGTTGAAGTAAATAACATTATACTAATTATTTAATATAATAAATTAATTTCTATTGAAACTAACCCTAAAGCCCTAAATTGAATTAATTTAAATTATTCAATTATATGAAACTAACCCTAAAACATTTTTAATTCTATATACATAATTTAAAATAATACTATAATAACCTTATAGTAATCCTAATTCTTCATTTCTAACATCTCTATCGTCAACACATTTTCAATACTTTAAATATTTCAAATCAAGTTATATCAACCTATATAATTTTAGGTCTTGCCCTAATCGACCTGAAATAGGAAAAAATATAACACTCATTCTGACGCTAACGTTAACCTTATACTTTATTAAATGTATTGAATTTTAATTTAATTTAAGCCTGAAAACGTAACTTTAAACGTAATTGATATATTTTCATGCTTGTACAATAGCTTTGTGATTGGTTGCTTTAGTCACATTGAAAGGTTTCTGTAAGCAGTGAGTGTTATGGTTGTGTTATCAGTTATTATGATTGCATCTTGGTTCCTTGTAGATTTCTTATAGAAGGGAGACAGACAAAGAATGAGAGTTGGGCAAGAGAGAGGCTGTTTAAAAAATGAGAAAGATGAAAAGGAGAGAGGGCGCCTGTGAGGACAAAAGAGGCAAAATACATTCTGCAACCATATGTATGCGTGAAAAAGAGCAAGGCCGCAATATAGATACGGTGCTAGATTTCAATGCATATATGATCCCGCTGGCCCATCGTCAGATCCCACGGTCTCAACATAATTTCCCATGCAGACGACACCCAACTCATCCTCTCATTCACAGACGACCCCACCACCACCAAAACCATCTTCCACAGATGCATGACAAACATCGCCGATTGGATGAAGAACAACTGCCTGCAGCTGAACACAGACAAGAGGGAAGTACTGATCTTTGGCAACAGCAGCAACACATGTAACGGCTCCTGGTGGCCATTAGACCTAGGAGCCTCACCCACTCCCTCCGACCATGCCAGAAACCTCGGAATCATCATTGACAACATGCTCACCATGAAGTCACAGATCAATGCCATCTCCCCCGCCTGCTTCCTCACTCTGTGCATGCTACGTAAGATCTTCAAGTGGCTACGCCTACACACGAGACGCACCATGACACAGGCCCTCATCACCAGCCGACTGGACTACGGCAACGCCCTCTATATAGGAATCACCTCACACCACCTACCGAGACTTCAGACCATACAGAATGTCGATGCCAGACTCATCCTCAGCCTTCCCCGCAGAACCCACATCACACCCCATCTCTGGCAACTCCCCTGGCTTCTTGAACAGAAGAGATGCCAATTCAAGCAGATGACCCATGCACACAAGGCACTACACGACCAAGGACCCGCATACATTAACCACCACCTAAACTCCCACCAACCGTCGAAAAGACTATGCTCTGCTTCCCATTCACTTGTCCATACTCCCCGCATCTACAGAAGCAGAAGTGGAGGACACTACTCCCACATCACAGCAATGACCTGGAACAGCCTCCCCAGGTACCTACAGACCATCACCTCACTTTCAGAATTCCGAATGGCCCTCAAGACCTGGCTGTTCGACTAAGCCTCTGGGACCTGCAAGCACCTGTATACCCTATTGAGTGATTAGCCGCGCTTTATAAATCCTGATTGATTGATTGATAGTGTCTGGCACACAATGGACACCAGATATAGCGCTATACATTTTATTGAAATCATTTTTATTGAGTTTTTACAATTTGCATATCAACAGTATTGGAACAGCATCATCATTCTCTACAGTCTCTTACATATCGACCAGTTTTAGCATTACATTTCTCTTATCCAGACACTTGACGGCATGGTATTGAATAATAAACAAAACAAATAACCAAAGATGAGCCTGAAAAAGAAATCCCCATTATTAAATACAATGAAGTTCCAGTGTTACAGTCTGAGTTAGAGCACATTCGCAGTTGGAAGGGATGCAGAGGGATGGGGGGGCAGGGTGGACGGTGAGACACTTCAGGTGGCATAAAAAAGTGAGGTATCCTCGACACCATTCATAAAGTTGCCAAATATATCGTTGGTCTAATCACTCTATCTCTTCCTCCGAATCAGGGGGACATTCATAGCACAATACATGGCTTTACATAGTTTCACATAACTAGAGGTGCTGCATACACATTTTATTTGTATTGCCTGTAAGTATAGTAACACCATATTTTGAAAATAAATGTTTAAATGATACAATACCAGTCTTGAATGTTCAGATGCTAACATATATATTGTCCTTAAAGATTGCTTCCAACAGAGAAGTTCGTCTTGGCTCAATTTAGCCTGCTCTGTCCTTCCAAGGAAATCCTTTATCTGCAGATATCTAAATAAAATTGGTAAATTAAACTTCTCTTGGGTCCGCTATAAGGGAAATAATTAATCACCATCAAGATGTCTAACCTTTGTTATCTCAGCCTTTTCCCATACTTGACAGTAGGAGTCACAAAATATCAGGGGGGATCCAGGTAGCGCTATAGATGAGTATATCTATTTATCTGGGTGATAATGTACCTGCGCTGGCAGGCTATCCAAAGACTGATATCGGATCTCACTGTCTTGAAACATACTGTCTCGTAATAGCTGGTGTTAGAAATTGGGGGGCAGATTTACAAGAACTGGCGCATCCCTGCGTAGTAGCAGGGATGCGCCAGTTAAATTGCGACACGTAAAAAAACCCTTGCGTCACCATGGATGCGCCGCATTTACAATGCGGTGCACCGTGGCGCAAGGATAGACAGATATGTGACGCATCTTTTCAGCGTAAGGGCAGCGCATTGCTGGAGTTGTGTCGCAAGTACGACGCAACTCCAGCAATGGTTAGGAATGCCTATTCCTAACATGCTGCATCACTCCTTACGCCTGCTTCAAGCAGGCGCAAGGTTTTGACGCAGTGGCGTCGTAAAAGTGACTCAGTGAAATCTTGTAGATTTCACAGAGTCACTTTTACGAGGCTTTCCTGCGTGGGAACGCCCACCTTGCATACATTATACCTGACGCAGGTATAATGTAGCGCAGGGCTTTACAACATGACGCATCTCCCTAGCTGTGTCACGTTGTAAATATGTCGCAATGTGGTGCATTGTTTACGACGCCGCTGTGTCACAGAAGTGACACAACGGCGGCGTAAAGTTGTCGCAAGGGGCTTGTAAATCTGCCCCTGGGTTTTTGGTTGATGGGGGTGTTAGCCCTTCTCAAGCAACAACCACAATCCCTGCCAGCGTGAACCACAAAAAGTCACCAAATTAACCTGTGGCGAACCCTCTGGTAGCCTGGCACAAGAGTAGTCAGGGTTAACTTAGAGGCAATGTGTGAGGTATGTATGCAGCACTTAAACAGTAATAAAGTGAAAACGCAACACAGAAAACTCCCACACCAATTTAGAAAAATAGAGTAAAATGTAATAAACTATTTGACACCGGAATGACAGAAATCCAATCAGTAGATTAATGGATCTTTGAAAGTTTTTAGTAGAAACAAGCGCATAAAAGATCAAAGTGCCAATGGCGGGCATCTAGTCACACAAAACCAGGGCAAAGTCGAAAGTTATGGCCGACCCTGATGGAGCGCAGTGGGAATACACAAGGAGGATTGGGCCGGACCTCCACTTACCTTCGAACTCAGAAGAAATTTTGAAGAAAAGTGTCTGAGAAGGTAAAGTTCAGCAGGGTAAGGCAGCTGTTGGTGTCCATTTTGTGGCTGAAAATTACCTACGTTTTGGTTGTAGGCTGTTTGGGCACCTTTAGCATTGCTTCCAAGGGTCCAGGAAATGGTTGGGCACCACTTGGATGTTACGACTTACTTCAGGCAGCTTCCCTCTTTTTGTGTCCCTCTAGCTCAGAATAGGAGGCCAGCCAACTAGCCCTTGTATTCACACTGGTAGTTCTGGGTTCAGGTAACAAGGCAGCCCTCCAGCACTAGGGCAGTCCTCTGAGGGTTCAAGGCAGGCGTCCGGCAGGAGAGCAGCCCTGTGTAGTACAAAGCAGGACTCAAGCATCAGGGCAGTCCTCTGAAGTGCAGGGCAGGCCTTCTGAGTGTGCGCTGCAGATCCAGGAATGATCTGAAGAGTGAGTCTGAGGGTCCTATTTTTGTATGTGGTGGCAGCTTTGAAGATGATCTGAACGGTGGGTCTGAGGGTCCTATTTTTGTATGTGGTGGCAGCTTTGAAGAGGAAGAAACTTCTGGAGATTTCCCCCACAGATGGTTCTGGAATTTCCTTACCTACTGCCCAGGCTCCAAGGGATCTGGATGAAAAATGGATAGTGTGAAGTTCTTTGGGCCCTGGGGTTACAAATGGCTAGTGTGAAGTTCTTTGTGAGTGTGCTGAAGCAGCTCCTTTGACATGTAAGTGGGACAGGGAACAGCTCCGCCCCACACATCCTGGCATAATGGCCCATCCCCCAAGCACCTAGTCCCCCTTTGTCTCACTGTCTGGGAGGAATACACAAGGGTGAACTGCAAACTGTTCACAGTCATGTGATCCAGGATACATGCTACAGGCACCAAATGGTTTCGACAAGAAAATGCCAACTTTATAAAATTAAGAGAACATTGTATCTCGCTGTCGCTTTTTGTGCTGTTTTTTACTTGAACAGACTCAGATCAATCACTTATTACATTGGTCTTTAGTATTTATTCATCCTTAATTCTGTACTTTTTTAAAAAGACCATTTACTTTTTTGTCTTTTATGCCAGAAACAAGGAAAACAATAGACATACAGTCAAAAATTAAACAATAATTAAACTAAAAAAACTTCACAAACAATACAAATACAACAAATACATTTGTAAGAAATAGATTACAACAATGAACCAATCATTAATTTTTCAATTGCAGCAACACAAATTCATTATTTGTTTGCCATTAGATAAATCTCTCAAACAGTTGCTGCCCACTGGGAACAAATAGTCAGGCTCTTAAGGTTTAGGAATTATCAAATCATTCCCTTAGAGCAGATCCTAATCTCATGCATATGTTTTCCAGATGGTGAGGGATGCCGACGTGTTTCAAGCCCTGATATCATTCTTGGGGTTCTCTTCAGGGCTATGACTGGGTGAGATCTGCTGAATCTTTCATCTTTGTGCTCTTGTAATTGCTTAAGGTACGCAATGTTTAATATTCATTTCCAAGATCACATGTGTCTTTACGACCATCCTGTTTTCCACTCGTTTGGAGACAACATGATTTAGACGATGCCTTTTCGGTTCAATGGACGCGGACTTAAAGTCGAGATCCAATCCATGTGAACTCAAGTTAATTTTTGTGGCGGTTCAATCTTCCGTGTTGTTATCTCCAACTGATTTAGTTGGAGATAACGCGCATACTACAGCTCTGCAAACTAGGCAAAGTGCAACCCCTTCCACACTTCGCTCTGAGGATAAAAAGAGTGAACAGACACAAGCTTCTCAGGAAGGTAGCGTGGGGTGCACAAACTCACAACTTAACAATGAATCAACAGACACAGTAACTTCAATGTTCAGCCCGGTGCCTTTCCTTTACTAAACAAAAGTATGTTTAAATCACACAGCAGTAATAAATATTGCACAATTTAATTAAGGACACAAGACAGTGGTCCTGTTGGCACTGCTCCCCGGTAGGGCTACACCTATTGAGTCCCCTTATGCTAAATTCTCCTCTTGATAGGCAGTCCCCCTAAAGTTATGGCAAATGCATGAATCAGGCACATGTACAATCTTGAATACAAATGAACTCAGTTCGCTTTGTTTTAAGTCTCTTATCCCTGGTGGTGCAGTGGGCAGAGCAGTAAGTCATGGTGCTCATACTCAGGTAGTCAGCTTCCTTCTTTCCAGCTCCTCCACCAGAAAGTGCAAATTTCAAGTCATGTCCCCTCAACAATGGCAGACTGCCTGTCTAGAAGACACTAGCCTTGGTCACAAAACAGTCCTTTGTTCACACTTCAGAGCACTCTCTTTCTTCATTTTGAAGGACTTGGAATTAGAAAAAATTAGATTATAAGACATCTCCACATAACGTTTAAGTCACTTCTGGAATTCAGTATTCATTCCAGTCAATCCTGTAGCCAGCACGTGTTTCTTCATTGGTACATAAACCAAACTGCCTTCATCAGGGTTGTTCAAAGAAGAAAGTATGTAAACTGTCGTGTTCAGTCTCATCCAGTAAAACGGTCCTCAATCAATAGTCATATGAAAACTATAAAGGTACCCAATCTTGTTATGTACGTCCGAACTCTGTTTACGGCGGTTGTGTCACCTGTATTCCAAATTCTTCAGACTCTCGGAGAGTACTCCTGTGGTCCGTGTACGTTGAGGACTGTTTTACTAGATGAGACTGAACATGACAATTTACATACTTTGCAATATACTTTGAACAGCCCTGACGAAGAATAAAAAGACAAAGGAATACAATTAAAGAGCATGAACTGTTTTTGTATTGACATTTGAATGTTGTGTTGCTCAGGGGTCTTATAATCATGTCCATGTTGGGGGCTCTGTCCTCGCCACATTATAGGTTTTAGGTAGCTACCGTTTAGCTTTGGAGCACCATAGAATTATTCTCCAGATACTGAAAGGTTTGCGCATTTGATACCCATGCCACTAGCACCCTCTCATGTGGGAAAAAAGTAGGTTGTTTAGGGTCCCGTGTTTTTACACAAGTTCTAGACAAAGGATGTGGATCCATTTTCTCAAACTTAAGAACAGGTTTGGGGTGGTTCTCTTTCAAGTGTCTTTCTCAGGAAGTTCTCCAGATACACAACAGATATCATGGGGGGCTGTCTCTGGGCTGGAGCACTCACAACACAGCGCAATGAAGTGTGAGGCACCTGGCTGATACAGTAATCAACGATAGATAAAAGGCAAGGCCCGACCTAGAAATCCCATCTCCTATTACAAGAGATACTGCACAAGCTCTCACCTATACAATCAATCAAATAGCAGTGCTTAGGAAGATCTAATCAGCAGTCTCATGCTAATACAAATTCTCAATGAATGTCTAAAGGTAACACTGTTTCCATCTTTCTCAGTTCAGTGTACGGATGTCCAACCTCCAGCCACAGGAATGCAGGCAATAGACGTCTTCTGTCTGGGGAACCTGTCCTCATCCTCCATCTTGTTCTATGCCATGCCCAGGGCATTCAAAATGGATTCCATGTGCCTTCGTTTTCAGGCTCACTCACAGACATAACTCTACTACTGCACTTGTGCTACAGACTACACAGGCACATGCACGCTATAGACACACACAGGATGCTAGTGCACGTTTCTGGTCCTATGAATAACAGGGTGGCTTTAACCGAGTGGGGCCTGGAGGCCACACTTTCAGTGACACAGGTAAATAAGTCTGTGCACATTGTCAAGCTTCAAAAACAATGTTACACTGAAATCATTGCTATTTATTTGCTGTACCCAGGACAGGGACAGTAGTCCTCTACCAATTATGAAGATACTCATGGCTTGGGCTCATGCCTGTATAACAGAGAGGGGATATTCCTGTCCAAATTTACCAACCACAAATAGTGCCTAAAGGTCATTGTGCTCTGCTACGATGTCCAGTGTTGCCACCACAGAAATTATATGATTGATTGCCCTGGGTCAGGAGAAACACTGTGCTGTCATAGGGAGACTAACAATGATTCAGCTCATTCGAGTAGCCAAGATCTTAAGTAGATTTGCAGTCGCTATTAATCAGTGATATTGGTCTATACAAGCAAGGCTCTGTACAGAGTTTAGCATACTTTAACAGTAAGACAATAGTGGTCCGAGCTTAGGTTACATGTATTATACTGTGTTGCTGAATCTCTGAGAAAGGGTAGAGGGAAAATGGCAAAAGGGTGGAATGGAAAATGTAAAGACGCCTAGAAGTATTCCATCTTTCGCAACAGCTTTGCCAGTGGTGAGATGTGCTAGAGCAGTTACTATTTCATGACAGAAGATACAAGCATCTAGAAAAGCTAAGCTACAATCTGTAGGCCTATCAAGTCGGATAGAATTTATATATGAGATTATCACCTCTTCAGAGATTTGGGCTTCTTCTGTATACTTTCCTGAACGACATCGACAATAGCATTGACTCCTGTCATCTCAGTTCCTTGTTCTTTTTTTATAGAATCAATATTATTCCCAACGGTGCTAGAACTATTTTGTGGAGATAACAAATGAGCCAAGCCCACTCAGCAGGAGAGTGGTATGGGTGTTCTATGCAGTTTGTGATGCATTTTGGAGCACACTGTTGCAAATATATTACTACAGCATTGTGTACTCGGATACAGCTTTTTACAGACAGCATACTTTCCATTGACGTGGCCCATAAATTTGTATAGAAATGCAGTTTTACTGATAAAATTGTGTAACTCCCAAACCATAATATGTGGAAATTGGGTTTCAGTGGATATTTATCATTTGCGCATCACCAAGTAAAGTGTCTTGATTTGTTTTGATAGTATAAAAATCTTTTGTTTTCATCACACTTCAAAATTACAAATAATGTGCCTCATATGTGTTTTCCTAACTGCTGATATATTTTGAAATATTTGTACAGTTCATTAACAAGCATTTACATTTTTTTGAGTTAGAAAAAAATTACATTCTACAGCCTTTCCTTAAACACTCCTCGTACCCTAGCAAGATAGTCACATAGTTCATTTTACAAAATCCTCTCACTTTGCTGTCAGGAAAAGAAAAGTAAACACCAATGTCCATGTTAAAAGAAAAAGCAGCAATTTTTCAGAAGACATAGCCTAACATTTGAGCTGTCTTTGAACCCACAGCAAATGTGACAAGATGCGAAAACACAATTTAAAGGAATCTTGATTGTTCATTTTCCTTCTGACCGGCAGCATGTATTTTTGCAGGTGCTGCAGCACCCCTGTATCCCTACTTCCAGAGGCTATGGTTATTCCTTGCAATAGCTTCTCTCATTTTAACAGCTAATACCACACCCACTGATTCACTGCATTTGTACGTTTTCAATCGATTAGCCATATGCTTACATGCAGATCTTTCACTATAATCTTCCAGATCACAGTTTTTGTCACGACGAACTGTTCATGTAACAAGAATTCTATTGGGTCCCGGGCGGATGGTGACATTTGATAGTGGTGGGGTGTGGCGCGATGTCAAAAAAATTACAGATGCTGCCCTCCGTCCGATGTCTTTCGAGATCATGAGGGTGACTGTGTTTTGAATCTGTGTTCAGAGAGCGAGCAGTCATCCAACTGACCCAGTGCCATAAAGTTCAAATTGGAGGGAAAGGGAAGAAATGCGGTCGGCTTCCTATAAAAGCCAACGCGAACCTAACCAATCCTGGAGTTGCTCTCATACTGTTTTCAGCATGAGAGAAGCTCCAGGGTTGGTTGGAGCAGGCCAACCCAGTGCTCATTTTGAATCTAGGGTCCTGTGCCTGTAATCTCCCAGCTATTTAACACCGCTGGGATTGCTGCGGTCTAAAGTGTGCATGTCGGGCTGGTCGTCAATCAGCAGGAATCAGCCCGGCCCCAGCCCTCACACTCGTGCTAGAAGAACAGCGCAGGCCGGAGGCACAGATGTAATAAAATGGTAATGACCATTTTATTAATTTACATTTACCTGCTGCGCTTGCAGCAGGCAGGGCAACGCTCCTCCGCCCTTGAAGAGGAACCGCCACTGATCAGGTCCTACCTATGAATGTTTATATTCTGACTCAGTAAGTGCAAATAGCGTTATCAAAATTGAGTTTTTGAATTTTTAACTTTCAATATTGAAACACTTAACACTGCGCCTCTAACTTCAGCTTTAAATGTATTCCACACTGTATGGGGTGGTGCAGAATCAAAATTATGACACATAGGGCCACATGTAACATTTGTAATAGCGATTACCTAATTATGATTTTCTGCGAATCGCAATTAGGTAATCGTTATTAGAAATGAATGAAACTCTATGCGTTTCATTTAGCGATTTCTAGGGGGTCACAAATCGACCTACCTCATTAATATTAATGAGGTAGATCGCAATTTACAACCCCCTAGGAATCGCTAAAATCATGGGGATGGTGGACTGCTGGGGTCAGCAGACCACCATTTCTGTGATTGCTTTTAAATAAAGCAATCTTTTTTTTAAATGCAGCCCATTTTCCTTAAAGGAAAACAGGATGCGTTTAAAAAAAGAAATGAAAGGTTTTTTTTTCATTTTTTAAGAGTAGGCAGTGGTCCGTGGGACCACTGCCTGCTCTTAAAAAATGCTTTTACAAACATTCACAAAGGGGGAGGGGTCCCTTGGGGACCCCTTCCCATTTGCAAATGGGTTACTACCTACTTGAAGTAGGTGATAAAATGCGAATGTTTTGCGACTGCATTATGGTCACAAAACATTCCTACATACAGATGTGATTCGGTATTAGGAAGGGAAGCCCTAAACACACCCCTTCCTAATTGCGAATCGCTAACCCATTTTGCCATTCGGTAATAGGTTACCGAATCAAAAAATAGGGTTTGGTACATTGTGAAAGCCTTTATTCCGGTCGTAAACGGCTCGATTCTGCAAATCGGGCCATTTGCGACCTTAAAAAAGGTACAGACATATGCCAGGTCCTGTATCATATGAATATAATCGATGCCAGCTGACAAAGCTCTATCAAAGCCCACCTAGAGCATGGCCTCTGCAAATTATTTAGCTTAAGAACTAATAAAAGCGTGTTATGATTTTATGGAACATTTGAGTATATATTTATTTGCCACTGTGTTATTAATGTTCTTTCTGCTAGGAACACATCGACAGGAGAATACTTTCTATGAGGATGTGAATAGAATATGTTCCCTGGATCCCTTCCTTTAAATATCACCAGCAGTCTGATAACCCATAAATCCCGACTAGCCTCACAATTGATGCTCTAGCCTGACACATACTTTGGAGGCCAGTGCTCCCAGTAACAAAACTTCTCTGATCTAATGAGCAAATTAAATCCCCACAAATGATCAAAGGGCTACGCTGCTCTGCTAATTATATTGCAAGGAAGTTGAACCATTCAGTATCATCTACACTAGACTAATATATTGAACAGAATGTAATGCTGGTCAAGCCTTGCTGAATTTGAACAATCATACATTCTCCTTTTACACCAACAGCTTTTGGTATGGCTTGATACATACCAAAATGGGTCATTATTGCAATACCTCGAATACAAACATGTTGAGTCAAGCATAGCTGTGTTTGGTACGCAAATCAACCATGATGACCCAGGCGTTGTGTTTGCAGGAAAAAACACCTTCCCAACTTATTCTTAAGTTGACATTCATTATTACTTTCACTTTTTTGGTCTGCAGAGCTCCAAACCACACTCTCCCCAAAATTGACACCCATGCCCCAATCCTCGGGCAGGCCTAGTGTCACGTGGCCGATAGGGACATTGTCGACATCGCTAAGTTAGCATGAGCCCAGCAACCATGATGCTGCTTTTGTGCACGTTACTACATGGCTTTAGTTTTGCAAGACTCTGTTTATGCCTTTCACATGAGAACCGTCTGCTTTGTTCGTTCTCTGCCTGTTCCTGGAGTTTAGTCTGACCACTGTGAGGAAGGTCGATAAACAATGCCCCTTGTTATTCTGTTCTGGTCAGTCCCTAGCACCTAGACAAAACATGCTAATGCAGCTGCTGCTGGAAACTCGTACTTTGATATTATGGGGATGCATGTTTTGGTAACACACACTTGGAGGGGGAGCTTTCCAGGGAGAAGAGCAATGTGGTTCCTATGATGTAGACATACCATCTAGGCACTAAGGTATGGGGTCTGCTGACAAAGCTCAGAGATCTTCTACTATATAATAATACTTCTTCTTACCAAAGGGAGGGTGGTTAAGCCTTATAGTCCTTTATCTACTGTCTTTATATGATGACATCTCCCTTTATGATATATGGCCTTGCTGCAATGTTAAATGTATTAGTTTTATGCATTTTTCTGCTGGTTGTGGCTCGTATAATGCGTTTTAGAGCACGATAGATAAAATAAGCATTTTAAACTATATTTGTGTTTCAGTCAGTTCTTATTGTGGACATGTACGAGAGAGTGAGCGAAAAGGTGTGTCTTGTTACCGCGATTCCTGAGAGATCCAGGAGTGTTGTGTTCTGGGGTGTCCAATCATTTGCTTCTTCATGAGTGTATAGAAGAGCGAGTGAGACGCTATAGCTAGTCGGTCCTGGGTTCGTGGGCACTAAGGTGGTGGGAAGGCTTAGCCCCTATACACCGAGGTCCCATATTCCTGCGCATAGTTCTGTGTATGTGCAGAATCTCTGCAACATGCCACCAACGTTTGGTCTGGTACTTATTCGCAGGACCCCTGAGTAGCACGTGTGCTTGTCCACAATACCCTCTCACCATTTGCGGAGACGTCCGTGGTGCAAGGAATTAATCTCCTATATATAAGAATTACAGGTTCGTTCAAGCTTGAATTTTTAAAAGGTTTCGTTTTCTGTGTTCTTCACCCAGTGTTGCGCCTCCGTTTCTCTTATTTGATTTACAGTGTCTATAATGGCGCAACTAATTAACATTGCTGCGCCGAACCGCGCCGCGGTTACTGCTCATTTGACTCAACATGGAGTCCCAGCTGCGGGAGCAGATTTTATATTTGTTGTAGAGGCGGATGCTGCCTTCCGTTTCGAAGTTTTTTATTCTTGGGTTAAGTTTCCAGCTGTTGACGGGAACAATCACTTATTTCATGAATATGAACGCGGTGCGGTTCCACAAGTATACCATCCCTATCGTATACTTGAAGTCCCTAGTGCCTAGATGGTATGTCTACATCATAGGAACCACATTGCTCTTCTCCCTGGAAAGCTCCCCCTCCAAGTGTGTGTTACCAAAACATGCATCCCCATAATATCAAAGTACGAGTTTCCAGCAGCAGCTGCATTAGCATGTTTTGTCTAGGTGCTAGGGACTGACCAGAACAGAATAACAAGGGGCATTGTTTATCGACCTTCCTCACAGTGGTCAGACTAAACTCCAAGAACATGCAGAGAACGAACAAAGCAGACGGTTCTCATGTGAAAGGCATAAACAGAGTCTTGCAAAACTAAAGCCATGTAGTAACGTGCACAAAAGCAGCATCATGGTTGCTGGGCTCATGCTAACTTAGCGATGTCGACAATGTCCCTATCGGCCACGTGACACTAGGCCTGCCCGAGGATTGGGGCATGGGTGTCAATTTTGGGGAGAGTGTGGTTTGGAGCTCTGCAGACCAAAAAAGTGAAAGTAATAATGAATGTCAACTTAAGAATAAGTTGGGAAGGTGTTTTTTTCCTGCAAACACAACGCCTGGGTCATCATGGTTGATTTGCGTACCAAACACAGCTATGCTTGACTCAACATGTTTGTATTCGAGGTATTGCAATAATGACCCATTTTGGTATGTATCAAGTCATACCAAAAGCTGTTGGTGTAAAAGGAGAATGTATGATTGTTCAAATTGTCCGTTGTTGGCTTGGGAGCACACCATATGGTTTAATGGCGCCCTTCCTCACCCTGTCTCTCTGGTCCGTCTCGTCCCATTATCGGTTGACGGAGCAACATGGCCCGTTTTAGCGGGATTTACTCCTCATCCAAATTATCTTGGAGTTACTATTGTAGAGCTGCGTGCGTTACACACATCTTGAATTTATATACACAGAAGTGTCATACAATATATGTCTCGTACTATACCGGCGGCACTGGCTGGTGCCGCTCAGCCACCAGGGCATGGTGGTGGCGTGGTTATTAGTCCTATCATGATTAACTCAGTGATGGGGAAACGTCCATAGAATAGGGATGATTTTCCCTTCTGGTTGGCTGAAAAGTTTGAGCAACTCAAAGCTGTTTTTCCACATACGTCTCCGGTGGATAAACATCGGATACTGACCATGAGCCTACCTAAAGGCAAAGGCCTTATTCCCAATCTGGCAGATTGCACCACTTGGGGGAAGGTGTTTGCGGCAGTTTATTTGCTGTGTTTTGGCACTGCCTCAATGACCGTGCTTCCGACGGTTCTTAAGAAGGTTCAGGATGAACATGGGGTGGGAGCCCCCCTAGAGTTGGGGATGAGATTAGTGGGTGCATTCGCTATTGTCTCCGACATGATCCTTGCTAACGTCAAGGGGGAAGCAGTTAGCTTGCAGGTGAGTCAGCACCTATAGGCGGTAGCTGATGTAGATAAACAACGTGAACTACCGAAGATTATTGCAAAAGTATATAAATCTTTAGGACGCAATAATTTGGGAATTAAACCTTTTACTCAAACGCAGAATAAGCTGCCTCCTGAAAAGGAGGGGCGTCCAGTCTTTCCTAAGAAGGCTTGGAACAGAAATCAGTGGCAGCAACAGCAGAAGCAAGGTTCGCGTGCAGGTTCACCGACACCTGAAGCTTCTGAACGTAGATATGATTTGCGTGACTGCTCTAAAATGAAGACACCATAGAGGTTCCAAGTTCCTGATCCGCGCTCTCCTCGTTCCTTTCAGGAAACAGCGGATCCACAGTTCGGTGAAGGAGAGTGACAGGATCGCAGACAAGGTGAGACCACTCAACAACGACGTGATCCACCACGCCGGTTTGACGTAAAAGCCAAACCGGAGGGACTGCCTCCTTTTCGAGCCCCGTTTCAGAAGAAGAAAGTTGCCGCTTTGACAGCGAAGTATGCCTCAGATGGTGAGAACCCTACTCCTCGATTGGAGATGGGCGGTGCCGCTCCTCGACAGCGCGGCGGAAGTTACATAGTGCAGCAAGGCACTCCATACTTGTCATGAGGCGAGAGCAACTGATACTTTCATTACAGTGGGAAACAGCAGATACACGTGTTGCACCCCGATAGGCTTTATGAGATAGTCCTCCAAATTGAAGGTGAAATTAAATGGAAAATTAAGGGGATCTTTTGGGATAACCTGACCTCCTCTTATGACATTTTGTTGGCGGAGGCAGATTGGCCTCCTCCATTTGTTTTGTCTTCTTCCCGAGGGGAAGACGTGATACTCCCGAGTTTTTCCCGTTACGTCTCTGAAGAGGCTAAACAAGCTTACGCTTCGGAGAGGGCTTTGTCCCTAGCACCGGCTGTGTATATTAATCAAGTAGGCTGGGATAGGGATTCACCAGCACATGAAATTCCTTTACGATCTATGCCACAGCCACAGGCTCAATATCCGATCAGGTGTGAAGCAAAAGCATCCGTGAGTGAAATTTTGACCCAGTTGGAATATCAGGGTGTCATTGAACCTTGTGTTTCATCCATGAATAATCCTTTTTTTCCGATTTCGAAACCGGATGGTTCATATCGTATAGTTTCGGATTACAGACATTTAAACATTCATACATTTGCTGTACAAAACACACACAGCTCTGCATTAGTGAAAAATATAGTTCGCAAAAAATACAAAACGACTCTGGATATTTCCAATGGTTTTTATAGTCACAATTTGGCTCCTGGTAGCCGTGACTTGACCGCATTTACCACGGTCTGCAATCAAAAGCGATTTACGCATTTACCTGTGGGCTATAAGAACAGTCCTGGGGCTTGTGCTGCGCGGGTTGTGTCTCTTTTGCACGACATTGACCCTGAGGCTTGATCATACGTAGATTACATTTATCTGACAGATGATGAGTTAATACCCCATCTTGTACGTGTGGATCGCATCATACTGTCTTTTGCGGACTTGGGGTACAAATTTAATTTTGCTAAGTCACATATCGCCTGTTTGGCGGTACTTTTTTTGGGCTACGAGCTCAATAACGAAGGTAGGGGCTTGGCGCCCCACTTTCTGGAGAAATGTGCACAATTGCAACCTCCGTCCACATTGAAAAAACTGCAATCCTTGCTGGGATTTTTGAACTTTGGGAGGACCTACATTCCTGATTATGCCCAGCGTATCAAACCGCTTTACGTATTGATACAACCCTCTTTTTCGTCTTCCAGCTTGCTTCCGGAACATACCTAGATTCTTCGGTCTTTGCAGTCTGATCTGCTTGCGACCAAATTCTTGTTAACACGTGATAATTCCACGAACTTGGTCATAAGAATTGTGCCAGGGGCTGTAGGCTTCACACATTTCACATTCAATGTAGGTGACACAGTACCAATAGCTTATAAATCACATTTGTACACATCGGCGGAAATGCGCTTTTCCACAGTTGAGAAAATTTTGACTGCGGTCCGGATGGCGATTCTGAAGGAACACTCTCTGGCGCAGGGAAAACGCATTCTTATGGTTTCGCCTGTGCCTACTTTAGAAGCAGTGACTAAGGCGAGTGTTCCGAATTCTAAAGCTTTGCATCCATGTTGGATACAATGGGCGAGTTCTTTGACATCGACTGATGTCACGTTTATCTTTGACCCCTCATTGCAGACATAGGAGTTTTTACAATATGAACATGTTCATCCTCCTCTGTTGTCATTGCTTCCTTTGGATCAGTACAAATGTATCATCTATACCGACGGATCTGCTCAACCAGCTGTCAGGTCAAAGCATGCTTATTTGGCGGCTTGCGCTATTGTGGCTGGTATAATTGTAAATGGTGAATTTAAGTCTTCTATAGTCCATACGCAGGTACTTGGAGACTGTACGGCTCAAATGGCGGAGCTGCGTGCTTTGATTTTAGCTCTAGAATTCGCAGATCCTGATGTGAACACTCTTGTTGTATGCGATTCCTACTACTGTGTGCAGGCTTTCAATGACAATTTGTTCTTTTGGTCTCAGAATGACGAACTATATTCGTGTTTCAGTCAGTTCTTATTGTGGACATGTACGAGAGAGTGAGCAAAAAGGTGTGTCTTGTTACCGCGATTCCTGAGAGATCCGGGAGTGTTGTGTTCTGGGGGTGCTGGTGCAGTTTTCGTCTCCATACAGGCCTGAGGGCAATTCTATAGTGGAGCGAATGAACCATAACTTAAAGCAATCTTTGACAGCTAGAGTCTTAGGTACTGGCAGGGGTTGGCTGGCTCATTTGTATGGGGTTCAAAGTGTACTAAATAATCTCCCAAGAAGATCTCTGGGTGGGCGGACCCCATACAAAATGCTCTTAGGCATTAAAATGTTTGTGCCAGACCTTGATGGTCTAGACGTTGTGGCGGCTGCCGCAACATTTGACATAGATAACCATTCTACTATGTTGCAGGAACTACAAAAGACCCGTGACACACTGGCTAAAGATCATTCACCCTTGCCCACTGAAACAGCAGTGCTGATTCCTGTTACCGGCTGGCTTCCTAAAGTTGGTGATCTGGTACGAGAAAAGCTGGAGAACAAAAAAGAATTTGTTCCCTCTTATCGTGCACCTGTCCCAGTTCTTGGATTGAAGGGTACCCGTACAGTAATCTTACCTCCTTTGCCTGGGCGCAAGGAAAACAGATTTATTTCCATAGACAATGTCAAGCTACACCATATGGCCGATACTGAATAGTATGGCTCCCAGTGTTCCAAGCCAAGCAGTTTCACTGAATACGATGGCTTCAGCTTCTTCGACTACTCCCTGCGTTATGGAGGGGGAGTTGGAAACGTCCCTTGATTTCTTGCCTTCATCTTCCCCTAATGCAGACGTTGAGTATGATTCTCCTCCAGTTGAGGTCCTCATAGACGTTCCTGACACTGCTATACATCATCCTTCTGATGCTGCACAGCCTCCATTGTTGCGTTTGGGATCAAGCCGTTATTATATGGATCGTACAAGTTTCTCTTACAATTAGTCTTCTTCGTCCTCATCTGTGTCAACTCCACCGACACGTACCAGTCTTTTCATTACCTGGTTCAAGAAGATTTACCTGGTCCCACCCTGGACATACATCTGGATGGTGCTCACGCCATCGGCCCCAACAGCGCTGGGATGCCTGGCTTCACCCTGGGGGTGCCCAGGAGTGGACATTTCACAGGGAAAAGCCAGGAAGGGTTCCACAGCGGTATGCGTACAGCGCCTGGACACCCCTTTGGGGGTATGGGTGCGCTTTACAAGTACAAATTTCATTTCATTTCATTTCACGCTTATATTCCTTTTCATGTGGATTGGGTTTGTGACAGTGTTCTTCTTGCTCATCAATGGTCATTATTTGCCTGATTCTCTGCTGTGAAGTTGATGGAGTTCTGGCTTCCCATACATCATCCCATATCATGAAAAGAGATCAAGCCCTCGTGAACATTTTGGCCTTCCCTGTAGAAGATGTCATCGTTTGGCATAAAGTTGCATTCGATATCCATGGTCTGACGGAGGTCCTGAACATTCCAAACGTGTTCTGCGTTTCACTAGGAGATGTGGTATCACAGGCCATATACTCAGACAACTGGGATGTTCAGGCAGTTCATTCATTGTTTTCTGATTTAAAATATTATGCTGCTTTCGATGCTGAAACTTTGTACTTGAATTCGGACAGTTATGCAGATTTATTCTGTTATTAACATTATGGCCATCATTTCTTGCATAAAATGAACACGTTAAGACTGCTTTTTCATTTTACTCAGCGGGAGCATTGTCCGACTCCTTTACAGGGGAGTTCTAATGCTCTACGGAGTATGTTCACATACTTCTCTGATTATAATACATCCAATCCAGAGTCCTATTTCTATAAGAAAATTGCAGTCTCAATCTAAGTTCATACTGACTCACACTAAGTTGATTTTTTCTGATTCCTTTAGAACTGATTTGGCCTTACATGGTTAGGAACATTGGAAAGATACCATTGATTTGAAATCCATTTGGGGCACTAAAGATTGGCAAGTCCAAGGAACTAAAGCTCTGCCTCGTGTGTGTCTAATTCCAACTCAAATTTTGTTTTTAAATGACACGGTGCAGCAGACTACTTGTTTTGGTTTGGCTACAGCCAAAAATGTGAATGTTCCTTCTATTCCTTCATTGGCTGAGTACGATACGTGGCGTACACACACCGATCATACGATTGATGTATTGCTTGCCCTGTTGAAAAATGGTTACAGCAAACAAATGACGGACGGAATGCTGACAATGCAAACATTCTCCCCCAGTCAAAAGATCTGGGTTAAATCCATCGTTCTTTTGCCCACTACGCCACCCCAGTTTGGACCCAGCCATATGCAAATCAGTCTTGACCCTGTGCCCCATGGGAACAGTCCAGACCGAACTGCCAGGCCAGGTCCTCCCTGGAACGGAAACAAGCATCCTGGGACCGGTTTCAGGGTATGTCATCCTTCTTCAGCCAGGTTAGCTTGAATCCAGTGGCACAGTGAGCAAGGGACCCACGTCTGGGGATACCCATCCCACTTAGGGTGAAAAGTGTTGCAGCAAACAAATGATGGACGGAATGCTGACAATGCAAACATTCTCCCCCAGTCAAAAGATCTGGGTTAAATCCATCGTTCTTTTGCCACCTACGCCACCCCAGTTTGGACCCAGCCATATGCAAATCAGTCTTGACCCTGTGCCCCATGGGAACAGTCCAGACCGAACTGCCGGGCCAGGTCCTCCCTGGACCGGAAACAAGCATCCTGGGACCGGTTTCAGGGTATGTCACCCTTCTTCAGCCAGGCTAGCTTGAATCCAGTGGCACAGTGAGCAAAGGACCCACGTCTGGGGATACCCATCCCACTTAGGGCGAAAAGTGTTACGGCAAACAAATGATGGACGGAATGCTGACAATGCAAACATTCTCCCCCAGTCAAAAGATCTGGGTTAAATCCATCGTTCTTTTGCCCACTACGCCACCCCAGTTTGGACCCAGCCATATGCAAATCAGTCTTGACCCTGTGCCCCATGGGAACAGTCCAGACCGAACTGCCAGGCCAGGTCCTCCCTGGACCAGAAACAAGCATCCTGGGACCGGTTTCAGGGTATGTCACCCTTCTTCAGCCAGGCTAGCTTGAATCCAGTGGCACAGTGAGCAAGGGACCCACGTCTGGGGATACCCATCCCACTTAGGGCGAAAAGTGTTACAGCAAACAAATGATGGACGGAATGCTGACAATGCAAACATTCTCCCCCAGTCAAAAGATCTGGGTTAAATCCATCGTTCTTTTGCCCACTACGCCACCCCAGTTTGGACCCAGCCATATGCAAATCAGTCTTAACCCTGTGCCCCATGGGAACAGTCCAGACCGAACTGCCAGGCCAGGTCCTCCCTGGACCGGAAACAAGCATCCTGGGACCGGTTTCAGGGTATGTCACCCTTCTTCAGCCAGGCTAGCTTGAAACCAGTGGCACAGTGAGCAAGGGACCCACGTCTGGGGATACCCATCCCACTTAGGGCGAAAAGTGTTACAGCAAACAAATGATGGACGGAATGCTGACAATGCAAACATTCTCCCCCAGTCAAAAGATCTGGGTTAAATCCATCGTTCTTTTGCCCACTACGCCACCCCAGTTTGGACCCAGCCATATGCAAAACAGTCTTGACCCTGTGCCCCATGGGAACAGTCCAGACCGAACTGCCAGGCCAGGTCCTCCCTGGACCGGAAACAAGCATCCTGGGACCGGTTTCAGGGTATGTCACCCTTCTTCAGCCAGGCTAGCTTGAATCCAGTGGCACAGTGAGCAAGGGACCCATGTCTGGGGATACCCATCCTACTTAGGGCGAAAAGTGTTACAGCAAACAAATGATGGACGGAATGCTGACAATGCAAACATTCTCCCCCAGTCAAAAGATCTGGGTTAAATCCATCGTTCTTTTGCCCACTACGCCACTGTTCAAAAATGGTAGTATAAATGTTTCTGACATCGACCCCTTGGGGTGGTTGTTGTGGCCAACAAGTTCCAATGCATGTCAACTGCGTTTTCTTAATGCAACAGCAGGTTTCACACAAACTAGACCTGATCCACGTTTCCCACATTCTCATTCAGTCACCACGTATTTGGTTGGGAAATTGTGTCAGCAATGGTTGGGCCACTCCACACTGTCGTCAGTGAAACAACACCTGTCACTTTTGACGAGTGACATCAGTTTGGCTGATTTTATTTTAGGTCCTAAATCACCTAGATCAAAACGATTTATTTATGAAGCATATAATGAATTGTGGAAACGATCGCAGATGGAAGCTGTGGTGCGTCTGCACCATATTGACCAAGCTAATTTGGAAAAAGTTCTTGCAGTGGTAGATAATAGCATAAATACAGTATCCTTCCATATTTACACCTTGGATAATATTGTTTCTTCTGTTATTGATATTGTCCAGACTGATGTATCTGCTTTGTATCATGGGCAAAATCAATTACGCTCTGTAATGCAATTTGCATGGACGTTACCAACGCTCAAAAAGGGGAAAGTTCCATGGGATTATTTGATTGCTTCTGCACTATTTTTACCATTTAATTTGACTGATAAACAGAAATTTATGTCCATGAAAGACGCAACTTACACACTGTTACATATAGAACAATTAGAACAGTTACCTTTTTCTGTAGCTGAGACGGATTCAGCTGTGTGGTTAATACATGGAGTTATTTCACTGCCCTTCTCACTATTTCAGATTACATCTTGCATGAAACACTTCCCGGTTGGGCGCTTTGAGCCCCTGGGAAGTGCTTTTATCCATGAATTATGGTCATTGCCTTTCACCTACAGATGTCAGCGCGCGGATAAGGAGGTTTTCCTAACAGGGGAGGATTGCGATTAGACGGTAGGACATTCCCTAGTTTGCAAACAAGTTGAATTGCATGGCTCCTGTAACGTGTCGGCACCTAATCTGGCTTGTTTTTTTGAAAGAAACGCCAGTCCCAGCTATTATTCCCGTGCTCACGTTGCTTTCAAATGGCAGTTATCTTATTTTAAATAACCACGACTGCTGTGGCTTACGGGACGGCATCCCGTATATAGTAACGATTTTGCAACGTGTTACTTGTTGCAGCAATGTCCTTTTTCCACCCCGACATGGGATTGTAGATAGTTCGCTTTGGCCTTCCATTCCAACTTTGAAAACAGATTTCAATAAACTAAGCAGACTCAAAGTGCTATTGTTTCAACAAGAAGTGGCTCTCACATCAGCGCGAGAGACCTTCGAATTGCAGGTGGCGAGAACCGCAAGTGAGATACACTCACTACTAACACCAATCTCCCACTCCATTTTGGAGAATTAATACACCAAATTTTTAATGCGTCTGATACTGAAGGCCTTGCTCATTTTTTTAAACTTGTGGGGTCCGGCCTTGTGTCCTCTTTTCAGACGATCTTTGGAGTAATACCAGCTTTTATTCATTCTATTTTTTCCAGCGCCTTCGGAGGGTTTCCATTGATCCTCTTACTGGCGTGCGGCGTGCTGGTACTTCTGCTCCTGTCACACAATGGCTGCCCATCTTGTGGTACTGCACAGGCCCGGCCAATTGCAACTGTACTGTGACCGAATGCAACAACTATTTGGATATTTGCCATTGGTGATGCTTGGTGTGAGTTATGGACTTACTTTTTGCTTCGCCTACTTCACTTGCGTTCAACCTGTGTTCTATTGCCGACGGTGCCCTTTCTATTGGGCCTTCGATATATGCGTCTCCAATGCGTCCAGCACTGACCTGGATTATGATCTGTTAATGGGTCCATTACTGGCCCATGACCAGGCCTGTTCTGGGGATGGCCGTTTGATGCGTGCGGCTGCACTTAGAGTGTTGGCAGACTGGAATACCTGTGTGGCTGCACAGTGCCTCTTGCAACGGATTTTCATCGAGTATCACGCAAGTTGCCCGGATATGCTCATGGAGGCATCTGATTATGAGGAGCACGTGTATTCCTTCGAACTGCTCAACTGGATGGCATCCCTCTTTGCTATGAACGACAGGGATGACCTTTTGGAGAGGCTTGCATTCCTCGGTTCACGTAATCTGATGAATTATCCGGACTCGCCTTAAAAACATTTTACTCTAGAATTTTGGCATTTGCGAATTTGGCCCTTTTTCCAAGCATTTTGATTCTGCTTACAGTTGCATTCTGTTTTTTCTATGAGCTACAAACTTACCAATGGGAGTGTGTCACGTGGCCGATAGGGACATTGTCGACATCGCTAAGTAAGCATGAGCCCAGCAACCATGATGCTGCTTTGGCGCACGTTACTACATGGCTTTATTTTTGCAAGACTCTGTTTATGCCTTTCACATGAGAACCTTCTGCTTTGTTCGTTCTCTGCCTGTTCCTGGAGTTAAGTCTGAACATTGAATGAATGAATGAATGAATGAATGAATATTAGCCTTATAAAGAGCGAACTTTACCCAGAGGCGTCAAGGCGCTGCAGAAACGGCCATCAGACAAGAATGCACGTAAGGGTCACACTGATAGACTGGTAAAGAGCCAAGTCTTCAGGGCTTTGCGGAAGAGAGAGTGAGACACTTGTCCAGAAATTGAAGAAGGGAGGGAATTCCAGAGCCTAGCAGTGACGACGGAGAAGGCTCTGCCCCCCTATCTGACTCTCTTAAACCTGGGAACTACCAACAAATTTTTGGTACATTGTGAGCAAGGTCGATTAACAATGCCCCTTGTTATTCTGTTCTGGTCAGTCCCTAGCACCTAGACAAAACATGCTAATGCAGCTGCTGCTGGAAACTCGTACTTTGATAATATGGAGATGCATGTTTAGGCAACACACAGTTGGAGAGGGAGCTTTCCAGTGAGAAGAGCAATGCGGTTCCTATGATGTAGACATACCATCTAGGCAATAAGGTATGGGGTCTGCTGACAAAGCCCAGAGATCTTCTATTATATAATAAAACTTCTTCTTACCAAGGGGAGGGTGGTTAGGCTTCATAGTCCTCTATCCACTGTCTTTATATGATGACATCTCCCTTTATGATATATGGCCTTGCTGCAATGTTAACTGTATTAGTTTTATGCATTTTTCTGCTGGTTGTGGCTCGTATACTGCGTTTTAGAGCATGATAGTTAACATAAACATTTTAAACTATATTCGTGTTTCAGTCAGTTCTTATTGTGGACATGTACGAGAGAGTGTGCGAAAAAGTGTGTCTTGTTACCGCGATTCCTGAGAGATCCGGGAGTGTTGTGTTCTGGGGTGTCTAATCATTTGCTTCTTCATGAGTGTGTAGGAGAGCGAGTGAGACACTATAGCTAGTCGGTCCTGGGTTCGTGGGCACTAAGGTGGTGGGAAGGCTTAGCCCCTATACACCGAGGTCCCATATTCCTGAGCATAGTTCTGTGTATGTGCAGAATCCCTGCAACACTAGGTTGGCTGTTTGTCCAACAGCCGTTTCTTTTTCTAACAACATCGAGTTCTTGACCCACCTGACAAACAGATCCAGATCAGCTAAAAACCCCAACCTCAAATTTGTCCATAATAACCAGATGACAATCTATTAAACAATTTTTTGTTTGCTCTAGGCAGGTTTTATAATTATTTGCAGTGCCAACGTTTAAAACAACTATCTTTGCTAATCCGCACGCCTGTAATCCCTTCAAGTGAGGGCAACATATAGTGACCAAAGATAATGACCGATGACAATAATGGATTAAGTAAGATGCAATGGGCCAGATGTATGACCATGTCATTTTGCGAGTCGCAAATTGTGCTCAATTGCGAGTCACAATTTGCGACTCGCAAAATGACATGTACAACAGTGTCCATTGTCAGAGACCCTGTTAACGATTCTCAATGAGGTCGCAAATTGCATGCCTCATCAATATTCATGAGGCACTCACAATTTGCGACCCCATTGCGAATGGCTGGCCCTCCCAGGTATGGTGGCCTGCTGGGCTCAGCAGACCTCCATGTCTGGGACTACTTTTCAATAAAGCAGGTTTTTTTTTTTTTAAATGCAGCCCATTTTCCTTTAAGGAAAATGGGCTGCATTTAAAAAAAAGAAATGAAACGTTTTCATTTCATTTTTTAAGGGCAGGTAGTGGTCCCTGGGACCACTGCCTGCCCTTAAAAAATATTTTCCCCTGCATTTGCAATGGGGACCTCTTCCCATTTGCGAGTGCATTATCACCCTCTTGAAGAGGGTGTTAAATTGCGAATGTTTTGTGACCGCAATTGCGGTCGCAAAACATTCTTACATGGGGTAGCAAGTCGCAATTAGGAAGGGACGCCCTTGGTACGCCCCTTTCTAATTGCGAGTAGCAAATCCTATTTAGCAAGTCGCAAATAAATTGCGACTCGCTAAATAGGGTTTGTACATGGCCCTGTAGGTTTTTGCATGCGCAAACGGGTCGCAAACCCATTTGCACATGCAAAAACGGGTCGTACATCTGGCCTCACGTGTCCTTAAATTCCTTGGCTTTCATCTCAGAGGTGAAAAGGCTGCCATTGATGCCCAGTTAATTAAAACCCAGTTGAACAGGTGGGCAGAATTTTTTTCCAAGATGTTTCAAGTTATTTTAGATACTGGGAAGCTCCCCAATAATTGGAAGGGTGCAATAATTAGGCCTATACACAAAAGGGCGATATGCATGCCCCTAAGAACTACAGATTAATTAATCTGATAGACATTGGGGAAAAGATCTTCGCAAAAATAATATTATGTAAGTTAAAAGATTGGGTGGATCAGAAGTCAGTGGTACCGGTAGAACAGGGGGGATTCAAAGAAGGTCATTCCACCATGGACCATTGCTTCGCCCTCTGGGCACTCGCCCAGAAATCAATAGAGCAAAAGGGGAAAATGTATTGCTGCTTTGTTGATTTTCGGGCAGCCTTTGACTCAGTGGACCGCAAGAGTTTATGGGAGTGCCTGTTAAAGTATGATATACCGGAAGGCCTACTGGCCATCCTAAAAGAACTACATAGAGGGAACTGGGCCCAAGTAATTAAGGACACACAAGGGTCACTGACACAGAAAATAGCCTTAGGGAATGGGCTAAGACAGGGTTGTGTCTTGGCCCCCCTGCTGTTCGCCATATTCCTAGCTGACTTACTGGCAGCACTGGAAGTGGAAAGAAGTGCAAGCCCCAGAATGAGCGGCAGGAAAGTATCAAGTCTTCTATATGCAGATGACCTCGTGATATTTGACCAAACGGAGCTAGGGCTCCAAAGGAAATTAAATGTTTTTAGAGAGTACTGTGAGGCAAAGTTTTTAGTTGTAAATATGGATAAAACAAAGATTTTATGCTTTGGTAAGAGAGACAAAAATTTTAACTGGTTTTTAGGACAAATAAAATTGGAAATTGTAAAAGAATATAAATACCTGGGCCTCTGGTTCGACAGCTCCCTAAAATGGTATACCCACCTAGAAGCACAAAAAACAAAAGCCTTTTCTTCTATTTGTGGGCTGAAAAAATTCAATAAGGATTATGGGGACATGTCACATAGACCGATGTTAAAGGCTTATGAAGCCATGATCCCACCCCAAGTATTGTATGGGACAGAAGTTCTCACCTTAAGTGGCAAAGGAGAGTGGGATCGGGAAGAAGGCAAGGCCCTAAAAACGTTATTGTCCTTACCAAGCTCCGCAATGATCCAGGCAATTAGAATGGAGACAGGAACAATAGCGTGGAGCAGTCAGGCCCAAATGTCTCTGTTAAGATTCTGGAAACGCCAGGATCCAGGGGGAGTGCAGAAGGTCTCACATTGGTGTAGTGAGGAGATCCGGCACAGTAGCTTAAAATGGGCCAAGGATGCGAGAAAGAAAATCCAGGCTATATCAGGGAGTTTAAATGTGCGCTCAGCACAGCACCCCCTGCAATGTAGAATTTACCAAGAGATCACTCAGGTACCAAGGCCTGGAACAGTCGAGGATGCATGACCTGGAATATCTGAGCAAGAAAAAATCTGTACAAGGTATAATAAACTCCTGGGTAAATGCTGCATGGTATCCGTATCTGGAAACCCTGCCTAACCATGGGCTTAGGTATGAAATCCTAAGAGTACGAATTGGCATTAACCCATGGTTAATGGAGGGAAAAACAAACGCAGAAATGTTATACCCAGACGGAACATGTAAATGTGGGCTTGGGACCAGAGCTGAAATTTTGCATATATTGCTAGATTGTCTTGCGGTTTTAGATTTGAGAAAATTGTTTTTACGCCCAGTATTCTTAAAATATGGAATAAGGTCACGAGCCCAAGCTATTGTTTTATTGACAGACATGACAAGTCTTGATATTGCTATTGCACTAGGAAACTACATGAAAGGTATAAACAGTTTCGTACGGGATAAACTTAAGGGAGGTTAGAAATTTTATTTACTTTTAAAATCTCCCGATCCCGATTACACAATTATTTTAGCCGTAATGAACACATTATGAAACCGAACTGCTTTCAAATGTTGCTGCTATTGGGGAAAGGATGTGGATAATGTACCCCTTTTAAAATAGAGTATTAATGGTACTGCTGTTCTAATGAATTTTATGCTGTTTTAATTATTTAATATAAGTGTATATAATATTGAAAATGTTGCTGCTATTGGGAGAGGAGGTGGACACCGGACCTTTTAATATATGTACTAAGCTAAGATAGTTTTATGGAATTGTATGGTATTTATTTGTTTTTCCGAGAACTTTTGGTGTTTAAAGACTACGGTCTAAATAAACAGAGTTTTCTCTCTCTCTCTCTCATGAGGCACTCGCAATTTGCGACCCCATTGCGAATGGCTGGCCCTCCCAGGTATGGTGGCCTGCTTGGCTCAGCAGACCTCCATGTCTGGGACTACTTTTCAATAAAGCAGGTTTTTTTTTTTTTAAATGCAGCCCATTTTCCTTTAAGGAAAATGGGCTGCATTTAAAAAAAAGAAATGAAACGTTTTCATTTCATTTTTTAAGGGCAGGTAGTGGTCCCTGGGACCACTGCCTGCCCTTAAAAAATATTTTCCCCTGCATTTGCAAAGGGGACCCCTTCCCATTTGCGAGTGCATTATCACCCTCTTGAAGAAGGTGTTAAATTGCGAATGTTTTGTGACCGCAATTGCGGTCGCAAAACATTCTTACATGGGGTAGCGAGTCGCAATTAGGAAGGGACGCCCTTGGAACTCCCCTTTCTAATTGCGAGTAGCAAATCCTATTTAGCGAGTCGCAAATAAATTGCGACTCGCTAAATAGGGTTTGTACATGGCCCTGTAGGTTTTTGCATGCGCAAACGGGTCGCAAACCCATTTGCACATGCAAAATCGGATCGTACATCTGGCCCCACGTGTCCTTAAATTCCTTGGCTTTCATCTCAGAGGTGAAAAGGCTGCCATTGATGACTTTAAACTTTGGCGGCACCTGGAAAAACGCTTGTACAGGCTTTCTACACGCTTCTACACTCACATTCACATGTTGAAATAGTGTAATTAATTGGAGTGAATGCCATTAACTCTCCACATAAAAAAATCAGATCATACTAAAAAAATGAATGATTCTCATCAATGACTTCGCATCTGGTCCTGCTCTTTCATGTACTGTTTCCTGAAATAAAAATTGTCAAAAAACACCAGAATTGCTCTGGAATGTACATTTTGTTTTGGCTCTGAACACTGTAGTGAGTGCCATTTGTTGTTCAATTGGAATCTGGGTGCTTGCTGAATCTGTCATTCATAATCCCACCATTTTATTTCCTGAACTACCTTTTTAACAGATTCATTATGAACCAAGCATCTAATCCTTGCAATGATTTTTTGATTCCCAAAACTCAGAGATTGCTCCTCCATTGACGATGTTCATAATTCTCCAATTTACAATTAATATCAACTACACATTTTTACTGCCCCTCTACCTGCCCAGAGACTTGGGCAAGACCAGATTCTACCTTCAGTGTGCGCTCTTATACTTCTTTCAGCCTCTCCACCATTCTAGAACAAAGCGTCAAGATTTTCCTAACTGTGCCCTGAATTTTTCTTGTCGCATCTCGAGGTGACTCACTGTTCTTTCGTGTTTCACCACAGTGTGCTATGGTCTGCAGGTAAATTGATCTTAGAGATGGCTCAGCCTCCTCCATAGAGTGTGTTCTGTGACCCATAAGAGGTCAATCTGGGATCCTTTGGTTCTTCCGGAGGGGTGAAATATGCGGCAGTATAAACCCACTTAAGTGAGTCTGCTTCTACCACCTCTAAGTGCTTAGTTGAATTTTTCTTCTACCCTTTGATCGTGTTTTCAGGACCGTCCCATGAGTTTGAGTCTCCATCACAGACCTCACTCTTTGCTCTGACTCCCGTGGATAAACCAGGCAGAGAAAAGAACTGCTCAGGGTAATTTTGTTCCCTAAAGATCTGCTTACAAAACCCATGTGTGAAAGGCAGCGAGTCTTCTAAGACCCTCAATGCTGCCCGGTGCAGGGTTCCACCTCTAATTCACTTTGGGTTCGCTATCAAAATAATGAGGCAAGCGCTGGAAACTGGAAGACAAGAAAAAGGTTTATTTCTCATGAGGAGATCACGTCAACTGCAGACACCGGGATGTCTGAGGGAAGTGTTCTGTTGATACTCCTTTGGCTCTACCTTTTATACAGGTTTGACACAATGCATTTGTTTTGTCAACATGGTTACACAAGCTTGGGGTCCCGCCCCTGGCAGGTTGTCACACAAGCCCAACAGTAATTCTCTTCCCACCCAGGTCAAACAGACAATCTTATCTTGCAGCTGGACCTTGCTTCAGGGTCTAAAACATGTGAGACCGGCCAGATCTAAGAGTCCGTTCTGTTGATAAAAACAGGTCCCATTGTTGGTAACAACAAGTCTTGCTGTTTGCAGTGCAATAAATCATGTTGCAAGAGTCTTTTTGGTGTTTGGAACCTGTTTGTGTAACTAGGTGCAGTGTGGGGTAGAGTGTCCAAAGGTTTGCCTGAAAACAGAGATGAGAGGAAAAACGAGTTTGTGGCAGCAAGTGGCGCTGAGGTTTGTTGTGGCAATAGAGTTTATAGCCCCCAGCACACATACCAGGTCGGTCAGAGGGTCAGAGGGATGCTAGTAAGGGCAGGGTGAAACAAAGGTGACCAACAGAGTACAAAATGGCTGTGATAGATTAAAACGACTGCAACTTATGTGCACATAGAATTCCACCAGACAAGATGGAGCAGGTAATGTTCATGATTAGCGTTTTGCTTTTAACAGTGGCCCCTTTGAACATAACTAGCCAGCTTGTCAGTCTATTTCGATCTCCATAATGTCCCGTATCTCTTGATCATACATTACTCTCATTTTTGTTAGCTGAGTGTCCATAGTCTTAGGGTGCAAGGTAGTTATGCAAAGAGAACACAAAGGTGGTATACAGTGTATACCCAAACAACAACCACATATTGTCAATACTGGGACCAAGAGAATCATTGATATTTTCCAACCCCACTCCTTCAAGATGCCCCAAAGCCAACTTCCAATTGTCCAAGTCTCTGATCCTTGATGAATTTCTGAAGATAGTCTATGGAGATGTTCGATTGCTTCATAGACAGAAGGTGAATTATCAGGAATGTATACACAGCAGCTGGCACCGATGATGCGGCATGCTCCTCCACGGTCCGCTAGTACCACGTCCAGGACCATGCGATTTTGCAGGGTAACCAGACGGATCGCTTGGAGCTCAGCAGTGTTGTTGGTGAGGATGCCAGCAGTGACGTTCAGGGCGGTCTCTACCGCTTGGGACAGATGTCTGATGGCTCGGCTGTTTGCCATCGGACCCCATAGTGGGACGAGCCCTTTTGCTGCGTCGAGGAACTGTGATGAGGCAGAGTCTGCTTGATCAATGTCTTTAGAACGCTTTTCTCGATGATGCTCTGCAGGGGCTGTGTAGGTTGGTGGCAAAACAAAGGCGATGTAGCACGTGCCCCCCAGTTTCTTGGGAGCCAGGTGTGAGGCTTTGGTTCCACAAACAAAGTACATATTGGGTGATGCAACAAGCGCTGGGGGGTTGGCAGTGTTCAAAGTCCTTACAATGCTACAGGTGCTGTGACCCACATTCTTAGTCCCACGGCCTTCAATGCATACAAGGCCAGAGACGTTCACCACAGATAGGGCCACAGCCAGTGTTGCAGCAGTTCTTTTCTTCAGGTAGGAAAATGTGGCTCTGTTAGGATTATTGAACACTTGCATTTCCACTCGTTCTTTGGAGGGGACATTAATCTGGAATGTCGCATTGAAGGTGTGAGGGCAGAAGGGGGCGGCTGTCCTTCCTGTTTTGTTTCGCCAGAACTCGTTGTAGAACTGGGCGATTGTTCCGTCGGAAGTGGCATTGTCTTTGTAACTTTCTTGTAGGAGCATCATCCAGGCAAGGCAAGATCCGTGAATAGAAAAGGGCGAAGGGATGAAAGGGATGGAATGTTCAGTGGCATGTGGTAACAGCCCACAGACCCAACAGTTGGTAGCATTGGTGGCAAGATTGTGCTGGTGCAACATCTGCACGAAAGAATTATTCCAGAATTTTTTGCGTCGTTCTCGAAGATGTGGCGGTAGTGATACCAGGTAGTGTTCTTTCTTGGTGGTTGGTTGCATGGTGGGTGACAATGTTCTGTATGCAGGTGCATTCTCTTCAATGATCCAGAGTGCGACCATTAGCAGGAGACAGGTGAGAAATGCGGCTACAAGTGCAATTGTCTTTGTGCTGATCCTGCTGCCTGCTACCGAGCCTCACCGAGACGCACCCACGGACCCTTCACCTGCCAAGCCTGCCGATTCACCTGCCCCCGGACGTGCACCACCCCCGCCAAGACGTGCACCAGCAGCAACCACCTGAAATGCATCCTGTTGAACACCCGCTCCGTCCACAGGCACGCCGTGGAACTCTGGGACCTGCTCGACGCAACAGCACCGGACGTCGCCTTCCTCACCGAAACCTGGATGAACGCCTCCTCAGCGCCCGACATCGCCATAGCCATCCCGGACGGATACAAGATCACCCGGAGGGACTGCGTCAACCAGACGGGAGGAGGCATCGCCATCGTACACAAGAACACCATCCGCATCTCGACTAACTCCGACGAGACCTCCACCGCCGCCGAACACCTACACTTCCAGATACACACTGACCCCAAGACCACCCTCCGAGGCACCCTCATCTACAGACCCCCGGACCACGCACACTATTCAGCGAAGACATCGCAGACTTCATCAGCCCGCACGCCATGCCCTCTGCCGACTACATCCTCCTAGGGGACCTCAACTTCCACCTGGAGAACAACAACGACAGAAACACCACCGCCCTGCTGGACAACCTCGCCAACCTCGGACTCAAGCAACTGGTGAACACGCCCACCCACTACGCCGGCCACACGCTTGACCCCGTCTTCTCTTCCAGCAAGCACATCTCCTTCAGCCACGCCACCGGACTCCACTGGACCGACCACAGCTGCGTCCACTTCAGCTTCAGAAAGACTGCGACCCACCACCACCCGCAACAGGCTCCCCGCCGGAGCTGGAGCAAGATCACCGCCGAGCAGCTCACCGCCTCCCTCAGCCAGAACACACCCACCAACACAACGGACCCAACACGAAGCAGCCAGCAACCTCGCCAAGTGGCTGACCGCCTGCGCCGACAACCTCGCACCACTAAAAACCCTCCCAGCAGACCCGGAAGCAAGAAAACCCCTTGGTTCACCAACGAACTCAAGGAATCCAAGAGGAACTGCCGCACTCTCGAGAAAACCTGGCGACTCGACCAGACCACAGACAACAGGACCGCCCTCAAGCACGCCACCCGCAAACACCACCAGCTGATCCGTGCCACCAAGAAGTCGGCACTCAAAGAACGACTGGACAACAACGCCCACGACAGCAAGGAACTTTTCAGCATCGTCAAAGAGTTCTCCAACCCCAGCGCCGGAAACAACGACATCACCCCTCGCAAGACCTCTGCAACTCACTCGCCGCGTTCTTCCACCGCAAGATCACCGACATACATAACAGCTTCGACGCACAAACCACGCACCCTACCGCCGAACCAACGCCCGCCACCACCACCCTCTGCAACTGGACCCCGATCAGCACCGAAGACACCACCCGCACGATGAACTCCATCCACTCCGGATCACCAACCGACCCCTGCCCACACCACGTCTTCAACAAAGCCGACGCCACCATCGCACCCCATCTCCGGGACATCATCAACTCCTCCTTCCACACGCCACCTTCCCGGAGAGCTGGAAGCACGCCGAGCTTACCGCCCTCCTGAAGAAACCAACGGCGGACCCCACCGACCTCAAGAACTACCGTCCCATCTCGCTCCTTCCGTTTCCGGCCAAAGTCATCGAGAAGACCGTCAACAGACAGCTTGCCGCCTTCCTCGAGATGAATGGATCCCTCGACCCCTCGCAGTCCGGGTTTCGGGCCAACCACAGCACCGAGACCGCCCTCATCGCAGCCACCGACGACATCAGAACCCTAAACGACAACGGGGAAACAGCAGCCCTCATCCTCTTGGACCTCTCCGCGGCGTTCGACACCGTCTGCCACCGCACCCTAGTGAAGCGCCTCAGCAACATCGGAATCCGAGAGAAAGCACTGGAATGGATCATCTCGTTCCTCGCCGGAAGAACCCAGAGAGTCCGCCTCCCCGTTCAGATCCGAGGCCACCGAAGTCATCTGCGGCGTTCCACAAGGATCTTCACTCAGTCCAACCCTCTTCAACGTCTACATGAGCCCCCTCGCAGCCATCGCACGCCAACACAACCTCAACATCATCTCCTATGCCGACGACACCCAGCTGATCCTCTCCCTCACCAACGACCCCACCACCGCCAGAGCCAACCTACACGACGGGATGAAAGACGTCGCCGACTGGATGAGGATCAGCCCCCTTAAACTGAACTCAGACAAGACGGAAGTCCTCATCCTGGGCTCATCACCCTCCGCCTGGGACGACTCCTGGTGGCCCCCGGCCCTGGGCACCGCGCCCAAGCCAACGGACCACGCACGAAACCTGGGCTTCATCCTGGACTCCTCCCTGTCGATGACCAGACAAGTCAACGCCGTCTCATCTTCGTGCTTCAACACCCTGCGCATGCTCCGCAAGATCTTCAGATGGATCCCCACTGAAACCAGGAAGACCGTCACCCAGGCACTCGTCACCAGCCGACTGGACTATGGGAACACCCTCTACGCCGGAACCACAGCCAAACTTCAAAAAGACTCCAGCGCATCCAGAACGCCTCCGCACGACTCATCCTGGACATCCCCCGACACAGCCACATCACCGGACACCTGAAAGACCTGCACTGGCTCCCCGTCAGCAAGAGAATCACGTTCAGACTCCTCATCCACGCACACAAGGCCCTCCACGACCTGGGCCCAAAGTACCTCAACGACCGCATGACCTTCTACACGCCCACCCGCCAGCTACGATCAACCAGCCACGCCCTCGCCACCGTACCACGCATCCGCAGAACCACCGCCGGAGGAAGATCCTTCTCCTACCTGGCAGCCAAGACCTGGAACTCCCTCCCCACTCACCTTCGGCGAACCCAGGACCATCTCTCCTTCAGGAAGCAGCTCAAGACCTGGCTGTTCGAGCAGTAACTTACCCCCTCCCCCAGCGCCTTGAGACCCTCCCGGGTGAGTAGCGCGCTCTATAAATGCCGTGATTGATTGATTGATTGAGTGCTGTGCAGGTTAGGTGTCTTTGCGGTGGTTTTGCAGGTGTTCAGTTTCTTTCATCATTTTCGAGGAGCTCAACAACTGTTAGGACCACAGACTTTTGTCTGGCGCTTTCCTGGTAGCATTGTTTGACTGTGCTACCGATCTGAGACCTTGACTTAGTTGGTGGCCTGGTCGTTGGAGCTCCCTCCTTTCGTCGATCTTAGGTTGTACCCTTTCCTGGATGGCACCGTGGGGTCGGGAAATTCTGATAGTTCGAGGGTGTCTTCTTGTGGGTAGCAACTCAGAGCTGGTCGGTCTCTCGCGAGTACTTCCTCTTGCACCTCCACCCCTTCACAGGTTGCCAGGGTTGGAGGGACTCGTTTGCAGTGGTGGGCATGCAGCCAGTTTCGTTTTCCTTCCACTCGGAGGGCAGTTCGGGTGGTGATCAGGACTTGCCATGGGGCCCGTCCACCTAGGCTCCAGATTCTTCGTTCTTTGGAAGTTACGAATCAATACATGGTCGCCTGGCTTTATTTCATGTCCCGGGCCCCTGGATACGTCAGGCAAGGCTTGCTGCACCTGTTGGTGGATAATTGTTAGCTCGTTTGTCAATTTATGCAAGTAATCCGACATTAATATGTTCGGGACATCGTTAATGGAGGTGGGTCTTGGTGCCGCCCAAATGCTCATAGGCCTGCCGAAGACCACCTCATACGGGGTCAGTCAGTGTTTGGTTGGGGTGGAGCGCATCGATAACAATGCCAATGGGAGGGCGTCGGGCCATTTCAACCCGGTCGTGGCAACTATTTTGGCTAGTTTTAGTTTCAACGTTGCATTGTGTCTCTCTACCAGGCCCGCTGATTGGGGTTGGAAGACGGCATGGAACTTTTGTTTTACCCCCAACCCTCTCAGTAAGTTCTGTATCACCTCGGCTACGAAGTGGGGGCCGTCGTTGCTCCATAAAATTCTGCAAAGGCCGTATCGGGGGAAGAATTCTTTCAGCAATACTTTTGCAGTGGCTAAGGCGGTATTGTCGCGGGTGGGATATGCCTCCACCCATTTGCTAAAGCGCACACAACCACCAGGACATATTTTAGACCAAGGCATCTCTCTAGTTGAATGTAATCCATTTGAAGGATTTCAAAGGGGTGGTCAGGGACTCCAAACCCTCCCCGTGGTACTACTGTCCCCTTCCCTGGGTTGTGTTGTAGGCAGACTATACATTGTTGTACTAGGCGTTTTGCAGATTCTGCTATCTTGATGTTATGCCATACTCTGGTGACTAGTTCAATCATGGGGGTGGAGCCTATGTGTGCTGGTAAATGTGCCATGGTCAATATGGGGATGAGGTAGGCATTGGGTAACAGCCATTTATTTCCGTCTTTAGTTCTCCAGCAATTTTCCTCGTCTTTTAGTCCCACCTTTTCCCACTCGGTCAATTCGTCATGTGTGCCTGTAGTCTGTATGTCCCTTACAGTGGTCCTAGCGTCAGTCCATCGTTCAGCTTGTGACCTGGTCACATACATTCGTGTCGTAGTTCTGTCTCCTGCCGTGGCTCGGGCAGTAACGTCTGCTAGTGCATTTCCCTGTCCAATGAGATCAGTCACTTTCCTATGTGCTTGGCATTTTATCACTGCTAACTTCTTGGGGAGGAGGACGGCTTGCGTCAAGGCGGAGACTAAATCTCCATGCAGGATGGGTGTACCGTGTGAAGTCAGGAACCCTCTTTCTTTCCATAAGATCCCAAAATGGTGAACCACCCCGAAGGCATATTGGCTGTCGGTGTATATGTTAACTGTCGTGTCAGTCGCTAAGATACATGCTCGTGTGAGGGCAATGAGTTCTGCAGTCTGGGCTAAACGTTGGGGAATACGGGCTGTTTCCAGTATGGTTCGGGCTGTGGTGACAGCGTATGCAGCTGAGGTGGTGCCGTCGGGGAGTTTGATGCACGAACCATCCACCCATAGTTCTCCATCTGGTTCTAGAAAGGCGGTGTCTCTGAGATCTATTCTACTCTTTGTTTGTTCATCGGTTAGTGTCAAACAGTCGTATAGTGGAGTCACGCTAGGATCATTTTCGGGTAGGGGTAACAGTGTGGCTGGATTGAGGGTGGTGCATCGCTTTAGGGTAATGTGCGGTGCTAGCAGGGTCAACTCATATCCTGTCAGTCGGGCGCTAGTCAAGTGTTGGGTTTTGGTCTGGTTTAGTAGTGTGTCGACTGCATGGGGTACTAAAACAGTGACTGGATTGGAGAGTACTATTCCTTCGCTCTGGCGTATCGGTACTGCTGCAGCTGCCACAGCGCGCAGGCACGCTGGCAGCGCTCTGGCTACTGGATCAAGGGTGGCAGAGAAATATGCACAAGGGCGTTGTTTGTGACCAATTGATTGTGTTAGGACAGACAATGCACATCCTTCCCTCTCGTGCGTGTAGAGGAAGAATGGTTTGGAGTAATCCGGGGTTCCTAGGACAGGCGCTGAACAAAGGGCATTGCGTAGTTCTTTAAAGGCTGACTGGCATTCGGGGTCCAGGGGAGAGGTGAGGGGATGTCTTTAGCTAGGAGGGAGAGAAGGGGTTTGACAATGAGGCTAAAGTTCGGTAACCACTGTCGGCAAAATGAGGTGAGAACTATCAAAGAGCGGACTTGTTTCTGATCTTTGGGGACAGGGGTGTCTAGAATTGTCTGGATCCTGTCAGGCGTGAGTTTCCTCCCTTCTTTGGATAAAAGGTGACCCAAATAGGTCACTTGTGATTTACAGAACTGCAATTTCTTTCGGGAGACCTTGTGACCATTCTCAGCAAGAAAATGGAGTAGTTTGATGGTGGCGGTGACGGCTATTGGTATGGTGTCCGCTGCTAGAAGGATGTCGTCTACATATTGTATTAGTGGCACTCCATCTGGCAATTGTATGGCGTCTAACTGTCTTTTAAGCGCCTGGCTACAGATGCTTGGGCTCTCTATGTACCCCTGAGGTGCTTTGCAAAATCTGTACGAACGGGAGTTTAGGGTGAATCCAAATAGATAGCGGCTGTCCTTGTGTATAGGTATGGAAAAGAATGCGTTTTTTAGGTCAATTACAGTGAAGGTGGTGGCAGTGGAGGGGATTAAAGTCAAAATTGTCGTGATGTCGGAAACTACTGGGTATTGTGGCACTACGATTTTGTTTATCTCCCGCAGGTCAATGATGAAGCGGTAGGCTTTTCCGTCTCCCTCTCCCTGTCTCTTTACAATCGGTAGTATGGGACTGTTACAAACGTTGCTCACTACTTCCTCTACCACCCCTGCCTCTACCAAAGAGTGTATGATCTCTGTCAGTGCCTTCTCACCCTCTGGCGATATTTTGTACTGCGGTACTTTCGGTAGGGTTGCGTCCTGTCGTATTGTTACGTGTACTGGGTCAATCATCATTCGTCCTACGTCTGAATCAGCCCTAGCCCATAAGTGTGATGGCAAAGTGTCCAGTAGGGATGCGTCAGTCTCGGAGATGGGAAACATGTGCTGAGAAGGGTTCTCTCTATGGCGCTGGGGGTTGTCATACAGGATGACACGCACTCCGTCTGGTGAGCATCTGATAGTCGCATGGAAGTGTTTCAAAAGGTCGTGTCATGTTGCAGAGCAGATAGACGGGGAGAATCACTGATTACACACGAATGGATGCGGAGACTACATGTCCCAGAATGCAAGAGAAGTGTGGCCACTCCTTTCTTTCGTTTTTGTTATTTAAGCCCCACCTGACTGGAACAAGGGGCTTGTCACCTGGTTCCTGATGGAAGTTCTGTGGAGCTAGCAGGCAGAGCCGTTATAGGATGGTCACAGCTACACCTCGCTGAAAGAAAGACGCTGTTCAGCCTGGAGGCTGAGTACAGCCCACCTCAATCCGGAGCAGCACGGAAGCTGCTCGCTGAATTCCGTTACTCATTTTCTAGCACCCCAGCCTGGAGTTTACGGTTAGTGTGTTTGCTGAAGTGGAGAGCTCTCCCTCCGCTTCCGCGCTGCAGCGCCAGTGCTATTCGACATTCCCTCACGGTGTTCCTGGTGCGAGGAAAAAGCTCTATTTTCTTGCATATCAACAAGCATCACGCCCCTTTTGCAACGGACGTTGTTCTGACTCGGAGAGCATTTCCTCTCACAACACGGGCTGCAGACTTCAGAGGGAACGGAAGAGACTCTGAGTACTGCGGGCCGGTATTGTTTTGGCTGCTAATTTTGCATGTAAGAGATTATCTTGGGCGTCTAAGAGTCACGCTGGAAACGCGTGCACGAAGGCAAGAACCTTCAACCTAGACGCTGGAAATTACTGGAGGAGTATCTGCTTTCAAGATAAGTACCTCTTCTCTTTTCTGGTTTCTTTTCTCTGTTGTCGAGTACTTTATCAAGGTGCCTGGAACTATTTGGAACTTAACAGGACTACTATAAGGACAATTATGGTAGTTCTCCCTTTTCTTTATTTTTACTTTTATCTTTTGTGCCTGTTTGAGTTTGGATGCGTGCTGCAATATGGACTGTAAGTTATTACACCTCATAACACATTCCTTACAGTGGTAAATAAAGGGTGGGGTGGATTTCATAAATCTTATTTTATATCTTTGCTACAGGGAACACGGAGCAGTCATAGAAGTGAGACTTCCATCTCCGGAAGACAGTTCCATTAGTGAAGTCCGCTGCTGCATCTTTTTGTTTCATTTGTCCCTTTTTTCCCTTCCCCCTATAATGGTATAGCCTGTAGAGTGGAGATATAAAGATACTCGCAGGCGAGACCATAGGGGGGAAAAGGTTGACTGGCCTCATTCATCGCTCCCGCTGTACCCGGCTTCAAGGTTAGTGACTAACCGTTCTTTGTTGTGACAGAGTGACAAGCCCACGGATACTTACAGCCTGAGCGATGGACACCAACCCTGTACTTACTTCAGTGTTGGAAACCTTGACCGCTTTGCGGATGGAAGTGGATGCCTTCCGAGGGGAGAACTTAGAACTGAGGAATGAGTTGGGCACAATGAGGCGAGAAGTGGCAGGTCTCTCCCGCACTAACCCCACAAGTACGAGGGGGGGGCAGTATATTAGGAATTGGACTCTACCACCTCCCGCATCACCTAACACAGACTCAGGACAGTCGGCACAGTTCCAAGGAGGGGGAGCTGGTCCATCCACCATCCAAGTGATTCAGCCCACACAGTTGCCCTTAGCCCCTCCTGAAAGGTTCTTTGGGGATCCCAAGAAATTTGGTATTTTTTTAGGGCAGTGTAAATTGCACTTTATGTGCAAACCTGCGGTGTTCCCAAATGATCAGGCCAAAACGGCGTTTGTAATGTCTTACCTTGGTGGAAACGCAGCTACTTGGTCCCTACCCCTCATAGAGAGGGATGATCCGGTGTTAGGCAATTTTAACAACTTTTGCGAGGAAATGCGCAAGCTGTTCGATAGGAAGGCGCATCAGCTCTCATTAGATAGGGAACTTATTACATTGAAACAAGGTACACAAGATCTGCTTACATATATCACTACCTTTAACCGTCTAGTTGCAGAGACTGCTTGGCCCATGGAAAAAAGAACTTCATTATACTATCAAGGGCTGAGAGGAGAACTCAAGGATGTATTAGCCCAGGTTGTGCATATGCCAGCAACATGTGAAGAACTCATTGACCTCACTGTACAATTGGACCATCGCCTTCAGGAGAGGAAGGGAGATAAACAACGAGGAGACTCCCGAGTCCTCTTTACTCGGCCTAAGCCTCTGATGGAAGAGCACCCCCAAGTAGCAGAAGGGGGAGAACCCATGCAGATCAGTGGCATTCGCGGTCCGCTCAGTCATGAAGAAAGAGAAAGAAGGCGCAAACAACGCTTATGCATGTATTGTGGAAAACCTGGGCATTACATTAAGGATTGTAAAACGAAAAGCAAGACGCTGTTCAAAGGGAACAAAAATGTGCCTGTAGTAGATTTCTTTTCTGACAATTCGGGAAACGAAGATGCCCAAACAAGTTACAGACCCCTTGTTTGAGGCCAGTGGATGAAGAGATCTGTCCGGCAGTGGCCAACACAGTCCAAACCTCAGTGACTCATATGAATGTTTGTGTATCGTTGAACATTCCAGGTGTAGGGCCCGTTCTAGTTCATGCCTTACTCGACTCTGGGGCCACTGGTAATTTTATCGATCAAGGTTATGCGCATGAGATTGGTGTCCCCTGCATAAAGAAGAAAATACCAGAACAAGTGAAGGCAGTGGATGGTACCGCATTGACATCTGGCCCTGTACGTTTTCATACCCAGCAGATCCCAATGCAAGTTGGAATGGACCACTTTGAGCACATCCAGTTCGACCTAATTGACGCCCCTCACTTCATGCTCATTTTGGGCATGCCCTGGCTAACTCAACATGATCCCTTGGTACAGTGGGCAGCGCGTACAGTTACCATGAACTCTTCGTACTGTGCCGAACATTGTACAAAAGATATAATCCAGGTAGCTCCAAAAGAGGAGACACCAGCGGAATTCCTTGCTACCAGTTGTCATACTCCGAGGGTGTGCTGTGTCACCACGCTACCGGAAGAATACAAGCAGCACCATGCCGTGTTCAACGAGCAAGAAGCCAGCAAACTACCCCCGCACAGGGATTATGACTGTGTGATCGACCTAGAACCTGGAGCCAGCATACCATGTAGTCGCGTGTATGCCTTAACCAAAGCCGAAACCGTCTACTTACAACAATACATTGAGAAACTATTGTCTTCCGGTTTTATTCGTCCATCCTCCTCGCCTGCTTCCTCGCCCCTTTTTTTATTCCTAAACATGAAGGGGGTTTGAGGGCATGCATTGATTACAGGGCAATCAACAAAGTCACTAAGAAGAACAGGTATCCTCTGCCATTGATACCTGTCCTACTAGATCAACTCAAGGGAGCCAAAGTGTTCACCAAACTGGACCTCCGGGGAGCCTACCATCTGGTGCGGATGCGGCGGGGGGACGAATGGAAAACGGCTTTCCGTACTAAATTCGGATTATACGAATATCAGGTAATGCCCTTTGGCCTTTGTAATGCCCCCGCCGCATTCCAATACTTCATGGACGAAGTCCTAAGAGGATTGTTGGATGTCTCATGTATCGTGTACATAGACGACATCCTCATTTACTCTGCTTCCATAGAAGAACACATACATCATGTGTCCGCCGTGCTGGAACGTTTACAACGATTTACCTTGTACGCTAAGTTGGAGAAATGCTTCTTCCATACCACAGAAGTGGAGTTTCTAGGATATGTCATCGGACCTAGTGGACTTTGCATGGACAAAAAGAAAATACAAGCAATCATTCAATGAGAATCCCCCACCTGTGTAAAAGCCTTGCAAAGTTTTCTTGGGTTCGCAAACTTCTATAGAAGGTTTATTAAGGAGTTTTCCAGGATAATTCAACCCTTAACACTCCTTCTACGAAAAGGGACAACATTTCACTGGACAGAACCTGCTGAGAAGGCTTTTCGTGAGCTTAAACATCGTTTTACAAGTGCTCCTGTGTTACGACATCCTGACGCCTCTCAACCCTTCATAGTAGAAACGGACGCCTCATACTACGCTATAGGAGGGATCCTGTCACAAAGACATCCAAACACGGGGCAGCTTCATCCAGTCGCCTTTTTTCTAAAAAATTGTCGCCTTGTGAGGTGAACTACAGTATCACGGATAAAGAGCTACTGGCGATAAAAAGGGGCTGTGAAGAATGGAGACATCACTTGATGGGGGCCAGACACACAGTGGAAATATACACGGACCACCGAAATCTGTTGTTCCTGAAAAGTGCCAGAGCCTTAACTCCTCGCCAACTCCGATGGTCTCTTTTTTTTTCTGACTTTGACTTCGTGATCAAATACCGGCCTGGAGCACAAAACGGAAAGGCGGACGCACTTTCTCGTCCCGTGTCCACTCCGGTAGTTGGCTCTGACCCCATAAAAGAACCACCAGCAATCCTGCTGAAGGCGTCCTTTCCACCCGAAATAGTGGCACTCACAACTACTCATGTATTCCTGGATGACGTACGAAAACAACTCGACGGTGTCGATGGGGATGCATGGGTCACAGAGGAACCGGAACATCGCTCCAAATTGGATAATTTGCTATACTACGATAAAAGGCTGTACATCCCGGAAGGACCCCTGCAACAACAGGCTTTGCAGTGGATACATGACTCCTCCTTGGGGGGACATCTGGGGATACAAAAAACCCTTATGACCCTGTCTAGATACTTTTGGTGGGAATCGTTACGAAAAGACACTGAAAAGTATATCTCGGAATGTTCTGTATGTACACAAGCCAAAGCCCAGCACCAGCGGCCCAGTGGATTACTCAGGCCCATACCCATACCTCCAACACCCTGGCATACGGTATCAATGGATTTCATAGTAGAAATGCCTGATAACGCTGGCCATAACACCATACTCGTAGTAATTGACCACTTATCCAAAATGGGCCATTTCATCGCTCTACCCAAATTGCCAACATCCGGAGAATTGGCTCTGACCTTCTTACAGCACATAGTGCGCTTGCATGGTATTCCATCAGTCCTTATCACAGACAGAGGAACTCAGTTCACGTCAAGATTCTGGAAGGCGTTGTGCACTGTCATGAACATCGATGCCCGTCTATCTACTAGCTATCACCCTCAGACAGACGGAAAGACTGAAAGTCTGAACCAAACCTTGGAACAGTATCTCAGATGTTTTACCCTAGTGCAGGAGGAGGACTGGAGCACTCTTCTGTGGACCGCAGAATTCGCATACAACAATGCAAATCATTCCTCTTTAGGTTGTTCCCCTTTCTTTTGTCTCAATGGATATCATCCAAACATGTTACCGTTTGAACTGTCCGTGGTTTCTAAACATCCGACCATTCTAGAGCACCATGCACACCTCAAACTAGTGTTACGTACAGCCAAAACACATCTAGACGAGGCTAGAAAGAGAGATAAGATTAATGCAGACAAAAGAAGAACTATTGAACCACCTTATAAAGTGGGAGATAAGGTATGGCTTAGCACAAGACACTTGAAGTTTAAGGGTAACACTAGGTTGCAGCCTAGGTATGTGGGTCCCTACCCAGTAAAAGACATTATTAACCCTGTCACCATGAGATTAACTCTTCCCTCTGCTTGGCGAATCCACCCTGTGTTTCACGTCTCTCTTTTGAAACCCTATCTCCCGGGCACCAGACTACCTGTAAGGCCCAGGCCAATGGAGGTAGACGGGGAGGAAGAGTACGAGGTAAATAGAATTCTGGACTCCAAACGTATTAGGGGTCAGGTACACTATCTCATTGACTGGAAAGGGTACGGTCCAGAAGAACGTTCTTGGGAGCCGAGGGCCAACCTTTGTTGTCCTGGCCTTCTTAGGCGCTTCCATTCCCAGTTCCCTATGAAGCTTGGTGGCCCGCCGAGACGTCGGTCGTTGAGAGGGGGTTCTGTCATGTTGCAGAGCAGATAGACGGGGAGAATCACTGATTACACACGAATGGATGCGGAGACTACATGTCCCAGAATGCAAGAGAAGTGTGGCCACTCCTTTCTTTCGTTTTTGTTATTTAAGCCCCACCTGACCGGAACAAGGGGCTTGTCACCTGGTTCCTGATGGAAGTTCTGTGGAGCTAGCAGGCAGAGCCGTCATAGGATGGTCACAGCTACACCTCGCTGAAAGAAAGACGCTGTTCAGCCTGGAGGCTGAGTGCAGCCCACCTCAATCCGGAGCAGCACGGAAGCTGCTCGCTGAATTCCGTTACTCATTTTCTAGCACCCCAGCCTGGAGTTTACGGTTAGTGTGTTTGCTGAAGTGGAGAGCTCTCCCTCCGCTTCCGCGCTGCAGCGCCAGTGCTATTCGACATTCCCTCACGGTGTTCCTGGTGCGAGGGAAAAGGCTCTATTTTCTTGCATATCAACAAGCATCACGCCCCTTTTTGCAACGGACGTTGTTCTGACTCGGAGAGCATTTCCTCTCACAACACGGGCTGCAGACTTCAGAGGGAACGGAAGAGACTCTGAGTACTGCGGGCCGGTATTGTTTTGGCTGCTAATTTTGCATGTAAGAGATTATCTTGGGCGTCTAAGAGTCACGCTGGAAACGCGTGCACGAAGGCAAGAACCTTCAACCTAGACGCTGGAAATTACTGGAGGAGTATCTGCTTTCAAGATAAGTACCTCTTCTCTTTTCTGGTTTCTTTTCTCTGTTGTCGAGTACTTTATCAAGGTGCCTGGAACTATTTGGAACTTAACAGGACTACTATAAGGACAATTATGGTAGTTCTCCCTTTTCTTTTATTTTTACTTTTATCTTTTGTGCCTGTTTGAGTTTGGATGCGTGCTGCAATATGGACTGTAAGTTATTACACCTCATAACACATTCCTTACAGTGGTAAATAAAGGGTGGGGTGGATTTCATAAATCTTATTTTATATCTTTGCTACAGGGAACACGGAGCAGTCATAGAAGTGAGACTTCCATCTCCGGAAGACAGTTCCATTAGTGAAGTCCGCTGCTGCATCTTTTTTGTTTCATTTGTCCCTTTTTTCCCTTCCCCCTATAATGGTATAGCCTGTAGAGTGGAGATATAAAGATACTCGCAGGCGAGTCCATAGGGGGGAAAAGGTTGACTGGCCTCATTCATCGCTCCCGCTGTACCCGGCTTCAAGGTTAGTGACTAACCGTTCTTTGTTGTGACAGGTCGAGACCCATAATGGCGTCTGGGGTGTTGGAAGAGAGGAGGAATGTCGTTTCGACGCTATTGTTGTCAAGGTTAAAAGGGATCGGTCGGGACAAAGGGTTGGTGGAGGGCGTACCGTCAAATCCTATTGAGGTCACATGTGAGCCTGACAAGGGTGCCCTTGGAATCAGTCGTTTGGATAGTGCACTACGTGTTGCTCCCGTGTCTACCAGAAATGGCGACTTTGTGCCCAGGACCTCAGCGGTAACATAAGGGCCTTGCTGATCAACATAGAGCTCGACTGGATCCCTCCCTTGCCCCTGGCTGTCCTATGCAAAGTCGTACGTATTGTCATAATCTGTCTGTTGGTACTGATTCTGTTTGGGATGGTCAAATGTGTTCACTCTTCCTGGCCTTTCCTCACTTGCTTCACTCGTGTACCCTCTCCCACGTCCTCTTCCTCTCTGTCCACTTGCTATTTCCTCGCCCCTCTGCCCCTACCAGCTCCTAACAAAGCCGGGCATTGGGTTTTCCAGTGTCCATATTCTTTGCAAAATGCACATTGATCCTGTCCTAGGTCTTGGCGTCCTACATATGATGTCGATGAATTGTTTCTAGGTGGCTGTACTCTAGGGGTATTCTGCTGGTATCCTCCCCTATATTGCTCCCTTCCTGTATTCGCCCCCTGGAGTTGTGCTACCATTACCCTTTCCTTCAAGTCCTTCTTTTTCCTTTCTGTAGCCCTGTCATTTTCGTTTTTCTGATGCTCATAGTACTGGGCCATTTGGAGAATGGCCGCCGGTTTAGATGCTGCCCAACTACTTTCGCTGGTTTGTAATTTCTGGGATACATCTGGCAGTAGTCCTTTGACATAGTTCTGCACAAATAAGTGGTGTCCGGTTGCGGTGGACATGTCTTGTCCACTGTAATCGGAGAACACCGTTTCAAATCTGGAGAAATACTCTGAGACATCCTCTTGTGGTTTCTGGCGGCATGCGGTTACTATGGACCAGTCTATCTTTTTCTCTAGGATCAGCGTTTTCACTTTCTGCACTATTTTGTCAGGGAGGTCCAATATTGCTTTAACCGGTTTTTGACCAGGGTTCCGCTGTTTATCTAATGTGTTGAGTTGTTCCCAGGTATGACCAAGCAGTTCGGTATGGTCTATTTTCCTAATCTGTTTCCACACATCTGCTGGCAAACATAACCCGAAGAACAAGTCTATGTCGGCAAGTGTCATTATTGTTGATCCCAGAGCAGTACCTAGCTCGGTGTAAAAGGCGGTGGGGTTCTTTCGTAAATCCGGTAAAGATTTACGGAACGTCAAAATGTCCTGTCTGTCCCATGGTTGATACACCCAATTGTAGACCACCCTTCCTCTAGCGTCTTGATGGTTCATATCGTCATGAGTCCCTTGTCCTCTAGGAGGTACCCAATAAGGGGCAGCTTCTTTTATCGGCATCATGCTATCTGGTTTTTCCACCGGGGGTCCTGCTATCTTAGATGTCCTGTCCTTATCTATCCGTCCTTGCTCCACGAGGTGACGGAATACCTCCAGTGTGGATGAAAAGAGTTCTGTAACATCGTTGTCGCCTTCATCTCCGGTGTCTACCTTCCTATAGAGAGCCACTAGCCGCTCGGGCTACATCTTGGTACTTCTCTTCATATGCAGTAAGAGTGTGGTAACAGAGACGTACAATAAAGTATCGTTTGCGGTTTTCAACATAGGAGTTGCATATGTCAGTTACATACTCTTCTGTCCTTCCTATCTATGAGGGATTTAACTATTTTATCAATGCCTGCTCGCTCATTTTTACTTAATCGCGGGACCCTGGGCACTCCTTTTTCTTTTGATCCTACCTCTACTACTGTATCCTTTGATGAGGCATTTGGTGTGGGTGACTCGGTGGGAGCAGAGGCGGTGGAGACTGAGGCGATCGTGCCATCTCCGGCTATACTTTGGTGGTCCTGGCGTTGTGCTACGGGATGAGTAGGGGCGTAAGGGGGTGGCATGTATATGATTGGGGGACCTAACAATAAATCATCATCTACCCTTTGTTTTGCTGGTAACTTGGGGTAAAGAGTCGAGGGCGTTCTAACAGGGCATTGACCTGATATTTTTGATTCCTGTTCCTTTTTATCGATTTCCTTTTCTTTTAGTTTTTCTTCTAATCTTTTACAGGCTTGGTAAGCTGATTTTCGCGTTTCTTTATCTTATCTAGCTTCGTCCCTTTTCTTTCTTTGAGTGCCTCTTTTCGCCATAAACCAAAACTGTCAAACATGGCTGGTCTAGTTTTCTTTTTGTGGAGAGCTAATTCTAACGTTTCTATTTTAGCGGGATCGAAAGATCCCGTCAGTGGCCACTGATTTACCCGGTCCTTCCTAGTGTATTTATGCCATAGTTTGCTATAAGCTACGGTGACTAATCCATACTTTACGTACATGTCCTTGTTAGGGGTGCCTTCCGACGGTGCCGGCTGACTGACCTCTAACGAACGGTCGGGTCCAAAACAATTACAATCAAACAATCTAGAGAAAACAGGCATGACGTATTTATCGGTCAAAAATGAATATCTCAATCAATCAATTTAGACAAAAGGTCTGCATTACCTGTCCTTCGCTGCCTGCAAAGAGAGAGAATATTCCTATTCTTCGTTGTTTGCAAGCAGGGAAATGTCGCAAATAACTCAATATCAAAAAAAAGGAATACTAGTATTTCAATCAAACTATTCAATCAATCAATCAATTTAAGTCGTTTTTTCACGACCTTACCCGGACCGTATGGACAGTTCTTCGTCTTCCCCTTCCAGCGCCTGGTTGTCCTCGCACTCCAACAATCAATGCGGCGTTCCTCTAAGGTCCCAGTCAGAGTGGAGAGGTGTGGTGCAGCGGCCAGGGCAGCTGACTTCGGAGCACAGGGTTCACTGTTCGATCCCCGGCTCCGGCGGCAGCTCAGCACCATGTGACTCTGGGCAATAGCTCACTTAATTTCCACTCCGGCCCCCAGCGCCTTGAGACCCGTAAGGGTGAGTAGCTGCGCTATATAAAAACTGACTTACATTTTTTTTTTTTTGCAGGTCACTCGAGAGAGGTCCGTTCGGAACCGGTGAAGTTCAGTCGATCGGCAGCCAGACAAGGGTCTTCTCAGGCAGGTATACCCCAATCGTTTAGTCGTTCACTCCGTCGTTAGGACCTCTCTACCGGACCCACGCGTCGCTGATGGGCCCCTACGTTTGGGCGCCAATCTGTGAAAGGCAGCGAGTCTTCTAAGACCCTCAATGCTGCCCGGTGCAGGGTTCCACCTCTAATTCACTTTGGGTTCGCTATCAAAATAATGAGGCAAGCGCTGGAAACTGGAAGACAAGAAAAAGGTTTATTTCTCATGAGGAGATCACGTCAACTGCAGACACCGGGATGTCTGAGGGAAGTGTTCTGTTGATACTCCTTTGGCTCTTCCTTTTATACAGGTTTGACACAATGCATTTGTTTTGTCAACATGGTTACACAAGCTTGGGGTCCCGCCCCGGGCAGGTTGTCACACAAGCCCAACAGTAATTCCCTTCCCACCCAGGTCAAACAGACAATCTTATCTTGCAGCTGGACCTTGCTTCAGGGTCTAAAACATGTGAGACCGGCCAGATCTAAGAGTCCGTTCTGTTGATAAAAACAGGTCCCATTGTTGGTAACAACAAGTCTTGCTGTTTGCAGTGCAATAAATCATGTTGCAAGAGTCTTTTTGGTGTTTGGAACCTGTTTGTGTAACTAGGTGCAGTGAGGGGTAGAGTGTCCAAAGGTTTGCCTGAAAACAGAGATGAGAGGAAAAACGAGTTTGTGGCAGCAAGTGGCGCTGAGGTTTGTTGTGGCAATAGAGTTTATAGCCCCCAGCACACATACCAGGTCGGTCAGAGGGATGCTAGTAAGGGCAGGGTGAAACAAAGGTGACCAACAGAGTACAAAATGGCTGTGCTAGATTAAAACGACTGCAACTTATGTGCACATAGAATTCCACCAGACAAGATGGCGCAGGTAATGTTCATGATTAGCGTTTTGCTTTTAACACATGGAGCTCTCCAGATTGTGATTCAACGAGGTCCTTTATCTCTAACAGCACCATCCCTGCCATCCATTTCACTACCTGAATGTGAGCCCGGGTTTGATAAGGTAGGAATGGATGTTGTAAGGTGGGTCACCAGACCATTAATATGGGAACCCATTTATTTTTGCTATTCATCGGCTCTGATTAGCTTTATTTGATTCACTTAGAAAGAAATAGAATCACAGCCTACGGGACAACCAGTTTGATCTGTACTTGCAGTGTTTATAGAATGAAGTTATGCCTCTTGTTTAGCAGGATCATTGACAAGGCAAATATTGCACTCTTCAGACCTTTGACTATAGCTCTCAGTGGTGAAAGATATTTCACAGTTTACATAGTGGCCACCAAAAACTACTCCGCCAAGTCGCTTTACTGTATCGCCTCCAACATCTGAGTCAGGCATATATATGCTGCTCCCTGCACTGCCACCACTTAGGTCCCTCAGTACAGGCAATAAGTTCCATTCTGAGACCACAATGGGGGTGCAAGTGTAAGCAGCTGACACAGTCACCTCCGGCTTGGCAGCAGCTGAGTGAGATGCTGGGGCGGGTGATACAGTGTCATGTATGGGAGCAAGGAGGGGATCTTTCAACCCCTTCACTATTCTGAGGGGCATGGTATTTGCTTCTCAAGGTGGACCCTTTCAGAAGCATCCGCAGTGTGAAGATGAGCAGAGGTCAAACCCCTGAGTGTGGCGAGGCTGGGGCTTTTGCAGTTGTGGCTGCTTATAGATTTTCAGCACATCCCACTAACCAGCAACTACGTTATATAGGCAGTGACTTGGCGCCACGGAGACGACTGACAGCACGGAAAGTGGGAGCCGGTGTGCCCTGCAAATTATATGTTCATATATCCACAACCAGGATCTAATACCGGGGGGGGATAGGCATGCACAAGCCAATTACAGCCATTATTAGTCTCACCAGATGGAGAGCATAGAGTGGTTTGCTGCCGAGTTCTTTCTTGCCAACATCTTTCACTCAATGTTGATATTTCCCCAGTGTTAATAAAACCAAGTTTTCAGTTGCTTCCTAAGTTTCAAAACCAAGGATTGTATACAAAAGGAAATTAGGAGTGTGTTCCAAATCCTGCATCTATCACAGAAAAGGCTCTGTCTCACATGCAGGCTTTACAACTAGGTGGAACATAGAAAGGAGTGAGGTTGGCTGATCTAAGCTGCTGACCTAAGTTATGCCAGCTACATTGTGATGCTATCAAATGTGGGGTTCATTGCTCTGTGGGTGATGCTAAGCATCCTGAATTGGTCCCCCTTCTAAACAAGCAGCCATTACAGAGAATGTAATGTTAGGCAGTTGTGAATCGACTTCAAGTCTTGGGAACAGTCTTGCAGTTACAGTTGGAAAGGTCTAGAGTTTTCTCAGTGGCTCCTAGATAGATAGTGTTCCCTTAATCAGTAGCTGATTGAACTAAGGTGATCACTACAGTCACATGGATGCTGGAGTTAACAAAACGCAGCATTCAGCGTAGACTCTTTACATGGTGAAATCAAGAACTGGCAATAAACACAACCTGGGGGCAGGGGATAGTTACTGATCTAAATGGATTCCCAGGTTTTGCACTGTATTTGCAGGGGCTGGACAGGTTCTCATGGATCGTGGCCATTTGACGGAGGAGGAGAGGTTCTGTTTGAAGGGTTGAGCTTTAAAATGTGAGCTCATGTCCACCATTCACAGCTTCTAATCATGCTGCAAATTGAAAATGGCATAGAAAGTAGCACTGGCACCCGTACAGTCATTGTAATCCACTATCAAATTAAAGCCCATTTTACGTGTAGTAAGACAAGTTGACAGTGATTTTACTTTACCCCATAACAATTTCCAAATGCAGTTTCCCCAAACAGAATGGAAAAGATTTCCAAAAGCATTATGATCACTTGAAGTAGTACAACAGGAGTACTCTTTTACATACTCTTACTCTTTTTGAATTAGCCCAGAGACAACGTCCAGCTCTCTATTAGTAAGTGTGTGCAAAGAGGGCACAGTCGTTTCTATTTTTACGTATTCTATACGAATATTCCCATTGTATTCCCATTTTAGATGGTTCAGGCTATTTCATAAAAGCTTGTAAATTACTTACTCCAAATGCTTTTGTGAATAAGCCTCAATGCCCTTGTATTCCTTCCTCCACCCACATGTTCCACTTCCCCTATATATTGTTTTGTTTGTGATAGCATCTTTGACCTCTTGAGTCACAGAAAAACATTTCCTCTAGTAAAAGAACGGACATAGTTTCCTCTTCTTTTGGTGATTCAGAAACTAAGGGCCCGATTCACAAAAGTAATCTGAGACAAAATCCTAACTTTCCGACTTTCGGTATTCACAAAAGGCATTTAGGAGTAGTAAACTTAGGATTTTGTCTTAAGTTTGTCTTAAGTTTTGGTCTTAAGACAAAATCCTAACTTAAGTTAAACGTAACTTAAGTTTAACTTAAGTTAGGATTTTGTCTTAAGACCAAAACTTAAGACAAAATCCTAACTTTACTACTCCTAAATGCCTTTTGTGAATACCGAAAGTCGTAAAGTTAGGATTTTGTCTCAGATTACTTTTGTGAATCGGGCCCTAAGTGAGTAGATGAAGACTAACAAGACATCTGATACTAACTACAAAAGGCCAGATTTATTTGCAAAATTATATATTTATTTCGGTGATGGCAACTTGTGTCTCTTTAAAACACAAGTGACATTAACTACTGCAGGGAATGTCCGTATTATGTACATCGCTCTTGAAATGTATATCCTTTCACCAAATATCGATATACAGTATTTAGGGCCAGATGTACGAAGAATGTTACCGCTCGCAAACAGCCCAATGGGTCGTTTGCGACCGGTAAAATGCTTTTTAGCATGTACCAACCCTATTTTGCGAGTTGGTAACCTATTACCGACTCGCAAAATAGGGTTTGCGAGTCACTATTAGGAAGGGGCATGTTAAGGGCGTCCTTTCCTAATAGCGAGTCGCACTGGTATGTAGGAATGTTTTGCGACCAGGAATGCAGTCGCAAAACATTTGCAGTTACCACCTACTTCAAGTTGGTGGTTAAGCCATTTGCAAACAGGAAGGGTTCCCCAAGGGACCCCTTCCCCTTTGTGAATGGTGGTGCCAACATTGTTTCAGAGCAGTCAGTGGTCCCACGGACCACTGCCCACTCTAAAAAATTGAAAAGAAAACTTTCCTTTTTTTTTCTTAAATGCATCCCGTTTTCCTCTAAGGAAAACGGGCTGCATTTACCCCCCCAAAAAACACCAGGTCTATTTAAAAAGCAGTCACAGGCATGGTGGTCCACTGACCCGAGCAGGCCACCATCCCTGTGAGTGCTAGCCATTCCCAATGGGTCGCAAATTGCGACCTGCCTCATGAATATTAATGAGGCAGGTCCCTTGTGACCCATTTGGGAAACGCAAACAGTGTCTCAGACACTATTGTACATTAGAGATTGTGACTTGCAATTTGCAAATCGTTAAAATTCTCAAACTGCGAGTTGCGATCTCTAATGGTCGTACATCTGGCCCTAAATCTGATCTGGATTTTGCATTTGTCCTTTTGTAGCACCCTAATACAAAAGGTTTTACCTTTTTCACGTGAAAGTGTACAGTCATCATGTTCAGGTGGTTATGCACAGCAAGGATAATCCAAAATGAAAAAACACATGGGAACATGCAGCAGATCCGAAGCTGAAGGCAGGATTCAGAGCAGAAGTCAGCTAATGTATACAAGATGTTTAAATCCAGACCATTTGTCGCAGTTTGGAGGGGGAGGGAGAGCAGAGAATGGGAAGCAGGTTTAAGCTTTGGGAGCAGTGATTATACTGAATTGATAAAGAGGGAAGGGAGGTTTTCGTTTTCCCGGACATGCTGTGGGCTGAGCAGAAAAGGGGCTGTACGGGAACAGAAAAGGTACACAAAGGAAACTGATCCATGCACAGAAGCGTGGCCTGGTTTGCGGTATAGGTGGAGAGGGCATAAGCGAGGTAGAGGGAAGCTAGTGGGCCATATCAGTTTAGATATGGCTGGTGAATCGTGACATGGTGGAAGAATTTAGGGTCCAGTGTACCAGGCTGTAAGGCACGTTTGACTGGACCTAGGACGAAAACCATCCCTTGCATAAAGTATACCCACTCCAAAGTGCATTGAGCATGCAGGGTTAGTGTACCGTCGGAGAGAGAGAGAGACGACTTAACAAAACATTTTTGAAAAAGTGTTCATTTTGCAAAATCAAATATCTCTACACTAATATATTTTACAGACATTTCTGAAGGAGAACTAATAAAACATTCCAATACTCCTGTGTCTGACACCAAACACAGGAGCAATATAGTTCTTTAGCAGCAACTCATTTACAGTTCAGAATATAAAAAAACAAGCTGCATAGCAGGCATATATTCTTGCCACAGGAGAAACTGTTTTGGTCGCATAACAGCATAGTCAGTAGAAACATAGCCATAAAAATCTAAGGAAAAACAACATCAGTTTTAAAAACTGTGTTGATGCGTCACAGTTATGGCAAGTAATGGAGCAACAACATTCCTGTGTTGGAAAATAACACAAACATGCCATGCAATACTATACTGTCATTGTTTATTGCTGAAAGATTCCGCATGTGCCAACTTATATTAGGACTTCTACTAAATCGTATGATGCTTTGTGTGCCAGCCTGCCTGGAGTGCAGCTCAGATGTGTTAGACTAGTGTTAAATGCCAGTGTGTTAAGGGTGATCACTGATACCCAAATTGCCCATGACTGCTCATTGTGCCAATGGGATCTGCACTGCACCAGGGCTGCTGCCGAAGGTGCTGCGACTCATGCAAGGGCACTCTACCTGCAACACGAGACCTCACAGTGTAGTCATCCATTAAGTAATGGATGTCATGATGCCAGTGTCAACATTGCTCTGGTTTGTAAGGGAAACTTTGCTATGCCAATTTGTGGCCCATCACCCATCACAAAAATGGTGTAAGAACAAATTGCCACACTGGCTCACATATTTCCCCCTTATAAGTGTCTACTACCTAGCCAGGCGTGTTACGAAATTTCCCAAGATTTTAAAGTAAATCACAATGCATGACAGTGGCTACGATGCGGCATAATCTCCAAGTACTTACACAGAACCAAATATTTCCATCATCTACTGAAAAAACCCTGTGCTTACTTCAGGATATATCATCATTGGCTCTAGACACTCAAAGAATTAGAAATCCTCAACTGCCAATTTAAGGGAGAAAACCCAATCGTTCAATGCATCATTGGCAGAAACAATGCCATATGTGGTGAAGTGGCAAATTGCTGCTGCAGCGAAGCTGGACCAGGGTCCTTCAGAAACCAAAATAAGAATGTACCGTGTTGACAGGCATTTATGCGACAACACAAATAAACCAAGTCTCTGGTAGAATAAACTTCTTTTCAGATCTATATATTGTGATCTTGGCCCAAGTGCATTAGAGCGCTTTACATGAGCACCAGCTTACATTACACATGGTCAACTTCACTTTTTTGTGTTTTTATGCACGAGAAGATAAAGTGATTTGCTCAAAGTTACAGGATGTCGAGCTGGCGCAGGGAGCGAGCGCCTGATTTCCCAGTTCTGAGATGGGCAGCTCTGGCCTGTAGGCCACAGTTCCTCCCCCCAATCAAGAAAGTGGGTCTCCCTAGTCTCAAAAGATCACCACATCAGCCTGCGCCTGCCTGAATGTGGAAGGATTCGCCATTTTAGCGACATTGTTTGTTCACTGAGCTCGTGTACTATCCATCTCCGAGTAGAAAGCAGTAGTCTGTCTTACTCTACAGTACTGCCGGTCACAGTATAGTACACTGGAACAGTAAAAAAAAAAAAAAGATATTTGGAAATGCTTGAATTTATCTCAACAGCTGTTAATTCCTTTGGGTACATCACATTCAATTGTTTTTTACCCAGTCTGTACCATTACAAACAGGGACCACCCAAATGTAACTTGGTATTGCCCCGACCCTAAAAGGGACACTGTAGCCTGAAGTGCTAACCTTGTTGCCTCTGCAAAAAAGCAACCTGGAGCCGGATCTGTTCAGAGAGGGGCACTTTGGGTTTTGTGACACAGCAGGTTTAGACCCCTGCCACTTAGGGAGACTGAATTAGGAAGCAAAAAAATTGATGAGTTGAAATACTTGCGTTTTCTGACGTACTAGTAATTACACAAGGGACATTCAGGAACAAACCAATCACCATAGCCCATATGAAAGCAAAACCTTGCCCAGCGTATAGGGATAGAGTCAAGATTTTTTTTTAAAGGTTTATTTTTTATTTTTTCCATTTCATAAAACTTTATTTCGGCTCACATGGCCATAAAAGCACACTTAAAATACAATGGATTACATACAATTCATAAAAGGTCAAGGTTGCTATTCTAGAGCAGTTCTTCCTCTCATCAGCCGTGGCGCTAAAAAAGACATAAAGTGCTTGTGCAGTATACGAACAACATAAGACCTCTACATTTATCAAACAATGGAGTTCCATAGAATACATGAATTTGGCTAGTGAGATAGCATTTTCAGAGGGTCATCTTTGCTCAATTATATATTACGTTTGAAATTAAGGGTGCACATAGAGCAATATCAATTGAACGCATGAGCAATACCTGGGCGAAACATTGGTCATAGTGATCCTCCTGTTTAATTCTTCTGGGCTACTAATCTATTTTTAAAAGTGCTATAAAAGAAGAGCTCGGGCCCTTCTAAAATATAAATACAAAGCTCTACTGAGAAAAGGGTTAATACATTTAGAAGAACAACATTTACTCAACCATCATGTTAGCCCCACTTGGCAGCACAGAAATTAACTAGAGCTGGAACAGTAAAGAGCCAACAATATGTACACCATTTAGTGTAGACGAGAGTTGATCATCAAATATTGCTCATTCATGTTATCAAGGGAAAAAGTAAAAAGCAATATTTACAAAATTTAACAATAAAAAAATATAAGCAGGAGGTAGTCGTCAGTTATTGCTCATTCCTATTAACAGACTTCTTTAGAACGGCTCTACGAGTACACCACATGGCAAATAAAAAGCGTGAAATGGAAAACACAATGGGCATGTGAGTATCAAATTTTAATAGCCTGTACACATCGCTACAATGTCTAGACCCCAGGTTCCTGCAAAGCTGAAGTAGCCAACGAGACCTTGCCCTCCTATAGCCCTGACAGTAGAATAGCACATGAAGTTCAGTCTCGTCTGCATTGTTACAAGCTGGGCAAACCCTATTGGGAGAGCCCTTCCACTTGTTTGTAAATGAACGCAGCGGAAGGACCCCATGTCTGAATTGTAAGTAAAGCTTCTTGGCGAGGAGCGGCTGAATGTCGTCCAAAACCAATTCTAGGCTATATCTGTTTTTTACTTCCAGAAACTCAGCAGTCAGTCGGCCCAATGTAGGCCTCCTCTCGAGCTGAGCGAGGTTGTGGTCTCTATAGCTCTCTAATAAGGCCTTTCTGGGGGTCGTTTGGCAGATTTCTTCTGCTTTATTCCACAAGTTGCCCCTGCCCAAGGCCTCACATGTGTTCTTAATGTACAGAAACCATGGTAGCTTCCCCGCACCTTGCATCCCCATGACTTCAATCAGCTCTTCCCTGTATGGAGCCAGTTCAGGGGTGCTCCACAGACGGCGCCAGTATAATAGGGGTCTGAGAGCAACTTTATCCGCAATGGGTCTAATCCCAAGATCCATTCGGAGAGGTGTTAATGGTGTACTAGAAGGGAGGCTGTTGGTCTTGGCCCTGCTTGCAGGGTCATCCCGAACTTTTTCGCCTTCCCCCTAGCCTTTTTGCTGTTGTGGAATGAGTGGTTGTAGGACGTTGGACACTTTAGCGCTGGTTAGCAGTGCCAAGTGTGTGTGCTTTCGGCCTTACATAGGCTTATATTAGGAACCCCCCCCCTTTTAGGGGACATCTCCCCCATGGTAGGAAATGTATATGCCATGAGTGGTGTGAGAGGAGGATGATAAATGCGGTGCAATGGTGTACGCACCTTTATTTTCACCATTGCAGTAACTTCACTGTTAAAATGGACGCCATTGCTGTGTGCTTTGTGCCGCCTGCCTGAGGTGGGTTGCCGGTCTAGTTGTCTGTCACCCAGCCCCAGCTTTTGGAGGAAGTCTGGCAGACAGGGTGCTCCTACACCTCCCCCACAGTGACAGTTGGGACTGGAACTGCCAGGAGCCTTCTGGAAGGTTCTAGCCCTTTCTGGTAGGTGGGGTGAGGGGGATATATATAGGGGGCTGTGCCTCCATGTGCTCAGACTGAGCGTGGACTTGATTGAGAGGGGACACTCTGCCAGGAGGTACCGCCGCAAGGGCCTGTGTGCTGGCCCCTGAGCCCATCTGTACCCCTCTGCTGTCCACAGGGCTAGTGAGAGACTCTGCTGGAGTGGAGACTGCTGCGCTAGCAGGATGGCCATCGTAATGGAGGATGACTGTTCCTAGGAACTGCTGCTTCAGGTCTGGTGAGCTGCCCTACTGCCTGCTGATCTCGCCCTGCATTAACTGTCTCCTGGCCCCTAGCGCCCCGTGAGCGCTACACTTTGAATGCCTGTATTCCAAGGAGGTGAGGAGTGTGGGCATTACGTCCTTGTGTGGGACTCTGGATCCTCGCCAGCTCCCTAGCGCCTGGGAGGCACTATTTTCCTGATTGCCAGAGGAGGAGCTGACGCCTGCAACGCGGTGCTGTCAAAGCGCTATATCTCCATCACCAAAGAGAGGAGGAGCGTGGATCCTGCAGCTGACGTCTGGTGAGGGAATCCCCATGCATGTCCCCCTAGCGCCTCGTGAGCGCTATCATCTGTTTGCCTGCACTCCAAGGAGGTGAGGAGCGTGGGCGCTACTCCCTCGGGTGGGACCCTGGGACTGTGAGCCATCTAGCGCCTCGTGAGCGCTGCCTCCAGCCCCTGCCCAGGAGAAGAAGGTGCGTGGGTCCTGCAGCGCTGTGCTGCCAGAGTGCTATATTCGCATTGACTGTGCTCTGCTTGCTGTCTAGCGCCTCGTGAAGTGCGACAACTGTTGTCCAGCCCCCAGGACTCTTAGTCCTGCATTCCTGGACTTAGCGCTGCAACTTTACTCCTGTGCATGGTGAGAGCCCCGCGGCAGCGGCTGAGGCAAGGAGGAGTCCTGCGGCGGAGGGGGCCCGAGGCACGTTGTCGGTGCCTGCCCCTCCGCGCTGCTGATGAGGAGAAGGCTCCGCTGAGGGTGGAGGAGAGGTCCCAGCAGTGGGACCTGTCGGGGCACATTGCTGGTGCCCGGAGACTGCAGAGACACCCAGAGAGGCCCCGGACTGCCGGTGAGTGGGGGCTGAATCTTGGACACTGCGGAGCCCCGGGAAGGAGGGGCTCCCAAAGCACCGCAAGTGTCTTCCTTCTTTTTGGGGCCATTCCTTTGGAACTGACTCTGCAACTTTGGGCATGCTTGAAGTGAGTCCCGGAGTGGGGCTCAGTCATCCTGTGGTTGGGGGGTGTGTCGGGGCACATTGCCGGTGCCTGCCTCCGGTGCCAGTACTCTGTTGGGACACCCAGCGGCACCGCAGTTGCGGGCCGCTGCACCGTTTTGGGGCATATTTTTAATTACAGAGTCCCAGAGGGGGCTCCCACGGGGACCCGGGCTAACTGTACCTTACACAGCTGCCCCGCTGGACAGTGGGCAGCTGCTACGATTGGGGCACACAGTGGTTATACCTGCGAGGCCTATTGCCTCGTGCTATTTCCTGCATAAGGTGGTTGCATGCTAATGTTATGTGCAATGTAGCTACACTGCTGGTTGCAGGTATGATGGATTAGATGCCTTATGTACTTACCATGATTCATGCCCAATATGTTTATACCAAAGGATTGGTGCAGAATATATTTTTTTAGGCCTACTGTTGCATTTATGCTACTGAGGATGCCTAACGTCATGCCATGATATTTTCCTGGGTTAGGCCCCTGCTAACGTTGTTTGTGCTGATGGGATTTATGCCTAATGGTTTCTTTTCCCCTAACGCCTACAGGGTTGGTGTTCTGCATAAGGTGCTATGTCACATGCATATGTGTAGGCCCCATCTGAATAGGGTTATGCCTAATGTCTTTTTCGGCCTAATGGGCGGCTCCTGTTTTTAGGCTACTGTGATGATGCTTTATTCTTATGCCTAATGCGTTTATGCTAATGCAGATGTTTATGCCCATTGTGTAACACTGCTAATGTTATGAGGGGTGCATTTATACATGCCTAATGTGTTTCTAGGCCACTGCTAATGATGATGCCCTAGGTTCCCATGTTTATGCCGTTATGCTAATATGAGGATCTTGCCAGAAGTCACTGGCTGTTACCCATTCATTACTACTGGGCTTTCATTTATCCTAATTGTGCTCGTGATGGTTCTGGCAGCGGCCCGATTGGCCCTGCCCTGTACATAGTCCCCCTGTATATGGCTACCTGGTGCCAGTTGGCACGGTGTACACAACTGTGATGGTATTCTAATGTGTTTTGCATAATACAAATGCTGTTTTCACATAACCTGGTGTGGAGTCTCTTTTTGTAGTGTGCCTAGTTGTCGCCTGTGAGTGTGCTGCGCAGATGCTTTACACAATGCCTCCGAGTTTGGCCTACCCGCTCCGCACCACGCTACCCCGTTTCTAACATTGGTGTTCAGCGGTGGGATAGGACTTGTGTTTGCGCAGTTACACGGCGACAACTGGTGGCACTACAAATTCTACCCGTAGAGTAATCACAGGTTTTGGGGATTATTGTTCCTGATTTTGTTGCGCCCTGAAAGTGGCATTTTGAATTGCGCACTCCTGTAGCAGCCCTTGCACCCAGGTCCCTTGTCTTGCACTGCGTCTTGGTGTCTTGCCAAAATGGAATCTGCCTTTGATTTTGACCATCTGTTCAAGTACAGTGTGGTGGAGTTGAGGGGGTTCTGTGAGGAGAGAGATATAATAGTAAGTGGGTCAGACACCAAGCCAGGCCTTCAGGGATTCCTGATTCAATGGCAAGAGGATGAATGGGACCGGGAGCACTTTGAGGAGGAGAGGGCCCTGGCCGCAGGCCGAGAGGGTGGCCCTAAGGATCCTGAACAGGAGGTACAAAATGACAGGGCGGGGACACCAGTAAGTAGGAAGGACCCCATAGACAGGGAGTCCCGTGCTGGGTCCAGTGTCAGGGGCACTGCCCCATCCCTTTCCCTGTCCCCAGAAGAGTGGGTAGATAGGAGGGAAGAAAGGGAACATCAGCTGGCTTTGGAGAAGCTCAGGTTGGAGCACGCCAAGGAGATAGCACAGCTGAGGGTGCAAGAGAAAAAGCTGGAGACCGAAAAGGTCCTGGCACAGGAAAGGATGGCTGAGGCTGAAAGGGCCTTCGCCAGGGAGAGACTAGCTCAGGAGGGTAGGTTGTCCCCTGAGAGTGGTTTCTGTGGTCTGGATTCACCAGGGAGGGTGGGATCCAGTGGTGGCAGCGAGAGTGAATCCAGTGTAGGGAGTCACACTCCCAGAGCCCGGAAAACAGTGCCTGATTCCCAGGAAGAGGGGGACAGGTTGGAGTTCAAGGGCAGTGGAAAACTGGCTCACCAGTCCTGGGAGGAGTTTGTGGAGGTGTGTTGGACTGCACTGGAGGATTGGATGGTGGGTAGCGCGGTGAATGATTGGGAAGGGCTGTTCCATGTGATTATCAGGGAGCACATGCTCAGAAATTGTTTCCCAAAGTTGTGCCACCACCTGTTTGACCGTGGGCTCTCCGATCCCAGGGAGCTTGCACGGGAGGCAGACCTTTGGGTGAGTGCCAGAGAGTCTGAGGAAGTATTGGGGAGTGATCCTGAAGGGAGTGGCTCAGGGGTCTTCCAGCCCAGCGAGGTGGGAGAGGTGCAGAATAGCCCAGCTAGGTCCCAGGGTAGTGAGAGGGTTGTAGGGCCTCACGTCCTATCTACAAGAAGGAGTGAGACGGGGAGGTGTCCCGAGGTGCCCCAACCGCAGTCTCAGGGCCTGGAGTGTTCCATAAGGGAGCCCCAGGTTGGGAGCCTAGGCTGTCCTGATGGGCCGTCCATGGAAGGGGAGCCCCTAGTGTCAGGAGAACCAGGGGCGTCTGTAATCAGAGCTCCAGGGGTTCTGGGGTCTGCTCAGCCACAGGGTTTAGATCCTGGGCTGGGATGCCAGGTTCAGGGACTGCCTGACCTGGAGGGTGGGACACCTGTAGTCAGTGTCCCTACCAAGTTGACTTCCAGGGGTACTTCTCCAGGTGGGAGGGTGCGGAACTCTGGAAGGGGGTGCAGAGGGAGGAAGGACTCGCCTCTGGCACCGGCTCAACCACAGGGCTTCGATCCTGGGTTGGGAAGCCCGGTTCAGCTATTGCCTGACCTGGCGGGAGGGACGTCTGTAAGCAGTGTCCCCCCGGAGTTGTCTTCCAGGGGTACTACTCCAGTCGGGAGGGAGCGGAACTCTGGGAGGGGGTGCAGAGGGAGGGAGGACTCGCCTCTGGCACCGGGGCAACCTAAGGGTTTAGACCCTGGGTTGGTGGATCAGGTGCAGGGTCACGGCCCTGGACGAGTGAGAGAGTGGTGGTCTGAGGGTGCCCCGCATAGGAGGAGAGTGCGGAACCCCAGAAGGAGAGGTAGGGGGAGGAGAGCCTCGCCCCGGACTGCTGGTCAGCCTGAGGGTGTGGACCCTAGGTGGGAGGACCAGTGGCAGTTTGGCACTGCACGGAGGAGAAGTAGAGTGGCCAACGGGTACTATGGGCCTGGGGCTACTGCCCCCCACTCTGTGAGACAACAAGGGCCAGAGACATCTGGATGGCCTAGGGGCCGGTCCTGGCCGCAACCGACTAGAGAGTGCCAGTGGGTGGGTTAGTTGGTCCAGGGAGTGTTGACAGAGGGAACCACCGGGTTCCAGAGTGGTGGAGAACCTGCGGGTGCCCCTGCAGTTGCGGGCCCGCGTCCATGTTTTCTCGCCCCAAGCAGGGAAGCCCATCAAGGCATTGATTGGTCTACCCTGGCTTTTGGCTGGGAGGGGGTCGTGTTGGACTTGGCCCTGCTTGCAGGGTCATCCCGAACTTTTTCGCCTTCCCCCTAGCCTTTTTGCTGTTGTGGAATGAGTGGTTGTAGGATGTTGGACACTTTAGCGCTGGTTAGCAGTGCCAAGTGTGTGTGCTTTCGGCCTTACATAGGCTTATATTAGGAACCCCCCCCCTTTTAGGGGACATCTCCCCCATGGTAGGAAATGTATATGCCATGAGTGGTGTGAGAGGAGGATGATAAATGCTGTGCAATGGTGTACGCACCTTTATTTTCACCATTGCAGTAACTTCACTGTTAAAATGGACGCCATTGCTGTGTGCTTTGTGCCGCCTGCCTGAGGTGGGTTGCCGGTCTAGTTGTCTGTCACCCAGCCCCAGCTTTTGGAGGGAAGTCTGGCAGACAGGGTGCCCTACACCTCCCCCACAGTGACAGTTGGGACTGGAACTGCCAGGAGCCTTCTGGAAGGTTCTAGCCCTTTCTGGTAGGTGGGGTGAGGGGGATATATATAGGGGGGCTGTGCCTCCATGTGCTCAGACTGAGCGTGGACTTGATTGAGAGGGGACACTCTGCCAGGAGGTACCGCCGCAAGGGCCTGTGTGCTGGCCCCTGAGCCCATCTGTACCCCTCTGCTGTCCACAGGGCTAGTGAGAGACTCTGCTGGAGTGGAGACTGCTGCGCTAGCAGGATGGCCATCGTAATGGAGGATGACTGTTCCTAGGAACTGCTGCTTCAGGTCTGGTGAGCTGCCCTACTGCCTGCTGATCTCGCCCTGCATTAACTGTCTCCTGGCCCCTAGCGCCCGTGAGCGCTACACTTTGAATGCCTGTATTCCAAGGAGGTGAGGAGTGTGGGCACTACTTCCTTGTGTGGGACTCTGGATCCTCGCCAGCTCCCTAGCGCCTGGGAGGCACTATTTTCCTGATTGCCAGAGGAGGAGCTGACGCCTGCAGCGCGGTGCTGTCAAAGCGCTATATCTCCATCCCCAAAGAGAGGAGGAGCGTGGATCCTGCAGCTGACGTCTGGTGAGGGAATCCCCCTGCATGTCCCCCTAGCGCCTCGTGAGCGCTATCATCTGTTTGCCTGCACTCCAAGGAGGTGAGGAGCGTGGGCGCTACTCCCTCGGGTGAGACCCTGGGACTGTGAGCCATCTAGCGCCTCGTGAGCGCTGCCTCCAGCCCCTGCCCAGGAGAAGAAGGTGCGTGGGTCCTGCAGCGCTGTGCTGCCAGAGTGCTATATTCGCATTGACTATGCTCTGCTTGCTGTCTAGCGCCTCGTGAAGTGCTACAACTGTTTTCCAGCCCCCAGGACTCTTAGTCCTGCATTCCTGGACTTAGCGCTGCAACTTTACTCCCTTGCATGGTGAGAGTCCCGCGGCAGCGGCTGAGGCAAGGAGGAGTCCTGCGGCGGAGGGGGCCCGAGGCACGTTGTCGGTGCCTGCCCCTCCGCGCTGCTGATGAGGAGAAGGCTCCGCTGAGGGTGGAGGAGAGGTCCCAGCAGTGGGACCTGTCGGGGCACATTGCCGGTGCCCGGAGACTGCAGAGACACCCAGAGAGGCCCCGGACTGCCGGTGAGTGGGGGCTGAATCTTGGACACTGCAGGGGCCGATTTGGGAGGGGTCCCCCGAAACCTGCGAAGCGGAGCCCCGGGAAGGAGGGGCTCCCAAAGCACTGCAAGTGTCTTCCTTCTTTTTGGGGCCATTCCTTTGGAACTGACTCTGCAACTTTGGGCATGCTTGAAGTGAGTCCCGGAGTGGGGCTCAGTCATCCCGTGGTTGGGGGGTGTGTCGGAGCACATTGCTGGTGCCCGCCCCCGGTGCCAGTACTCTGTTGGGACACCCAGCGGCACCGCAGTTGTGGGCCGCTGCACCGTTTTGGGGCATATTTCTAATTTCAGAGTCCCAGAGGGGGCTCCCACGGGGACCCGGGCTAACTGTACCTTACACAGCTGCCCCGCTGGACAGTGGGCAGCTGCTACGATTGGGGCACACGGTGGTTATACCTGCGAGGCCTATTGCCTCGTGCTATTTCCTGCATAAGGTGATTGCATGCTAATGTTATGTGCAATGTAGCTACACTGCTGGTTGCAGGTATGATGGATTAGATGCCTTATGTACTTACCATGATTCATGCCCAATATGTTTATACCCCAGGATTGGTGCAGAATATATTTTTTTAGGCCTACTGTTGCATTTATGCTACTGAGGATGCCTAACGTCATGCCATGATATTTTCCTGGGTTAGGCCTCTGCTAACGTTGTTTGTGCTGATGGGATTTATGCCTAATGGTTTCTTTTCCCCTAACGCCTACAGGGTTGGTGTTCTGCATAAGGTGCTATGTCACATGCATATGTGTAGGCCCCATCTGAATAGGGTTATGTCTAATGTCTTTTTCGGCCTAATGGGCGGCTCCTGTTTTCAGGCTACTGCGATGATGCTTTATTCTTATGCCTAATGCGTTTATGCTAATGCAGATGTTTATGCCCATTGTGTAACACTGCTAATGTTATGAGGGGTGCATTTATACATGCCTAATGTGTTTCTAGGCCACTGCTAATGATGACGCCCTAGGTTCCCATGTTTATGCCGTTATGCTAATATGAGGATGCTGAGTTCATGATCTTGCCAGAAGTCACTGGCTGTTACCCATTCATTACTACTGGGCTTTCATTTATCCTAATTGTGCTCGTGATGGTTCTGGCAGCGGCCCGATTGGCCCTGCCCTGTACATAGTCCCCCTGTATATGGCTACCTGGTGCCAGTTGGCACGGTGTTCACAACTGTGATGGTATTCTAATGTGTTTTGCATAATACAAATGCTGTTTTCACATAACCTGGTGTGGAGTCTCTTTTTGTAGTGTGCCTAGTGTGTCGCCTGTGAGTGTGCTGCGCAGATGCTTTACACAATGCCTCCGAGTTTGGCCTACCCGCTCCGCACCACGCTACCCCGTTTCTAACAGAGGCCCACAAGTTGTCTAGCAAATGAGTTCTCAGTACGCACTAACGAGCCAGATGCGCAATGAACAGTTCAGCGCCATACAAAGCAGCACTCCTGGCCTGTACTTTGTAAATTTCCGCCACTGGGCCAAACAGTTTTTCGGTACAGCTCCTATATAATTTTAAAATACCCCCCGTTGTCTGGGTTAGTTTTAAACTTGCTTTGTTGATTTGGGCACCCCAATCCATCTTCTCTGTAAGCCTGATCCCCAAATACTCAAAGATGAATATCCTCTCTAGGGGTCTTCCATCCAAGCGGGGATTTGGGCGGGTGGTGTTGCCCACATTAAAGGCCATATACTTTGTTTTTTGGAGATTAATCTCCAGACCCCGCTGTTTGCAGAAGACACTAAAGTTGTCAAGAGCCCTCTGGATTCCCATAGGGGATTTCGTGAGTAGGAGGGTGTCGTCTGCAAACATCAGGGCTGGTACTTAATGATTCGCCAGCCTGGGGGCGTCGATGTCCTTCCCGGCAATCAATGACTCTATTAAGCCGTTGATGAAAAGGCAAAAGAGGGTCGGGGCCAGGACACAGCCTTGACGAACACCTCTCTCTACAGGCAAAGGGGCTGAGAGTTTGCCGTTTCTGCCATATCTAATTTGGGCAAAATTACCCTGATAAGCATTTCAACTGATAACAAAGGTACTCTGAGACTCCCATATCCAATAAAATTGCCCAAAGTTTGTCCCTCGGTACCAGATCGAAAGCAGATTTAAGGTCTACAAATATTAGATAGAGGCTGCCACCCTTTATACACACGGTTTTCCAGTGTATCAGTTGTAGCCTAAAAATGTGATCAGTTGTTGATGTCCTAGCTCTAAACCCGGCTTGGAGTGGGGTAAGGACGTTATATTCCTCCATCCAGGTCTGGAGTCGCCCCAGAAGAACACGGGCAAATATTTTCTGGCTTACATCGATGAGGCTGATGGGGCGATAATTGACAAGCAGAAGCGGGGAGCCCTTTTTATAAATTGGAATAATTTCAGCCCCCGCCCAGGTGGTAGGGGTCACCATACCTTGTAAAATGGCATTAAACAGGGAACACAGATAAGGGGCCCAGACGGTGGGCTCTGAACGGAAAAGGTCACCAGGGATCTTATCCAGCCCTGCGGCCTTGGCTGGTGTTATCTTGCCCAGGGCATCAGTAACCTCCCTAAGGGAGATTGGGAGGATGTCAGCAGGAACTGGGCCAAAGGGCAAAAGTCGACTGATCACTGGTCCCTCCCCAACCTCAGCCCTTGAGTAAAGAGATTCGAAGTGGGCCTTCCATACCTCTTCCCCACTGTTTGGTTCTATGGCCGATTTGCCATCCTGGGAACCCGAATTAATAACATTCCAAAAGGTCCTCATATCATGATTGTTTAGGGCACTTCTAACAGTGTCCCATTTTTGGGATTCCCAACTTCTTTTTGCCTTAACAATGGCACTCTTATAGACTGCCCTTGCTTCCTTGATCAGTGGCCTATCGTTGCCTTTAATGGCGGCAATGAGGCCGGACTCAGCTGTTCGGCAGCTTTCATTGAACCATGGGTGGTGGGATTTACTGGTCACCCTGGGCCTTTTGTTTTGGTAGGAAAAGGCGGCCATAGAGGCAAACAAGTCTTGATGATTGTTGAGAATTCTCGAATGGAGGTTGGGAGTGCCATTAATCGTTACAAGTTGGTTTGCGACCATGAGGTATGGAATAATTTGGTGGTAGAGCAAAGCCAACTTTTCTTGCGATTGAGAGAATTCCCCCAGCGGACTCTCCTCCCTCCATTAGACTGCATCAATCTCGGGTCTGGTGCTGATAGATTGTCAAATACATTCCTAGTACATGGCGAAGTTATTTCTATGGTGAGAGCATTGTGATCGCTATCATAACGAGGACTGATTTTAAAGTCTATCACTCTATGCCATGATTTAGTATCTACCATTATATAGTCTATAATGGAAGTATGCCCCGGTCTATTAAAGGTATAGTTCCCTGGGGTGTCAGATAATGTTCGTCCATTGCATGCTCTTAGAGAAAAGTTTAATGTAAGGGTGTATATCTGCAGCACTAACGGGGTCCATGCCCGCTTTGGAGGGATATTAGGCTCTGGAATGGCCCAGTATCGGTCCTCCACACTGAGGGTACCCGTGACCAGGCCATTCAGGGGTTCAAACTGGCAGTTGAAATCTCCGCCAATGATTACCCTAAAGTTGTCAGGGATAGTTGAGAGGAAGGTAGTTACTTGATCAAGAGTCGTAGACTCTTGGCCTCGACAGACCGGCCGAGAATAAACATTAATTAAAGCTATATTAATTTTCGTGGGGAAGGACAATAGGACACAAAGAATATCACATGAGGAGCTCTCTAACTGTTTTGCCTCACAACCCAAATGCACACCGACCCAGATGCACAATCCCCCAGATGGTCTACCCTTGCCCGCATGGGTGACTGGAATACTGAACGACGCATAGCCCATTCTATGCGTTTCTACCCTGGCCCATGTTTCCTGGAACATACAGATCTCATGATGCTCTATAAAGAGCCCCCATTCCGGATTATCCAGTTTAGAGGATAGTCCGGCTAAGTTCCAGGAGAGAAGCTGTAGTCTTGAGGAGCCCACATGATTAACTAGTCTAGGGGGATAGATGTCATGGTTCTCTTGGGTGCCCCTGGGGGATTGGCGAGACTCCATCGGCTGCATCGACCTTGGTCTGGTGCTGGATTCATAGAAGTCCTTTGCGACAGATGGGAGATTTACTATGTCCCGCAGTTCTAAACTGGGTGTCTGTGTATCCTGACGGGGTGGATCAAGGATCGGTGGGCTGGTAGAGGCTATCTTCTGTTTACCCCTAGCTACTCTGTGTTTTCCACCCCCGTTTTCCAGCACCTGTACCTCATTCTGCTTCAGGGTTCCTCTCCTCTGTGCGGACTCCCTCAGCTGGGGTGAGGCCTCTCTTTGATGGTCGGGTCTCTCTTGTGGGGGTTCAATACTCACAAGTCAATCTACTGACTCTAGGGGGTTGAATCTGTTCGATACGGGTATGTTATAGAGTAGGGGGATGATTGGTCCTGTCCCAGTGTAGAGTATTGTTTATTCTGAAACCACTCCCCCCTCTGTTGACCATCTCTTCTTCCTGTGGGTGGTATGAGGCCAAGGGGGAAAAAGTAACCCAATGGGAAGGACCTGATGCCCCCCTTCTCCCAATGGTGGCAACGGTCTAGGAGGGATTCCACAATCATTGTGTTTCTAAAATTAATCACGACGCAATCACCAGGAACATCTTTCGGTCTCCAGCCCACCCAACCCACCCTGCGGGTCATAAGGATTTCGTTTGCATCTCTGTAGGAAAATTGTTTATGTTTGGCTAACCAGTGGATGCATTTATTTTTTAGGTCAAAATGTGATTCCTTACTCCCCTTGTTCAACTTCGGAACTCCTACTAATATGATTACATAGGGTGTTGAGGCCGGGGGAAGATTGATGCACGGTAAGACTGGCCCTGTTTCGTGACTTTCCTCACGTGGGTCACTCCTCTGTCTGGGCCCCTGGTGAGGAGGATCGCGTGCTTGTGGCCTTGCTGTGTGAGGTCCATTATTTCTTCCTATCTGGGCCCCTTGATTATACCCCTGGCAGTAAGTGCTATAATCTTTTCCTGACCCCGCTAAATTACTCGAGCATTTACCCTCGCCCTCCTGGTTTGAGTGGATTGCCGTATTGGAAGTGAGCATGTTATCTGTTATTAGGGATTCCGGGCTAGTACTAGGGAGGGCTGATTGTGAATTCACAGAGTTTACCAATTCCTTCCGCCTTAGGGCTGCCTCTGTCTTATCAACCCACAGCTCGACCAATTTGGCGAGCTTGTCTACCCGTTCCCACAAATTTTGTAACTCGTCCTTCACAATGGTCCTTACTTGGACCTGTATGTCCACCACCACGTTGGTCACCAAAGCTGGCTGCTCCAAGCCTGCTTGGGATGGTGCTCCTAGCCTGGCCTCCCCCAAATCGCCAGTCATCACATGGTCCATGGTTTGTTTCTTGCGTTTTGACCCCATGGGTGCAGCGGATTTAATCTTCCCTTTTTTAGCGCGGGCGCTTTCCGGATGTGGCTCATCCACACAGCCCGCTGCACGGGTGCTTGGGTGAGAAATTGGGGATTCCTGGGCCAGGGCCAGTGAAGATCCTGTTTCATCATGATTGCTGAGGGGTCGAGTTAGATCTGGAGTTAGTGACAGACGTCTTTCAGTTAATTCAATTTCTGTGGCAACTACACCTATTGCCCTCTGGAGCATCCTGTCTATTGAGGTTGGTTGAAGGGAAGATGCCAATTGCATTGGTGCCGTGTGAGATTTTCCCGCACAGGTTCGCCTTCCCATAGTTGCGAGGGGCTTGTGAAAACACCCAAATCCTTTTGAGAAGCTGAATACCACGGACAGGCTTTTCAATAAGTCCTGTTAAAGGGGCCTGACCATACAAATAGAACGCTGGTGTAATAGTATCGTGTGGCTTGAAATGAGATCACTGACCTTGGAATCCTTGCTGAATCAGAACTTCAAAAACCATCGATCTCCCGTTGTAGGCCTATGGGGGGTGACCCAGCCCAGCCTCTTTCGACCGCTGACGGGCCCGCCCTTGGCCCGGGCACGCCCACACTGCGGGAGCCCTCCGGGTGCTTTGAAGGCGCCTCCGGGCGCGTGAGGTCAGCGTCGGTGGCGGCTGGGACCGCAAGGGAGCGTGGGACGTATGGTCCTGTCCCTCTCCCCCCGCAGATACCGGCAAGAGTGGCTGTAAGGATTACGGGCTTCCCGCGCTGCGGGAGCCCTCCGGGTGCTTTGAAGGCGCCTCCGGGTGCGTGAGGTCAGCGTCGGTGGCGGCTGGGAACGCAAGGGATCCTGGGACGTATGGTCCTGCCCCGCTCCCCCCGCAGATACCGGCAAGAGTGGCTGTAAGGATTACGGGCTTCCTGCGTTGCGGGAGCCCTCCGGGTGCTTTGAAGGCGCCTCCGGGCGCGTGAGGTCAGCGTCGGTGGCGGCTGGGACCGCAAGGGAGCCTGGGACGTATGGTCCTGCCCGCTCCCCCGCAGATACCGGCAAGAGTGGCTGTAAGGATTACGGGCTTCCCGCTTCCGTTTTTTTTATTGTTTTAGCGAAAACATTAACGGTCACAGTTATTTCGATTTCCTTACCACATAAAACACAAATAAAAATGAATTGAATTACATTTTCCGTACAATGGTACACCCATAAACACCCGCTCATAAATGTCGGTTCCATCGCTGCTCTCTTAGTTCCATCTCCGTAGTGGGAGAGGTACATATCTCCCCCCGGTAAGTGTTCCATTTGCCCCACTTTTTGTCCCACTTCTTGGGGAAACCTCTGGATTTGAAAACTTCTTTTTCGGCAATCATGCATTTATCCAATTTCTTAGCCCATCCGCCCAAGGTTGGCACCTCAGTTGCTCCCCAGTGCATTGCTATAGTACGTTTCACCAATGTGTAGCCCAGGGTGATCCACTGCTGTTCTACTACAGTGAGGTCTGTTGCCTCCCATATATTTAGAAGCCCCAATCTTGGTGTCATTTGTATATCCTTACCGATAGCCGTGTGCATGTGTCGTGTGGCCCTTTCCCATAGCGCTTTTATGTATGGGCAGTCCCATATGGTGTGGTAAAAGGTGGCCTCCTTGGGACACTGGCGCAGACAGAGTGCATCTTCGCTGCGCCCAATCTTTCTAAGAGTGGCCCCGGTGAAATACGATCTGTATAATACCTACAGTTGGATGAGTTGAAGTTTAAGAGGGATAGCTGCTTCCCTTGGGGACATGAGTGCAATTTGCCAATCTTCATCCTCTATTGGTCCTACATCATCTTGCCTAGAGGATAGTAGGCTATCCTCTAGGGGGATGACTCCGGTATATCCCCATTCTTAGGGAGCGCAGCCTTAAGGGCATGACGGATTTGTAGGTAAAGAAAGACCTCCCTCTGGGCCAGGTCATATTCTTTTTTCAGTTGTGTAAATTGTATCATATTCCCTTTTTTCCAAAGATGGCCGATGGTGGAGATACCGATGATGTCCCATCTGTCAAACCCCGGTTGATGACATAATGTCCCCAGTCTTTGAGTCGACCACAGCGGGGTAGCTTGAGTCAAGGTATCCTGCCAGCCAAATATAGTCAAGATTGATGAGTGCAGATAGAGTTGCTGGATGTCTGAGACACCGGGGGCAAAAGGTAAGATATCCAATAACGAGATGATGTCATTACTATTTCAACTACTTAACAAGTGCAAACTACAAATAACCACTGCCCCCATCCCATGTGGCAGGTGCCTCTGGCATCAATAGGAGACATCCCTACAGAACAAAGAAGGTGACTTCAAGATAGGCTGCAGGTAAGACATAGCAAAGATCAAATACAACCTCACAATCTCATGCACAGCATAACTGCAGAACTTCAGTGTCTCACAAGCAGGGCCGGCTTTAACACTGGTGGCGCCCTGTGCGACAATGTTTGTTGGCGCCCCCCCAATGACCACTTCTGCCACGGATTCCCTGACTAGCACCCTTTAACAGTGCCCCTCAAGTCTCCATAACCACTGTCTTTCATTTTCATTTAGTTTTATAGCACCACTCATACCAGCTTAAGGTGTCAGAGCACTTTACATCACACACACATTGCACAGAGACAATCATAGGTGTGTAAATCAGTGCATAGGAAATGTTACATCAGACAGGACTACAAGGTGTAGTGTGGGATTGACATGTCAGCGATACTGGTAGGCAATATAGTTTAAGAGTCCATATTCTGGAAAAGCACAAATTCAGAACTTAAAACGTAACATAATATTGTTAGCAGTTCTCTTTAATAATAAGAATTGTTTTCTACCCAAATGAACCTTTTTGGCAAGATTGGGATAAAGAAAGACTGGGCAAAAAAAAACTTATAGCACTAACTATATACCTTGCAGTTTGCATGTAGCTCTTTGATGACAGTTAATAACTCAATGTTCTATATTACGATTTTGACTTATAAACGACAAGTAACAAAAGGAGCTCTCTTACAGAAGCAGTAACCCACTGACCTATTAACATTATATGCACTTTGTCATCTGCATAGTACACGTTCTTAGCAGCAGGCATTTTAACCCTCTGCGCTACCTTAGGATAAGTCAAAACTTTCACTAGACAAACCTCCGGTCTCTTTCCAGGAAGACGATTAATCATCAGAGTTATCTTGACACTTTAATTGATGCCTGAAAATTGCTGGAGGCCAGGACCGGGCAGCAGGTGCTTTTAAAATGAATAATATGCTTGGGAAAATTACGCCCCCAACCCAAGTCAGCGCCCGGTGCGGTGGCACCGATCGCACCGCCCTAGAGCCGGCCCTGCTCACAAGGCAGGACACTTAAGAAAAGACCTTGGCATAGTCTGTCAGGAAGACTGCATCTAGCAACAGTGTTTTTTTAAAAGCCATATAATTCCTGTTCCGATGCACTTTTACAGCTGGCCAAAAAGTATCATGACAGAGCCACAACTCTTTTCAACACGTACACAGTGGGTTGGCCACGACTGTATGGAAGTGTCCAGGATGGAAAAGTATAAGGTGCAACCTACAAAATAGGCATTCTAGATGGATGCACACCATCGTCGACTGATACAAATAAACAAAAGGTGCATTAGGCAACACAAAGGATGTATCAAAGTACCTAAATTCTTAGAGCCTGATTCACAAAGGTAATCTGAAACAAAAGTCTAACTTCACGACTTCTATTATTCACAGAGGTCATTTACGAGTCATATCTTTACGTCCGCAGTCGGCCCAGAATCTCTGCAGTCGGGGCGGAATCTCTGCAGTCGGGCAGAATCTCCGGCTCGGGCCGGATGGACATTGCCTACAATACGAAACACCTGTGTAAGTGCTTACCATCCCTCTCCTACTCCAGCTGAAACACTGCAGCCCAACAGCCAATCCCAGCGCTGCAGCAAACATAAAAGTAGAGCTACCACATACAAACCCTTCCAGACCTTTCAACATGTTGCTAAATGTGTTTGTTGGTCTGCCCCTAGCCATGTGCAAAGAAGATTTGAGGAGGAGGAGGAGGAAGAGAGTAGAGCCTATGTCAAGATCCTTGCTGCTCTCCATTTTTTTGCTACATGGTTGTTTCAAAGGGTCTCCAGTGGCATTGTGGGTATCTCACAGGCAAACCAGTCCCGATGCTTGCATCAGGTACTGAGCTGCATCAATAGGCGAGCCCATCACCGCGGAAAAATGCCCCAAACACTGGCCAGGAGGCAAAGGGTAGCTAGGGATTTCTACCTCATTTCCCGCTTCCCACGTGTGCTCGGTGGAATTAATTATACCCATGTGGCTCTTCAGTCACCTCACTGTATTGCACACATCTTCTGCAACAGTCACCAGTGGTATTCCATCAATGTATGGGGTGTCTGTGATGCCAGTGGTAGATTCATTGATGTGCTTGCAGTGTTTCCAGGCAGCACCCATGACAGCTATGTTTTCTGCAGGTCACCTCTTGCACGCCGGATAACAGCGGGAGAATTTGACATGTGGCTACTGGGTAAGTACCAAGCACAAAACATGTGTGAAATGTTTAAATGGAATGTATAAATGCTATCTCACATAAACAACCTTTTTACAACAATATTCATCATGCCACATACATGGCTTCAACAGACGCTGCGTGTACCAAAGTATAGATCATGTACTGTACGGATGCAAGAGACATGTAACCAGTTCCCTAATTTCCCTCCTCAGGTGGTGCTGGGTATGCACTCTCCCCTCAACTCCTCAAACCATACAGACGTGCAGCCACTGTACCTCAGTGTAGGTACAATAGGGCACACATATGTACTCGAGCCATCATAGAGCATACTTTTGGTCTCCTGAAGTCGCGATTCAGATTTCTTGACCGTATGGGGTGGGTGCTGCTGTACTCCCCTGAAGTTATGTGCAAGATCATAGTAGCCTGGTGTGTCTTGCACAACATAGCTTTAAGTCATGGCTTACACATACCTCTGAACCCTCAGCTACGTCTGAATCCGGGCAACAGGGCAATTGCACAGAACAGAGGGCAGGGTATGCGAATACGTGATCAGCTGGTTACCATTTTTTTCACCTGAGCAACCTGTTGTGTTACGCACAACATGTGATTTGCAGTCTGTTGTCAATGATGATAGTTGGATATTTAACAATATGTCCAAAAATTCCATCCTGAGACTATTTTGCAAGCCACACTCTATGTATGTAAACAACAGCTGGTGACAGGAGTCAAAAGAATGGCCATGCAATATGTCATGTGCAGATGTCAGCAAATAGTGTTGGAAATGTGTCTATTAGGAATCCATTGCCTCAGAGGATTAAATGTCTGTGCATGTGTGAGACCTCCCAGGACCTTTTGTCAATGGGGGCCTGATTCACAAAGGGACTTCACTCTTGCATTGTGGAGGATTTGTCCCCAACTACAATAACCCTCCCACAACCGAGGGGCCTCCACAATGAGTAATGAGGCACTATGAAAATCAGGCCCCATGTGTCTGTGGATACACAGCACTGCTTCCCCCGACTTTGGTGTAACACTATAGTCAACACTGAGGGGAGAGCAAATTGTGGACTGCATGTACCATGATGCAAAGGAGCAAACTTGCCTGGGATGTGGTGTTGTGTCTGGCCACACCCTTTCCCTGTCCAAACGTATTTACATTGCCTGCTCTATCATTTGTCTCACGTTCCTAAGGTTCCTTTTAGTAAAAATTGTGTTCCAGCCCATTTTCGGGATCTCCGCTCTGCATGCGGAAAGTACGCACTCAGGCCGGAAATTCTGAAAACGGGCCAGAACCAACAATTGTCATACATGAAATTACATTCAGGAAATGTTAGGCAGGAAATACATCACAGGAAGTTGTGGCAGCCATTTTCTGTTCATTCTAAGTCACCCTCCGCACCAGATCAGATCCTCTGCCATCCAGCTGCTCTGTACACCCAAACTGCCCCCAACATGACTCAGGGACTTGAGGAGAAAGCACCCCCTTTCACGGAAAGGGAATTGGACCAGTTAGCATAGGGGGTGCTAGAAAAGTACCCTCAGCTGTATGGGTGCCTGAGGACCAGCTGAGTAAAGCAGCGCACGCCAGAATGTGCACCACCACTGCAGAGCGCTGCAGTACGGTGGGCGTGTATGACCGGTGGGACAGGGCATGCCGTAAGCGCTGGGAGGAACTAAAACGCTGGTCCAGGTTGAAGGCCCAGAAAATATTAGTCCAGTCCTCCCAGTACCATGTGCACCAGCCCCGCCTCTCGCCACTGTACAAGAGAGTCCTGAGGGCAGCCTGGCCGACCCATCATCCTCAACTGGAGGAGCAAGAGCAGCAGACAGCTGGTAAGCGCATCAACTGCAATATGTGTCTGAAAGTTTGATGTGAGGGATATCAGAGCTGTACCATCAGGTGTCCCATGTCTCCATTTACCCAATCTGTGCAAATGCAGTAGTCATTATAAGGCCAAAGATTCACTGTAGCACAGAGAATGCACTGAGCAGAGTGCATTCTGGGACATATATTTTTTGGAAGCCACCGGGGGAAAAGAGCCTCACACATACATTTGTACGTGAAACTGCACTGCCAGCACCATTACTGGTGAACCAAGTGCCTTATAACTGCTGTGTGCTTTGGTTGAGGAATGGTACAGATACTGTCCTGTGTGTGGATGAGAAGCCTTTGGGTGTTGGATGCTGTAACTTGCATGCCTTTTGTGAGTTTGGTTTCAGATTAAGACAGATAATCATGTGCCATGGAGTAAAGACAGACTTTAAGATCCTTGTCTCACTCTAAAGTGATACCAACTTCTCCAAAGGAGCCCACATACACACGTCTTCCCAACAGTGGCTCATTTAGCATTTGTCCGGTCAAGGTATCTGTAGCAACTAGCCACAACACTTCACCAGGGTACAGCACCAACTAAGCAGTCTTGGAAGGCAAAATGTGATACTAGACTTTCCGCTGTTGCTAGAGAATATCAAAATTTATTAGACTCACCTCTTAGCAAAGCTAATATCCCAGCCCCTATTTGGATATGTACACCCAAATCTGCATTTGTGTTGTGTTATACAATTCTACACAGCAGATGAAATTTGTTAGTAAGTGTAAGAGTGCTGAGACTACATATCAACGGCGGACCCCGCGGACCTAATTAACTACCGACCAATTTCCAACATCCCAACTCTGGCGAAACTCCTATAAAAATGTGTTAGACAACCACATCACCAACTTCCACCTGCTCAATAAATTTCAATCTGGCTTCCGGGCAGGGCATAGTACGGAGTCGGCCATGACCCACATAGTAGATGACGCACTAAAAATCCTAGATCAGAACGAAGCCTGCCTACTTATCCTACTTGACTTATCTTCGGCATTTGACACCGTCAAACATGATAATCTACTAGACCTCTTGCAACACAGAATGGGCCTATCAGGGTCAGTTCTAAATTGGTTTACCTCTTTCGTCCGAAATAGATCCCAAAGGTTCAAGGTCAACCAATCCCTGTCCAGGACCGTCCCAGTCACATTAGGAGTCCCGCAGGGCTCCTCCCTCTCACCTACACTGTTCAACTTATTCATGGAGCCACTCACTGAGATCCTCAACTCATCAAATATCCACTTTCACATGTACGCTGACGACACACAACTATATTTAAAGATAAACTCTCCGGATGACATCAAAGCTCTCAATCTAACTCTACAAAAAACTCAGTCTTGGTTGACTGAAAACCACCTCAAACTAAACTCCCTCAAAACCGAATTCCTACTAATCGCCCCCCCTAACCAAACAGCCATCAAACAAGAATGGCTTAAACAACTTACAGCGCTCAACTGCCAACCTCTTATAATCGATTCAGCAAAATCACTGGGAGTAACTTTGGACAGTAACCTAAACATGCAAAAACATATCAGTGCCGCAGCAAAAGGAGCAAACTTTCAGATGCACACCCTGAGAAAATTAAAACCCTTCCTCCCAGCAAATGACTTCAAACTGGCAGTCCAAGCACTAGTAATTCCCAGACTAGAATATGGTAGTGCAACTCTCTGTGGACTCCCTAGATCGACAACTGCCCCGCTAAAAGCATCACTCAACTCAGCGGCCAGGCTCATCACAGGTTCCAAAAGACATTACCACATTTCCCCTGACTTCAAAGCGCTCAACTGGCTACCCTTCGAAGCAAGAATTCAACTAAAAATCGCTTGCATGCGGCAAAAAGCCCTACATCACAACACCCCGAGGTACCTGGCCCAGAAACTGGAGCTCTTGTGTGGAAACAGATCCTCCAGGAGCGCCAACAACCTTCTTTTGAAGCCTCAAAGATTTGCCAAGAAGAAAACATATAATCGCGCCTTCTCTGGAATTGCTCCAAGGATTTGGAATGCACTACCCCCAGAAACCAGACTCAACCCATCAACTGCCTCCTTCAAAAAAGAAGTTAAATCTCTTCTCATGACGAAATTCACTTGAACATTATTTCGGACTCGTAGAACAACCAGCTGTAACATAAGTCTTTATCTCTAAATACTATGTTTCTTTTGTACATTGTTTCTTTTGTTTAACTACCTTACTTGTAAAGCGCTCTGATACCCGCAAGGGTCATGTTCGCGCTATATAAAACCTTCAAAATAAATAAATAAATAAATATCACAGGATCATTCCAAAAACGTCAGGAAAGTCTCCCATCTCCTTTTGTTGACTGGCATTGGAAGATGCCTGTGTAGCAATGACAGGAAACACAGATTACAAGAATGCTGAAGGTGAGGGTTAGTCAGTACAGAAGTGTATGCCATCTAATTTCAAGTAAGATGTCAATGTGTGAGTCAAATCAGGACATCACAGTGAACATACACATATTTTAGGCTCCAAGTCACTTCTATTTGGATAGTGTAATCAAAGGAGAACAAAGTCTGCGCTTGCTTCATGTAGTTATGTGTGTCGTTCTGGCATGTACACCCACTATATAATGATTTGTCTTCCATTTCAGTGGGCCCAGCTGGCCAAGAACAACAGGACCAGGGGCAGAGCAGGACATCCTTGGGGCACCGGCATTCATGACCTCTCTCCATAACTGAAGAGGAGGAGGAGGAGGGACCTTCAACATCTGAAGGCAGGGTAAATGTGCCCACCCAGACAGAGCCAGAACATACCTCGAGCGCTACAGACCGGTGGAGGCTGAGGACACTGTAGGGGGGTGGGGAACTGGACACCTCCAACCAGGGGGGGAGGAGATTGACTCTCCCCCTGACAATCAACATCTTATGTTTGCAGAGATGTCCCCAGGGCAGGTCACACCACAACCTGGGCTTGCCACTAGCCCCTCCCTGACTCTAGAGGCCCCCATTCCATCGGGGTCTCCAGCTGCATCCCCTGCTACTAATCCCCCTCCAAGTGGCTGCCAGGAAGACCCAAGCGAAGGCTCTGACCCCAACACACCACACTCCTCATGTCAGACCCAAACCCCTCCCTGTATTGTGATTCCTGTGGCTGCATCCCAGGAAGTGATGGGAGCATGTGAGGGGCAACCAGACATGTCCTCTCGGATCATACTGAAGCTCTGTGATGAGGTGCGTATGTTCCGAGAGGAACATGCAAGATCCATGGCCACCCTCACTGCCTCTATCACTTCCTCGGGTGCAGCCATGTTGCCTGCCCTTGCACAACTCCCCTCCCAAACCACCCTCATTGTGTCTCCCTGCACGTGGCCCCACACTGTTTCCCCCGTACCCCTCGTGGTGTCTGGTCCTGCACTAGCCAGCCAGGAGCCTGCATCGGGTTCTAAGGATCTGAACATTGTTGAAATTAAGGATGACCAGAAGGACAGTTGACTTGTTTGACTATGACTTTCTTTTGGACATTTACTTTGCTCCTTGTATATAGACTGGTTCCCCAGATGCTTCCTGACGTGTTTTACTTATGTTGCTCAACCCCCTTGAAGTCCCCTTTTCAATTCTGTGCAAAGAACATTATTTGCTTTCCTTTTTTCCCTTACAAACGGACTGTTTTTTGCTTATTTGTTTTTTAGCCATTCCAATACACATAAAGTTATATTTTGAATCAAACTACCTCTATCTTGTTTACTTCATTGTAAATGTTGTGTTCAAAGTATGCAAAAGACACACAATTGATGGACAGAATGCAGAACAAATCAAAACATTCACCCCCAGTCAAGAGATCTGGGTTAAATCCATCATTCTTTTGCTCACCATGCCACCCCAGTTTAGACCTGGCCATTTGCAAATCAGTCTTGACCCTGTGCCTCATGGGAACAGTCCAGCCCGAACTGCCCAGCCAGGTCCTCCCTGGACCGGAAACAAGCATCCTACGACCGGTTTCGGGGTTTCACCCCTCATCAGCCAGGATAGCTTGAATCCAGTGGCACAGTGAGCCCGGGACCCATGTCTGGGCATACCCGGCACACTTAGGGCGAGGAAGCAAAAGACACACAATTGATGGACGGAATGCAGAACAAATCAAAACATTTACCCCCAGTCAAGAGATCTGGGTTAAATCCAGCATTCTTTTGCTCACCATGCCACCCCAGTTTAGACCTGGTCATATGCAAATCAGTCTTGACCCTGTGCCTCATGGGAACAGTCCAGCCCGAACTGCCAAGCCAGGTCCTCCCTGGACCGGAAACAAGCATCCTAGGACCGGTTTCGGGGTTTCACCCCTCATCAGCCAGGATAGCTTGAATCCAGTGGCACAGTGAGCCTGGGACCCACGTCTGGGCATACCCGGCACACTTAGGGTGAGGAAGCAAAAGACACACAAATATGGACATATACCTTGGAGTAGTTAATTGCTCTGCACATGATAACTTGTTACACTGATACACTTTTACAGGTTTTACAGGTTTTACTCACACACATTCATCATCACATCTCTAGGCCACAATAAGGGTAAACAATTGGCCATCAATACATAATACACAACTTAATCTTGACTTGTAAAGACATATATCTTTTATTTACATATATTGTGGATAACATTTTTTCCTGTGATCATGAGGAATCGAGCTTGCGACATCACAAATTTGGTGGTGATGATCACTGTGAGTAAGTGTGTTTGCTGTGTTGTTGCTGAGGTGCAGGTTGGTGTGGTGCATCTACCTGTACAGGTGGGAGAAGTTCCTGGACAGGGGCTGAAGGTGGCTGTACAGATGGGGGAGTGCCTGGACAGGGGAGGATGGTGTCTGTACAGGTGGGGGAAGTCCCTGGACAGGGGCTGAAGGTGGCTGTACAGATGGGGGAGTGCCTGGACAGGGGAGGATGGTGTCTGTACAGGTGGGGGAAGTCCCTGGACAGGGGCTGATGGTGGATGTGCAGTGGGGGGGGGGGTAAAAAGGGTGGTGGTGGCTGGGAACTTTTGCAGCGAGTCTGGGCAGCTTGTTGTACAGGTGGATGGGTGTGATGTGCTGCAGGTAGACATGATGGGTCCTCTCCCTGCGTTGACCTTGAAAGGAAACTTTGGATACGTTTCAGTATGCCCTCCATCATCTTCATGGCCAAGGCATGGTGTCTTGTATTGTCCTTCCTATGGATGGATTTGATGTCATTTATCTTCTTGGACATGTCTAGTCAAGATTCATCCATCCTGTCCTACACCTGGGTCAGTCTGTCCACCACCCGAGGGATTTGGCACATGTTCTGCAGTGCCTCTGACATGTATGACAGAGTAGCCCCTATGGCCCCAATATCCTGCCTCACATCAGCCTGCTGTTGGAAGAACTCCTCCTCCTGCTGTCCACCATAGCCATATGCTAGCCACCTCCACATGGGACAGCCGTGGATACGATGGTTAGGTCCACCAGCAGGGGGGGGGGGTGGCAGGTGGTAGGCTGTGGGCAGGAGATTGCTGCCCAGGGGATACCTGCACCGCACCATGGATGGTAGCTCCCTCAGACCTGGGCCCGGGCAGAAAGCACAGCGCTACACAGAGAAGAAACTGCGGGGTTGCGCAAATTCCCCATTGCACAATATTGGGACACTATACTTACAGCACTTCTTAACGAGGGCGATGGGGCTGGCAATGACACTCAGCCAGATGACACGTAGCATACCCACAAGTGATCCTGGGATGCACGAGATAGGTTGTTATGTGACGGGGCCCACCAGCTATAAGCCGATGCCATACAACAGCGATATACCACAAAACCTCTCCCTCCCCCCCACCGGCCCCTACATCAGCATAGCGCAGCCATTCTAACCCCGGGCGCGCGCACCCAGCCCTGGTGGGCATCCCTTGTTGCCGCGGAGGTTAGGATCCGCGGCACCACGTATGTAGTATCACGCACAGATCGGCAGCAGTCGTCGCAATGAGACAATCATGGCAATCCCCCCCTCCGCCCCTTTTGTTGCAGGGATTCTGTACATACACAGAGCTATGCACAGGATAATAGGACCTCGGAATATAGTGGTGAGCCTACCATATACCTTAGCACCTAACACCCCAATCCGACTAGCTTTAGCGTCTCCTTAGCAACAATGCTGCTAATTATTAGACAACCCAGAACACGGTATCTCTCTCTCAGGACTCGCAGAAGCAAGGACACCCTTTCATTACTCACTCATACTTGTCCACAATGTGCGTAATAAGAGACACTGTATAGTTTAAAATGTTTATTTTAACTAACGTGCTCTAAGGTACAGTACACGTGTCAGTACTAACAGCATAATGCATAAGAATAAAACAATAAGCATAGTTACAATTCCATAGAATATATACGGGGAAAGCATTTCATAAAGCTGTCAATATATATATCTAAATGAGTACACCACCCTCCCCATGCTAGTATCTAGATTATTAGAAAAATAGAAGACCTCTGGGCTTTGGCTGGCAGACCCCCATATCTGTGTGGAGAAGTGTGGCTCAATGGTTAGAGCGGCAGACCCTGATGCAGAGATCTGGCCCGGGACCAGGGTTCAATTCCCGTCTCGGCGGGTCTTGGGCTCAACTTCCTCGGACCTGATAATTCTCGCCTCGGTGCCTATTCTAATCATGGGTCCCACTCTGCAACTCTGGGCAATAGCTTGCTTAATCTCCACAACGGCCCCACCAGCGCTGGGATGCCTGGCTTCACCTTGGGGGTGCCCAGGAGTGGACATTTCACAGGGAAAAGCCAGGAAGGGTTCCACAGCGGTATGCGTTCAGCGCCAGGATGCCTCAGGGTAGCAGTGCGCTTTACAAGTACAAATTCATTCATTCATACCTCAATATCTAGATGCAATGGGTTACATCATCAGACAAGCACCGCTCTTCTCTCTGGAAAGGTTTTTCTCCAAGTGTCTCCAACAGTGAAAATCACAATATTAAAGGCACCCGAACTCCTTCAGTGCAGTGGCATTTAGTTTTATGTCTAATTACGAGGGCCTGTCCAGATCAGCAAGAACAAGGCACATTGTTTTCCGACCTTGTACACAATGTTCAGACGCAACCCAAAAGCAACAAGGAAGAATGTGAAAGGCAGATAGTCCCAAAATAGCAGAGGCTGGGGGCACAAAGTAACGTGCGCAAAGAGGCATCATGGCAGCCAGGCCTAAGCTAACTTAGCAATGCAAATCACACGAGCCCACAAATCACACAACACCCTCCCCTGGTCAGTCCATCGGTGAAGACATAAGACAATGACACAGTTCCAATAGATGGAGCAGAATTGCAACGTCCGTGACTGAAGTGGTGCAATCGAAAGTCAAGGAGCAGGAGAGAGAGACAAAAATATAGAGACAGAAAGGCCCAGGGAGTGAGGACTCCCTCATCCAAAAAAGTGTTGGTGCAGAAAAACGCCACACCTTCCAATAGGACATCGTTGGAATCATCAGAAAAAAGAGATGCCATCCAGTCCAGTAAATCAAAACTGCATTCATGTTCCTCATAAGAGGGAGCAGCGAACAGCAATGCGGGACAGCTTGCGTGATACTCAATATAACTACGTTGTAGGAGAGTCTGAGCAGCCGCCCAGACATCCCATTGTGCCAAAATCCCAAGTGCAGCCGCACGCGCCATATAGCCAGGACTGGAACAGTCTTGTTCATGGGCCTCTAAGGGACCCACCAACTGGACAAAATCCGGGCGAGACAGAGACGTATTGGAGAGGCAGTAATCCAAGGTCCATGAGAAAGGACAGCGGATGCAAGACATCACAGGTTGCACGCAAGTGAAATACGCAAAGCGAAAAGAAAGTCCATATGACACACCAAGAGTCGCCAATGGCAGGACGCCGAAGGCTTCGAGGATGCGCTCACGGAGCGTCAGGAGTCGACCGTGGTCGAGGAGGGCCCCAGGAAGTGCAGCCATTACGTAGCACACAGACCAAAAGCAAAACACCAGCCGCTAAGGCGATGATCAATGGAAAGCCACCAAAGACGCTGGAAAAAATGGAATGAATAAAAGCGGGTATTACACCAAAGATAGTTTGAAAAGAGGTCACAAGGCCAGAGACCACAACTTTAAAAAAGTGCACAAGGCCTTCGGTGCGTGAAGCATTAAAAACACGGTGAATTAATTCTCCGAAATGTTGTGGGAGGTTTGTGTTAAGAAGTGCCTGAATTTCACTGTGGGTACTCGCCACCTGGAGCATGTACGTCTCCCGGGCGGATGTGAGCATAACCTCCTGATTCAATAATAGCGCCTTTATTCTGCTCAATTTATTGAAATCTGCTTTCAAAGTCGGAATGGAAGGCCAAATGGAACTATCTACGATGCCGTGCAAGGGAGGAAAAAGCACATTTTTGCAGCAGACAACCCTGTGAGAAACTGTTACAATATAGGGTATGCCGGCCAGCATGCCACAGCAATCCTGATTATTCAGAAGAAGATAGCTACCATTCGCAAGCACAGTGAAAGTAGGAGAAATAGCAGGAGCAGGAATGCCTTTCAAAACACAAGCAAGATTCGGAGCCGAAACGTTACAAGCTCCATGCAATGTAATGTGTTTACAAACAAGAGAATGACCCACAGTCGAATCACACAACTCCCCCGTGAGAAAAACCTCCCTCCCGTCCTTAAGGCATTTATAAACGAAATGTAGAGACCAAAGTTCATGCAGGAAAGCACTGCCTAAAGGCTGATAGCGGCCAACAGGATAATGTTTCATGCACAAACTAAATTCAAACAAAGGAAAAGGTAAAGCGATAACCCCGTGCACTAGCCACACAGCAGAATCTAGTTTCGCTACAGAGAACGGTAAAGGCTCTATCTTTTCAATATGTAACAGAGTGTATGCTGCATCTTTCATGGACATGAACTGCTGTTTATCAGTTAAATTAAAAGGTAGAAATAAGGCAGACGTGTTCAAAAAATGCCAAGGAACCTTCCCCATTTTGAGCGTTTGCAAAGTCCATGCAAACAGCATTACTGAACGCAATTGATTTTGACCATGATACAACACAGAAACATCATCTTGTACAATATCAACAACAGAGGAAATAATATTCTCTAATGTGTAAATGCGGGAAGACAGGGTATTTATACTATTGTCAACAACAGCAAGCACCTTTTCTAAATTAGCTTGATCTATTTCCCAAAGACGGGAAGCAGCTTCAATTTGCGAAAGCTTCCAGAGTTCATTATAAGTTTCATAAATGAATCTCTTAGGTCGAGGGCCACGAGGCCTTAGAACAAAGTCGGACAGATCAATGTTGCCTGATAGGAGCGTTAAATGTTGTTTAACAGAATCTAAAGAAGAGTGCTGCAACCACTGCTTACATAATTTACCAACAGAATATGTTGTAACAGTACGTGAATCTGAAAACCTGGGGTCAGGACTATCCTGTTTATAGCCAGGATCCTTGTCATGAAAACGCAGTTGGCAAGCATCAGACGTTATGGGCCACGACAACCAGGGGGATTGAACAATCTTAGAAACATTAAAAGAATTATTCTGAAATAATACCTGCAAATCTGTAAGGGACATGTTAAAGTACAAGCTCTCGTTAGGAGTGGAAGATAATACAGGAATGGACGGGGCATTTAACTGTTTGGAGGTAGCCAAACCCCAACATGTTGTCTGAAATATGGAGCGATTTAAAAACAAAATTTTGGCCGGGATCAGGCAAGCACAGTGCAAGGCTTCTATTCCCTGTACCTGCCATGCTTTTGAACCCCAAATAGATTTTAAGTCAATGGTGTCCCGCCAATAGTCATATCCACCCACGGCTAAGGCGTTCGAAAAGGAACCCGAATACAGCAATTTGGTGTGGGTCAACATGATTTTCTGAGTAGATGAGGAGTTCAATTTAAAATAATAGGAACCAGGATTAGATCTATTATAATCTGTAAAATAAGTAAACTTATTTCGAAGAGTTAGGGAGCTACCTGGCAAAGGGGTAGGACAATGTTCCCACTGAGTGTAATTAAAAGGACCCCGAAGGGTACTTGGTTTGTGGAGAAAGTGGTTGCCCCAATGTTGGTAACAATATAACTCGGCATAATTTGCAGAATTCATGTACAAATCTTCGGCATTAAAAGAAGCATAATATCTCAAATCAGTAAATAACGATTCGACTGCATGCAAATCCCAATCATCAGAAACAATATTACTTTTTACAATGTCCCCCATTGAAAGACGAAGGACATTGGGGACATTAACGATTTTGGTCGGTCCATGAATTTGGTAGTTCACAGCATCCCATACGATGCCATCAGCAACTGGGAAAGCTGAAATGTTCACAAATGTGTGGTCACGCTTCATGATGTAAGAGGAAGAATGAGGAGCCAAAGTTCCAGCGACATAGTTCACCGCAGAGCGTTCCGGCAAATAATGTCCATTGATGAGCAGAAAAAACACAGTGACAAAGCCAATGGACATGAACAAAAAAATCATGAAAAGTACCAACCAGATGTATGTCCATGGGGGGATCAAAAAATTGTCTCTGAACCATAATACAAAAATACTGAATTTGGATGGGACAAGTGCTGAAGAAGAATCCGAGTCAAAAGAATAACGTGTTGGGCTTAGTGGCGTGGTTGGCAAATGAGCCACGGACTCGGTGTCGGGGTAAGTATACTCGGTCTCCTCATTGCAGGGGGAAACTGAGCAGTCTTGCAGGGGATCAGGCAAATCTACCATCTCGAAAGCAACATCAGTGACCGTTCGGGCAGAAGGGCCAAGAACATTCGTCCGGCAAATGACAGGACAAGAGACCGCTGGTGTAACACTATTCAGGATCGGCCAGATGTTGTAACTTGACATTTTCTATTGAGATGTATCTGTTCTCCTTGCGATCAGGAAGCGGTGGTAAGATGACTGTACGAGTTCCCTTCAAGTCAAGGACTGGAACAGGTGCACGATAAGAGGGGCCGAATTCTTTTTTGTTCTCCACCTTCTCTCGAACCAGTTCTCCAATCTTCGGAAGCCAGCCGGCAACCGGAATCTGCAGCGCAGTGTCTGTGGCTGAAGGTGTCTGTGCAATTGCAAGTTTGTCTCGGGCTTCTTGTAAGTCCTGTAACATAGTAGAATGATTATCTACATCAAAGATGGCGGATTGCGCCGCCATGTCTAGACCATCAAGGTCAGGCACAAACATTCTTATGCCAAAGAGCATTTCATATGGGGTCCGCCCACCCAGAGGTCTTCTAGGGAGATTATTAAGTGCACGTTGTACGGTATACAAGTGGGCCAGCCAGTTCCTGCCAGTACCTAAGACTCTAGCTGTCAAGGATTGCTTTAAATCACGGTTCATTCTCTCCACAATTGAATTACCCTCAGGTCTATATGGAGATGAAAATTTCACCCGCACCCCCAGTGAACCCATTGCGTCCTTGTAAGCCTTAGAGGCGAATGCTGGACCTTGGTCAGAATGGAAAGTGCCACATGCGAAAATTCCCACAAAGACACGCAAATCCTTGATGACATTTCGAGCGTCAGCACTCCGTTGTGGCCAGACCCAGAGGAACCGTGTGCACGAGTCCACTGCTACTAAGATGGACTTATATGCAGTGTCAGAGGAAAAGGGACCGCAGTGATCCAGGTAAACACACCCAAAAGGTCTGTTTGCAATGCAGAGCGGTTTCTGTGGTGGTCGTGTAACCGTAGAAGGCTTAATCTGCTGACAAACGTCACAGGAAAGCACATAAGTACGGGTTTGTTTATATAATCCACGCCACCAGTATCGCTGCTGCAAGATGGAAACCGTCGCAGACACTCCAGCATGTGCTGACGCCATGCCTTCGTGCGCTGCCGTAATCAAGGAAAGTCTGCAGTCCGCGTTGGGAATCAGCCGATCACCAACGTCCGGTATTTTAACATAAGGAGCCTGTTCGGGACCTAATTGATAAAAGTATTTAGAAGGGAAACCCCTAGGGTAATTAGCACCCTCTTTTGTTGCAGCAATAGCTGCTAGAATATCAGTGTCTATTTTAGACAAGGATCTGGTAACTGCTGCGACTGAACACGTGGCGACTGCAGATTTGGCAGCTTCATCTGCCAAACCGTTACCAACAGCATGTGCGCCCACACGCTGGTGGCCAAGAGTGTGTACAACCTGTGTGAGAGGCAGACGTTGTTGTAAATCTGCCACTCGAACCCAAAGCGTTTTATGCTTGATTGTGCTGCCTTTTGCATCTCTATAGTCATTCTGTGACCAAAAGAATAGACTGTCATTGTAAGACTGAACACAGTAGTAAGAATCACATACAATAAGAGTAGTCACATCTGGATTTGCAAACTCAAGTGCTAGCACCAATGCACGCAGCTCAGCCAATTGTGCAGTACTGTCTCCCAGTGCTTGAGTGTGCACCACAGTTGATTTGAACGTTCCGTTCACAAAAGAACCTGCAACAATAGCACACGCCACTGAATAAGCATACTTGGAACCCGTGGCCGGCTGTGCCGAACCATCGGTATAGATTATACATTCGTAATCCTCAAGCGGTAGCAAAGACAGAGGAGGAGGATGAACGAATTCATACTGCAAAAACTCCTGTGTCTGTAGCGAAGAATCAAAGATAAAGGTGACATTTGGAGATGTCAAAGATGTTGCCCATTGTATCCAACGGGGGTGCAAAGCTTTAGAGTTAGGAACACTTGCTTTCGTCACTGCCTCAAGGGCAGGATAGGGTGTTACCACCAAAATGCGTTTTCCCTGTGCCAGTGCGCGTTCCTTTAGAATCGCCATTTGCACCGCAGTCAAAACTTTCTCCACAGAGGAAAACCGCATTTCTGCAGAGGTGTATAGATGTGACTTGTATGCAATCGGTACTGTGTCACCTTCGTTAAAGGTTAAGTACGTGAAACCCACTGCCCCTGGAATGATTCTAATCACCAGGTTTGTGTGGTTGTCACGAGTCAACAAGAATTTAGATTCAAGTAGATCAGACTGCAAGGACTGCAGTATTGAGTTATACTCAGGAAGCCAGCAAGAATTCGAAAAGTTAGGTTGTATCAAAGCATAAAGAGGCTTGATACGCTGGGCATATTCGGGAATGTAAGTACGCCCAAAGTTTAGAAAACCCAGCAAAGACTGAAGCTTCTTCAGATTGGTTGGAGGGCACAAAAGTGCGCATTTCTCCAAGAAATGGGGGGCTAAGCCCTTACCTTCATTGTTGAGCTCATAGCCCAAAAACAAAACGGTAAATTCAGCAATATGAGATTTGGCAAAGTTAAACTTGTAGCCTAAAACCGCAAACTCGAGAATAATGCGGTCTACCCGTGTAAGATGCTGGAATAATTCGTCGTCTGTCAGATAGATATCATCGACGTACGAACATGCATCTGGGTCTATGCCGTCCAACAAAGAGACGACACGGGCAGCGAATACACCGGGACTGTTTTTGTAGCCCATAGGTAAACGCCGGAATTTGAATAATTTGCCACCGGATGTAAAAGCGCTCCATTGGCTACTCTCCGAGGCCAAGTTGTGCGTGTAGAATCCATTGGATAGGTCAAGTGTAGTTTTATATTTCTAACGAACAAGACTGTCTACTAGCGCAGAACTATGTGTATTTTGCACCGCAAAGGTTCGACAATGAGAGTTCAAATGCCGGTAATCTAAAACTAAGCGGTACGATCCATCGGGTTTAGAAACCGCGAAAAGGGGATTATTCATTGGTGATATGCATGTTTCAATGACTCCCTGATATTCTAACTGAGTCAGAATTTCGGAAACGGGGCCTTTTGCATCCCGTTTAATGGGATATTGGGGTTGTGGCTGTGGCAGTGACCGCAAAGGTATTTCATGGGGTGGTGATTCTTCATCCCAGCCCACATGGTTGCGGTATAACGCTGGAGCCAGGGACACAGCCCATTCGGCTGCTAGAGCCCCCGCTTTATCCTTAGGGACATGCCGAGAAAAGCTCGGAAGGATTACATCCTCCCCTGAACGAGCAGCAAGTACGAATGGGGGCGGCTATCCGCCTCTGCTAACAAAATGTCATATGAAGAGGTCAGATTTTCCCAAAAAATCCCTTTAATAACACGCTGTATATCACCTTCAATTTGAATGACAATATTAAATAGTCTGTCAGGTGGTGCCACTCTGGTGTCTGCTGTCTCGACAGTAACGAATGTTTCAGTTGCTGTCGCCTCCACATGAGGACGTAGTGCCTCTCGCACTATGGTAACTTCCGCGGCGCTGTCTAGGAGCGTCACTGCCCACGTCCACTTCAGGAGTCTCGTTCTCACCGTCTGTGGCATATTTTGCTGTTACAGCGGCAACTTTTTTCTTCTGAAATTGTGGGCGAGGACGTTGAAATTCTTCTGATTTCCCTCTGACCTGTTGTCGAGGTTGGTCTCGCCCCTGTGGAGCCTCTCGGCCCCTTCTTCTATCCTGACGATCTCCTCCACCAGCCTGCGAAGGCGTCGGTTCCTGTAAAGAACGAGGAGAACGCGAATCAGGGACGTGAAATCTCTCTGGAGACTTAATTCTCGCCCTATCACGCAAATCATATGTGCGTTCAGAAGAAACAGAAACCGGGGATGCGCCTCGCGACCCCGACTTCGTCTGTTGCTTACCTTGTTTTTTCACCCTCCAGCTCTTTTTAGTAAAAACTGGTTTCTCATCTTTCTCAGACTGAGTTTTCGGTTGTTGTTGCGACTGAGTTTGCGTTTTAGCAAAAGGCTTAACTCCCAGGCTATTTCGGCCAATTGTTTTGTAAGCCTGGGCAATAATTTTTGGTAACTCGCGCGGCCTGTCCAATTCTGGGACCAAAGCCAAAGCATTAGCTACTTGAAAGTTAACTGCATCGCCCTTGACATTCGCAAGGATCAACTCAGCTACTACGTCGAACACTCCCACCAGTCTCATCCCTAATTCCACAGCCGCTTCAGGGCCATGTTCATCCTGTACTCGTTTAATAACAGCGGGGAGAACCGTCATGGAAGGAGTGCCGAAACACTTCGCATATACTGCAGCGAATACCCTACCCCAGTTGTTGCATGCAGTCAACTCGGGTACTAAGTCTTTTGGCAAACTAATCGTCAAAATCCTGTGTTTATCCACAGGAGTAGTATTTGGAAAAACTGCCTCCAGCTGGTCAAATTTCTCTGCAAGCCAATAAGGTAAATCGTCCTTATTTGGTGGGCGCTTGCCCATCACCGAATTAACCATGACAGGACTTATAGTAACACCGCCTGCTCCAGCTGGATGGGCTGCAACTCCAGGCGGGGCTGCCTGGATGTTGCCTGTAACATATTGTACTAAAGCTCTGTGCACTCGTATTAAAGACGAATGCATATGACGCAGTTCAGCGACTGCCACTGTCATATAACGCGGATGTGGAGTATACCCGGCCAAGACAGGCCAAGTGGCCCCATCAATTGATAAGGGGCCTAAACGAACCACGGTAACCGGTTGGGGAGGACGCCATCAAACCAAACACGGTGTTGCCACGCCGTGAGAGGTACTTCAAGATTCCTATACGGTCTATAGTTATTAGGAACAACGGTGGCTTCATATTCATGAAACAAATTATCAGCCCCATCGACCGCAGGAAAAGTGACCCAAGAGTAAAACACCTCAAAGTGGTAAGCTGGATCTGCTTGTACCACAAAGATCAAATCGACACCCGCGTCAGGCACCCCATACACTGTTAAGTGAGCTCGGAGCGCAGCGCGGCTATGTGCCGCAATTTGTACAGCCATTATAAGGCTAAAAGTTTTCGACAACCTAATATGTAGGCAGCACAATAGAGGGTATTTATTAAGAAACCTTTTACTAACTTCAAGCTTGAAAGAACCTATAAAAACGTCAATATAGGAGGTATCACCGTCACACACGCTTCCGGAAGCGTTTGTGAAGGGAGTTGTGGACAAGCACAAGAACTACTCAAGCGTCTCGCAGATAAGCAGCCCCACTCATTGGTTGCGCCATGTTGCAGGGATTCTGTACATACACAGAGCTATGCACAGGATAATAGGACCTCGGAATATAGTGGTGAGCCTACCATATACCTTAGCACCTAACACCCCAATCCGACTAGCTTTAGCGTCTCCTTAGCAACAATGCTGCTAATTATTAGACAACCCAGAACACGGTATCTCTCTCTCAGGACTCGCAGAAGCAAGGACACCCTTTCATTACTCACTCATACTTGTCCACAACGTGCGTAATAAGAGACACTGTATAGTTTAAAATGTTTATTTTAACTAACGTGCTCTAAGGTACAGTACACGTGTCAGTACTAACAGCATAATGCATAAGAATAAAACAATAAGCATAGTTACAATTCCATAGTATATAAACGGGGAAAGCATTTCATAAAGCTGTCAATATATATATCTAAATGAGTACACCACCCTCCCCGTGCTAGTATCTAGTATATTAGAAAAATAGAAGACCTCTGGGCTTTGGCTGGCAGACCCCCATACCTCAATATCTAGATGCAATGGGTTACATCATCAGACAAGCACCGCTCTTCTCTCTGGAAAGGTTTTTCTCCAAGTGTCTCCAACAGTGAAAATCACAATATTAAAGGCACCCGAATTCCTTCAGTGCAGTGGCATTCAGTGTTATGTCTAATTACGAGGGCCTGACCAGATCAGCAAGAACAAGGCACATTGTTTTCCGACCTTGTACACAATGTTCAGACGCAACCCAAAAGCAACAAGGAAGAATGTGAAAGGCAGATAGTCCCAAAATAGCAGAGGCTGGGGGGCACAAAGTAACGTGCGCAAAGAGGCATCATGGCAGCCAGGCCTAAGCTAACTTAGCAATGCAAATCACACGAGTCCACAAACCACACGACACTTTCCTTTATTTTTTTTATATTTTCTTCGGTTTAAAGTTATTGAAAATAACAATTTATTATTGTATATATGTCTTATTGATGAACATTTACTTTGTCTGTTCTTTTTTGAATTACTATGTAAAGTCCCATTATTGAGGAACTCACACAATCACATGTTGCCATTCAACGCGATTATTGATGCTGTGGACGTTGCATGTTGAAGCGCGGTCCTTGACAATTTATGAGTATATATAGACCCAGCAACCACCATTGTGAAATGGTAATAATGATGCAACACTGCTGACAGGCGACTGTAGTGCTATAAAAGACGCAGATAGCAGCTTTCGGCTGAAAGTGTTGAGGCTTGTCCTGATGCTGCTCATGTACTACGAAATGTTGACCTATAAGATGATTTCATGAGGTTATATCTTGTAATTAGATTGAAGAATTGGATCATTTCTGAATTGTCATGCAAAATGTAAAAAGATGCAATGACCAAATGGATATAAAAACAAAAATGAATAAAGATATTTAAACAAAAAATGGATGGTAGCTCCCTCAGATGGCGGAGAGAATGCCTGGGATGCACTGTACTGGGAGAAGTGTGTAGAGGAACCACTAAGTCTGTCCTGGATGTGAGGCCTGTGAGGTAGTGATGACTGTGTTGTGATATGGGAGAGCTATGGCTGGTTAGTGCTATGCTGAGCACAGGCAATCCTGGGCTTTGGATAATGAGGCACTTTGCTGGGTGGAGCGAGGGTGGGCTTAGATGTTTTGCCCAGTGGACCTAATATTATGGTCAGGGCATCTGACTCCTCATCATCTGTATGAAGGGCCAGGTAGTCTCTGTCATCCTCCAATTCATTCGCCTCCTCCTGTACTTCCTCCTCCTCTTGCGCCTTACTGGCATCTGAAATGGCTGCTTGTAAGAGTAGAGGCTTCTCCCTTTCCATTGCCCGTCGTCCGCCAATGGTGGAAGGTCCAGCATCCTCATCGTCCTCAGCACATGGAAGACAGAGGTTGCAACAGGATAAGTAATTGACCTAGTGTATGATATGGTGCAACACAAGGGTTGAGTCTAATGTACTTTGCATCAACGGATGATGCAAACATGACCTGGTTGACTTGACAGCTCACACCATAGCACTGAGGTGTTGAATGGAGATGTACAATGCACAAGCAAACTGACCAGCACCAGCCACATCTCCGTGTTGCTTTGAGATCCCCCCTGATGTCACCTGCTGAACTTGGCTCCTCGTAGGTGTAGCAGAAGATGTGGCATCATACTTAATGATCTGCATAACTAATATGCAAACAGACACATGTGACACACACATAACTGATTGAGTATGTATGTAACGTTTTACACCAACTACAGATGCTATGCAGAAGGGGCTAAATCTGCTAATTCCCTTCCCAAAGGATTTAGATCTTCTGAATGATTTTGGATTCCATAATTGGGAACACTATATGGCATGCTTACCTGATGGACAGATGTGAGTGGGTTTGACTGCTGCAGCCAGGATGTCTCGCATACCCCTGGATGGTGTTGTTTGCAGCACTGAGGAAATCCTGCCAGCAGCTGTAATGAGACATACATGTCCATATTCAAGTACACAGGATGATAGCAATGAGTTGGCATGTATGTGTCAATGGTATAGACCAGTGATATGCTATTTCTGGCCAGTGTGCCGTATGTTTTCCTCCTGACCTTTACATGCGGGCCCCTAATCACCAGCAACAGTTGCCAGCTGTTAACTCCACACAGCACTGACATCAACGAGATATCATGTTAACAGACAAACATGAATTAGAAGATAAGAGCAGTGATGGACAAAGGTGCGGCGGTACTTATTCTCTTGGATTTGTCAGCGGCCTTCGATACCGTACATCATGACACGCTGCTCCAGAGCCTTGATAAGCTAGGGATCAAGGAGCTGGCATTGTCTCTAATATCATCTTTTCTGAAAAATAGAAGACAGACAGTGACTCTTGACCATTTCAAAGCAACACCCTATGTGCTCCCATGTGGGGTTCCCCAGGGCTCCTCGTTGAGCCCTTCCTTATTCAATATTTATGTATCGGAACTGGCTCCGTTAGTTCGAAACTTTGGTTTTAATCTAACATCATACGCGGACGATACCCAGATTGTGATCGCGGCGTACAAAAATTCCCCTTCCCCAGCAACTCAGTTTCAAAAATGTATGAGAGAAATCAGCGGATGGATGGGAAGGCATTGCCTCAAGCTGAATTCGGACAAAACCGAAGTGGTAACCTTCGGCAACCTCCAGCCGGGCTGGGACGCTCACTGGTGGCCTGCAGAAATTGGAGAAACACCAAAACCAGTAGAAAAAGCCAAAAACCTATGGGTTCTGATAGACAGTAAAGTCATCTTCACCCAACAAACGAATGCGACAGTTTCAGCATCTTTCTACTTGATAAAAAAACTAAAGAAGGTTCTCCCCTTTATTCCCCCTGAATCCAGGAGAACAGTGGTCACCACCATGGTGCTATCGAAGCTGGACTACTGTAACGGTCTCTATCTTGAATTACAAAAACAACATTTAAAAAAGCTTCAGATGGTGCAAAGTGCGGCAGCTAGGCTCCTACTGAACATACCAAAATATGCATCAGTTAAGGAAGAAATCAGAAGACTCCATTGGCTGCCAGTGATAAAACGAATTAGGTTCGAAGCGCTTTGCTTAGCCTATAAAGCCCTGAATAACATAGGACCGGCTTCATTGAAAAGCCTATACTCATGGAATAACCCGGACAGACAATTGAGGTCCTCCAATGTCGGGCTGATGGTAGTTCCCAGGATTCGAACAGCGAGCTGGGGCGGCCGAAGCATAGCCTATGGTACGGCTAAAATCTGGAACACGCTACCAAAGGAAATAAGAGCCTCCAACTCCCTGGGCGCTTTTAGGAAAAAGCTAAAGACGTGGCTATTCCAGAATTAAGATACGCAGGAGCGGCAGAGTTGGTTCAGTTCAGCGCCAAGACACCTCTGGGTAATCGTGCGCTATAGAAGTTATAATAACATAACATAACGTAACAGATATTTCAAGGAAGGGGTAATTAGGGTGAATGGCTCCACCTACCTTTGGATACACCTTCATTGTTAGGCCCATCATGCATCATGAGTATGATGTGGTCTGTTGACTAATCTAACGGAGTGTACCTCAACATGCAAACCAGTTTTCTCCTTTGCACATCAGATCATATCTCTGTATTGCAGAGTTAATTTGTGAGATGACTAATAGTCAGGTACATATTGGTGAACATTTGTGCTTCCCTCCCCCCGGAGTCACAATTCCCATTTAGGACTGGGAGATCACACATTTGTTCGGTGTAATCTTTGTGTGACCTGCGTTCCCATTATACATGTACGACATCTTAGTAGATTTTAGCTCTCACTGCATGAGGCCTTGTACAACACACATCCTGAACTCATGTATTTAACCTGTTGCTCATATATGAGAATACGGTAGAAGAGGAGGCAAGCTGACATTCAACCTTTGGCTAGGATCACACATTGTGGTAAAGTGTAGAAGCTTTGATGGTTGCCGCCTACACTGGATTTACATTGTGAAGTTTAGCCACCACATGTATAACTTTTACTTCCTCTACATCCACCTTAGCAGCCCATAAACCCCTCCCCAAACACAACCCAACTGGCATCAGTGCGACCATCATCCACATCAATTTCCTTACATTTGGGCCCTGGGATTTTGCTTGAGAGTTTTGATGTCATTGACAATTGTGGCTCTTGCACTTCGTATGACAGAATATAGTCTATTATGTACATACTGCACTCACTTGCCATACATTTAGAGTCATCCTTTCACTAGCCAACATCTTGTGATATGGTTTGCTGTAATGTACCATGTGGGCATTTTGAGATTGGGGACAACAGTGATGTTAGACACACACAACATATTGCGGACATTAAATCCACATTTTATGAGCATTCAGGTACATCATTCTGGGGTTTACTTATCACGGTCCCGCATCCGCACAGTGTGTGATTCCTGATCAGATGTCACAGCTGACCTTGTAGCAGATGTCACTGTGGGGACTGTATTCCTGGACAATATCATTGGGCCTACATAGATATGTGTGTTTGTCAGTTAACATTCCAGTTGCCACATGTGATGCACTAGATTATAAAGTTCAGTTCACAGGTCTGGCACTGTTGTGGAATACATGTAATATGTCCATGGGTTGTCTGCTACCAATGAAGACTTTTGAACCTTCCACCTGACCACTTTTACTTACCATTTTGTGATGGTAGTATGGATTGCTGTGGCTGATGTCGTTGCCTCCCAGGAGATGCAGGGACCTCTGCTACAGTGGACGACTGTACTCTGGCTGCATGTGGCAATAGAGGAGAACCGAGAAAAGTCATCAAAAAATTTACATGTGCAACTTGTTACAAATTTCCTCACTGCATCTACATGCTAATATTAATGCTGAGTGGAAGGGACACTTTGTCTATTGTTATGTCATGTTAAAATTTCTTATAAAGCGCACGTACACCAATTGGTTTCTTGGCGCTGAACTTAAGGAATTGTTGGAGCCCCTGTATTCAATTGTCTGAAGAACTAGTTGTAAGCTTGGGTGAATAGCCAAGTCTTAAGAAGCCTACGGATGCTTGTGAATTCAGTACAAGTTCTTATGTCCAAAGGAAGAGTGTTCCAAAAACTGAGTGCCAATACCGCAAACCTGCAGCCTCCTATTCGTTTCCATCTGTAGAGAGGGATGGCTAAGAGGTTCTTATGGGCAGAGCGTAGACAACGTGCAGGTAAGTATTTCTGGACAAGTCTGGATATAAATTTTGGGCTAGCGCCATACAAAGCTTTAAAAATAAGGCAACCAACCTTGAATGCACATCTTTGTGGAATGGGAAGCCAGTGTAGTTCTTTTAAGGTGGGAGAAATATGTTCCCATCTAGATTGTTGTCATTTACCAGTTGGTTAGGGCCCCTGTTTGGATTGAGGAAATGGGATTTGCCATTTCCATCATAAAGGATTCTGGTACTTGTTGTGCAATGTACGAAAGGAGACACATGAGGCTCCGACTCACCATGCTTTTTACACATACTTGTTATAACTTCCATAGTCACAATTGTGGTGCAACGCAGACAGACATTTCATATCCATGTTATTGTAATCACATTGCGGACATTACTCACAGGCAGCCCATGGAGCATGTGGGGGTGCATTGTGTTGAGGACATCCTCCTCTAGTGGCGTGAGATGGAGGCGGGGTCCAGATTGTACACCAGGGAGAACTCAGGCCACCTCAATCCTGGCGTACTTCTCCTTCACCCGCCTCTTCTCGTCCTACCACTTCTTCATGTCAATTACAGTGCGGACATCCTCCCCCAACGCTGTGAATGTCCCCCAACGCTGTGACTGCAGTGGCTAAATGCTATAACAAGGCTGCCTTTTGTGTGCCACTGGTGCTGTAAGGGGGGGAGACCATGGAGCCTTTTGTGGTGCCTAACAATAAACTCCAGGATTATGGTGGTCTCCTCCTCATTATAGATTTTTCCTCCTCTGGGGTAGCATTTTTTGAGACAAGGCGCAGAGCAGGCATGCAGGAACTCTGTGTGGCCAAACCTGGGCCTTGTTTGTGTGCTGCTTTTATTTGGTTTGTAGTGCAGGTCATTGCAGGTGGTGTCAATTGACTGCAGGTGTAGGTGATTACACTTCATCCGGCCTGTGCCGGACATTCCACCCCGACTGCGGAGATTCCGGCTCGGGTGCGGAGATTCCACCCCGACTGCAGAGATCCCGGCCCGACTGCGGGCATAAAGATATGACTCGTAAATGACCTCTGTGAATACCAAATGTCGTAAAGTTAGACTTTTGTCTCAAATTACCTTTGTGAATCGGGCCCTTAGTTTATTGCTATTTTCCTCAGTCGCACAAGTCAACCAGACAAATATATGAGGTAGTGCACATATTCTCCTACCATATTAAATGACAAGATATTGTTCAATGAAGTTAATGTTTGATTACAGTTGGTAACTTGATGCGTACAGACTGCTTAGGTCATGTGTAGAGAACAATTTGGGATGTGTGAAAAGACTTATTGTAGTGAAACTAATATAAAATTTAAATGTATATGTAAACAATTCAGAGTTTATTGTTGGCAGTGCTATTATGACCCTTTGCGACTACTCTGACTGCCTTTACTGCTATAAAGTTAAAATGCGATAAAGAAATATTGGAAAGAAAAAGTCAACTACACATGCTTGTGGCTCCATCTTTCTCTCGCCGGATGGGCCAAGATTTAACTAGTAAAGCTAGGATAAATAAGCATGAATAAAAACCAATAAACAAAGCATTACCAGATGGTTCTGCTAAAGAGGAAATTTATATGTGCATGTTTTTATTCATAAGTAGATAAAACATTTAACTCTCTGAGTGCAAGACATAGTTCTTCATCGTCAACCAATGTTTTATGTATCACCACATACTGATACACTACTCAGGCAAATTTTTGTTTCAGCCATCCACTTTGACTCTGCTAAGCAGGTTGTCACTGGGGTGTCAGTTCTCAAACAATACGAGGCTGATGGGTCATCATACTATGGACTTGATTACGAGTTAGCCAGATTAAGTGGAGGGATACTGTGTGGCTGGAATTAGTATTTTTGGCTGGGATTCCCATACTTAAATCCTAATATTCAAAATGTTTCCCTCAAATGAGGAATAGCATGCAGAACTGGAAATATTGGGTCCAAATCGCATGTTTTTTCACCTTCCAGACCAAACACCAAATCAAACTTCAAATCTGTACCCAATGGAGCAAGTGGTAAATGAGTGTAAAGGCTGCACAGAGGCTTGTGGGGCAAGGGTGGCATGTCGTGGATGAGGAAATACAGCTGGCAGCAGTGTTGTCTGAACCCCTGTCCTGTTCTGCCAGCATGTGGGGCACTTTATGCCTGGGCCTCTCTGCATTTCCCAGGGCTGTTGCTGCTCACAGGGTGAGGGTGGGTTGTGGGATCTTTTCTTGAATTGTAGTGTTTAATGTAGGAGAAATATCAAGCATAGGCTATCCTAAGCCAATGTTGAGCTTTCTTCCATTTTGAATGAGACATTGTAATTTACCACTGGTGTTCTTTCCCGTTGCAATAAAGAATTGTGAGCTTTCACAGAGAAAATGAGGTTTTCACTGAATGCAATGTAACTAATCAAGGACAATCTAGCTGTCCCAGACTGAATTACATTCTATGTATCAAGTCATATCGCCAGAATAGACTCTGGGAACATCTTAGTCTAATTTAGTAGAAATATGAAAAAATCTTCACATATTCTGGAGTGAAATGTTTCTTCTTGCTTTTTCCTCATTGGTGCATACCCTGTGAACCAAGTACTTGTATACTGAATGTATGAAATCCTTTGTCTAAAGTCCTATAAAAAAGGACCTGCTTTTCTCTGTCAAGAAAGCTCACCTTTTCCCTTTCTTTGAAGACAAATCTATGCTGGATTTTTGTAGAACTTTACTGTACTTTATGATTTATAGGCCTTTATGCTTAATTGATTGATGGTACAGCCTATCTATTTCTGTACCTATATTCGTTAAGTAAACTTTTAAACTTTAGTCGTTGTCTATCATTTTTATTGAGAATGTTTACAGTCTGATGAAATTGCATAGATTTCATCAAGTAGAAACGGGTCCATCGGGAAGCACCAAAGTCCATAGAGGGCCTAAACTACTCCCGGTCCAAGCCAATGGAGCGCATTGAGAAAGCAAATGAGATACAGGTGTATGCGCCGACAGGTGAGGGAAGGCACTTATCAGCACAGGGTCCGCCAATGACCAGGGGTGTTGCTGCAGGGGTTGGGAAGGTGGTGAGCTATGCTGCTGCCTGCTTCCCTTGCCCTCCCACCATCACTGCTCTTGGTTAATCAGAGTCCAGTGTCACGAGGTCCAGAATTACCAGATCCAGAATTTGCAGCTCAGTATTTTGGGTTCAGGAAACACGGGACAACTGGCAAAGGGGTATCCCTGGTGGTTTACCCAGGGAATACCGACAGCCATACGTTCATTCGGGCCTAAGGATAGTGAACCCATATCACTAGACTGAATATATTTGCAGTGATGACTCTTCATACAAGGTCACAATATTGAGAACAAAAATATTCTGATTCGAAAATGTAGCTGCTTACACAAACTACAATAATATTGATATTCTGTATGCTCTATATAATACAGCACCATTCTATCAACAACAGAAATATCGACAATTTGTTTTCCATAAAAAAATAATATAGACTTCAAAAATAAAGAAAAACAAAATATCATTTTCCAAACAGCACAATAAAATGATACAAAATATGGATATCATAAATATGGCCAACAAAACATAATAAAATGAACATGAATATATTTATAACCCAACAAACGCACCAAACTAGCTTTTAAACATATTTTCATTGAAAGTAACATCTACCTAATGACACATAGCACAAAAAAATTATTACTGTACCAATCACATTCAAAACTACAAATGGTAACAAATAAAAAACTTCATGACACACCACAAACAATAAAAACTTGCCAAGCCAGCTTGATGAGAGCAGAGAAAGTTACCGTGCACAACAGCAGGGCCAGACTGGCCTTTTATCTTATCTGGCATTTGCCTGGGGGTGAGAGGATTGGAGCCATGGGTGGCTGGGTTTTGAAGGTCTGTATTCACCCTAACTTCTTAGGAACTCCTAAATTTAATGTTAGATGATAATTATAAATTAAAATAAAACCTTTCTGGTTACATACACCCCAATAAAAGATATATGTAAACTTTCGAAGAAAATAGAAGATTTCACAACTCGAGAAGAAAAACAATCTTTAAATGAAAAATATCAAAGTATAAAATTGAAATTAAATGTAAGATTTGGGGAAAAATCTAAACCTGTCCCGCCAAATCTATTTTATTTAAATTTATATCATATTTTCAGATCCCAAAGAGCCAACTGAATTGACGTATTGTAGGAAAGTGGACTATTATGGGGTGTGGGGGTTAGACTTCACCATGTAATACTATCACACTACCCTAAAGATGGTCCTTGGATTCACACTAATAAATCCTTGGCTCAGTCCTGGTAGTGTGGCAACGAGCAGTCAGGCTTTACTAGAGCATGTGTTATGCATTTCAGAGTATCAACATGGATGATAAGTAATTGACACGACTCGACAGAAATCTGACACCAATTTATAAAAATAGAGTGTATTTTTAAGCTTAATTTAGACACCAAAATGAATGGAATGGCATACATATAACTGGAGTTATACATTTTGAAGCAGTATTAAATCAGTACAAAATAATACATGAAAAATACAACATTGCGGTCAATAGGCAAAACTGCTAGTGACAATCGGTCACTTGCAGGTCAAGTTACGTGGAACCCTTACAGGGTTAAGGTCATGCGGGCCCCTGGACCAGGCCACGACAGTCAGATCAGTTTTACTTAGCCTGGGGAGTCCGGGTGCAGAGTTGTTCCGGATGTCTGTGGTGCTGAACAGGAGCCACAGGGATGCTGGTTTTAATGCTTACACGGTGCTGCAAGAAACAGAATGCAAAAACACATCAGATACACAGCTGCTGATGTTGGATGAAGTTGCATGGTGTTCCCTGTAGATGCAGAGTCGAGGGTGGGGATTAGATGCTGGATTGACGACCAACAAGCCTTGGCTGCGGTAAGTTCAGCGAAAAGGTATTGGAACTTCACTGGGGCCCGCGGAGTGAGGTAGCGGCCTGAAACTTTGTGGCTGACAAGACTACAACTCCCACAATGCACTGGACCACATTGGAATCCGTTGATCCCATGGAGGGCCCGATGGCCAGCGATCCTTGGGATCCAATGAGTGTTATTACCTGCAGTTTGCAGGGGACTAGTGCCACTAGTCCAGGAGAGTCTGAGGGTGCTTCTGACTTCCACAGGGAGCCCTCTCTCAGGCAGTGCTGAGTTTTAGCCAAGGGCGAGGCTTGTTCACCCACTTCCAAGTCTGTTGCCACAGGGACAAAGTATCCCTTTTTAGCTTTGGTACTGTGGGCAAAGTACTGTTGTCAGCGAAGCGGGTCTCCTCTTGGTCCTTCTTGATGCAAGTTGTTCAGATCAGAGGTTCTAGTGTCGGGGGTCCCTTAAATCCCAGATTTAGGAGAGTTAAGGGCGTGGGAGCTAGTAGCCAATGGGCAACTAGCCCCTGCAGCTAGTCTGCCCCTGAGTTGACCACATCCGGGGGTGTAGGTCATCTTTTCTACCCAGAACCCTCTATTCTGCCATTCCTAAAGATGGCAGAAATCAAATTGTGGTATACAGACCAGGCTGCTCATCCTGGAGGAGTGGCCAGCCTTCTGGGGGTGTACACCTACCTGCATAGCTCATTACCTGCCTGCCCAGGTACAAATGTGCCTGGGGCAGGGGGAGGGCTGTTTCCTCTACTGGGAGTCAGCCCTGATGCAAAGCAGATGCGGTGCAGCTTTTAAGGTTCACCGCCTTGATGTGCCACTTCACTAGCCTGCTTCGGAGGAGGGAGATGTGACCTCTTTCTTGCCCAAGACTTTGTTCCTGACACCTGGGAGGGATCACACTGCCTCGCAGAATTTCAGAATCCTGTCTTGGCGGCATTAGGTGCAGGAAAGCATGTTCTGGCCAGCCAGGGCACAGAGAAGCTCGGACAACCAGGTGGGCACCCTTTAAGGTCGCCCCTTGGGTGAATGTCACGTTGCCCGGGGGTGAAAAGGCACATTGTTTGATACAACACATGACATATTTCGGCTGTACCATAATGGAGCTGCCAACCGCTAGAATGCCCAGGTGGCAGCTTATGTTATTTTATGGACCGATAACACTTATAGTAGTTTCCAATGAGGTATGCCACTTTAGGGACATATAGGTTTGCACTTACATGTCCTCACCTTTAATATACTGCACTCTGCTTCCGGGGCTGAGGAGGCCTACCTTAGGGGTGCCTGACATATATTATAGATAGTGCATTTGACTGTGACTCACATGGTGAGGGCACAGTCGCGATCGAGCAGTTTGCACTGCTCCTGCAGTCTGCAATGGCAGGCCTGCTGTCAGTAATTTGCTTGGGTCATTTAGGGTGGCACAAAACTGTGCCGTAGTCCTGGGGACCCCTTTACCACCTGTGCCCTGGTTACCCCTGGTACCATATATAAGGGACTTATAAGGGGGTAAAGTCTTTGCCAATTTTGGATTACTAAGTTGAACAAAACAGTTTTGGGAGAGAACACAGGCACTGGGGTCTGGGTAGTAGACTCTAGTGAACTATCAGTATCATACCCATCAGCATTTGGAGCAAAAAGTGGGGAGCGGTGGGGGTGACTGAAAAATTTTCTTGCTAACGTGCCAAGAATTTTCAATCCTATTAAGGACACGAAGGCGAGGATTATGCTTCTCTTTCTTTACTGAGAATTTCACAGTAGCTAATCAAAACACATAAAACTTTAAACAGCGTATCCCATGAAACCCTGCAGTCCACTGTCCCATCAAATCATAGAGAACCAGCATCCCTATATATAAATCAATCTGACCGTAGTCCTTCCTCTTTCCACATTAGGCCTCGAAACCTGAGTCCAACACGAAACTGCAATGGAACCAACATATCCATCTAAAGGAGGAACGTAATCCAATAGGCGAAGGCGAACTCCTTTTGCAGCAACAGCTAATCAACCACCAGCAACACAAAGATCAGCTTCAAGCCGATTTGACATCTGGACCTGAAATTAAAACATTACCGTAAAAGCCATCCCATAAAGATAGTTCAATCAAATACGGGCAGGAAAAATGGGGTACAGTAACAGCCAGAAACAATACATCACAAAAAGCACGATAACCTGGAAATGAACATGCAAAAGAAACAATCCCCATTTAAAGATATTCTAATATCTTAGGGTGTGATAATCCTTGCCTCTGTATCCTTAATAGAATTGGAAATTCTTGGTGCGTTAGCTAGAAATGTTCACTTTATGTTAGGAACAGAGGCTTCAGCTTATGCTAGTTTAAAGTTGAACCACCACCATCGATGCCACATCCACAATAGTCTTGTGATAGAATGTGGAATCAGAAGACCTGTCCGCCGCAGCCATGATGTCCTCTAAGCGAGAACTCACAGAAAAGGCTTTAGAGGCAACATCCACAGATCAAGAGCAACATCCAGAGAAAATCCTCTAAGAAGGCCAGCTGGTACACCGAATACCCGAGAACAGCGAAAGGAGACAGCAAACAGTTGGAGAGGAAACGGTGCACCAGCAAGGACAACTTCGACAGGGCAGTCTTCAAGACCTCCCTCAACCTCTACCACTGCCTGCTGAGGACAACAAAGAAGACAGCCATGCCGTACGCATTGAAACCAGCGCTAACAACACCAAGGAACTTTTCAACATCGTTAAGGAATTCTCCAACCTGGCTGGCAGCTAAAACAACATTACACCCTCAAAGGAGCTGTGTGACAACCTCGCCCAGTTCTTCTACAACAAGATCACAACCATATTTAGAAACTTTGAACCCCAACCCACACCTGCAGACTTCCTCGACAGATACGCCACCACAGTAACCGACACAAACCACACATTGACCACCTGGAACATTCTCTCCACCCAGGACGCCACCTCCACCATGAAATTCATCCACTCAGGAGCTCCCACAGACCCATGCCCGCACCACATCTTCAACCTTGGAAACCAAAGGATCGTCCAGGAACTCACCACCCTACTCAACACCTCTATCACCACCGCAACATTTCCTGATGCCTAGAAACACTCCAAAGTCAGACCACTACTCACAAAACTCTAGGCTGACCCCAGCAAACTCAGAAACTACTGGCCAATCTCCCTGCTCCAATTCCCAGTGAAGGTATTGGAAAAGATCATCAAAAATCAACTCATGACACACCTGGAGCAGAAATAGCTTCTCAATGCCTCCCAATCTGATGTCCGCAGCAATCACAGCACTGAAACTGCCCTGATCACAGCCACCGATGACGTTTGAACCCTCCTCAACCTCTCAGCAGCCTTCAACACCGTATACCACCACACACTGTTCGAAAGACTCTACCACATCGGTATCCTAGGGGACACGCTCAGATGGATCACCTCCTTCCTCACCGGAAGAACCCAGAAGATCCACCTGCCACCTCCCACCATTCATCTCTGAACCCAAGGAGATCCCCAGGGCTCATCCCTCAGCCCCACACTCTTTAACGCATATATGACCCCGCTGGTCAACATTATCAGATCCCACAGTCTCAACATAATTTCCTATGCAGAAGACACCCAACTTATCCTCTCACTCACCGACGACCCCACACCCACCAGAACCAACTTTTACAGATGCATGACAAACCTTGCCTACTTGATGAAGAACAACTGCCTGCAGCTGAACACAGACAAGACGGACGTACTGATCTTTGGCAACAGCAGCAACACATTGAATGACACTTGGTGGCCATCAGACCTTGGACCCTCACCCACTTCATCTAACCACGCCAGAAACCTCAGAATCATCATTAGCAACAAGCTAACCATGAAATCACAGATCAACGCTGTCTCCTCCACCTGCCTCCTCACTCTGCGCATGCTTTGTAAGATCCTCAAGATGCTACCTCTACACATGAGACGCATTGTGACACAAGCCCTCATCACCAGCCGAGTAGAATATGGCAACGCTCTCTATGTAGGAATCGCCGCACACCTTCTACAGAGTCTTCAGACCATACAGAACGCCACAGCCAGACTTATCCTCTGCCTTCCCCGACGAGCCCCCATTGACACCCCACCTCAGGAAACTCCACTGGCTCCCCATACAGAAGAAATGCCAATTCAAGCTACTGTCCCACGCACCCAAGGCTCTACACAACCAAAGATCTGCCTACATTAACCACCGCCTGAACTTCCACCAACCAACGAGAAGACTACGCTCTGCCTCCCTTTCACTTGCCCATACTTCCTGCAGCTACCGAAGCAGAAGTGGAGGACGCTCCTTTTCCCACATCACAGCAAAGACCTGTAACAGCCTCCCCATGCACCTCCAGACCATCACCTCACTTCCGGGATCCCGATTGGCCATCAAGACCTGGGGGCCTGCAAGCGCCTAGATACCCTATCGGGTGATTAGCTGCGCTTTAAAAATCCTGATTGATTGATTGAGGCCATAGCTCCTCTCACAGAATGAGCCCCAAAAATGGATACATATATACCAGCTTCAGCAAACAACCATTTAACCCATCTGGCAGGGTTGCTGAAGAAACCGGGCAGAAAGGTTTCTGTAAAGAAAGAAGCAGTTGACCTGCGGAATCCCTCCACAATTCACAGGTTCATTCTTCATATGCCTTGAGGCATTTAACCACACACAATTTTTGATGATGAGAAAAGCAGGACAGCTGATACATCGCGATGCCGTTTTTGTATGTCTTGAAATAGTAAACGACACCCCAGACGGAGTGAACACTCTATCCTGTTAAGTCAAGAGCTCTTACGTCCGAAACATGTCCGCAGGAAACTAAACATAAAAGAAGCATTAGCTTTGCAGACAACTGTTTAAGAGAAAGATCTTCATTAGAGGGCCAAGACCTAAGAAAACGCAAAAACATGTCAACGTCCCATAACAAAGAATACTTCGGTTGAGGGGGTCAGACCATCTGAATACGTCTAAGTTTGTCAGATGGGGAGTGGAACCAACTGAGATACCTGAAGGACTCTGGGGCAAAGCGCTCCCATACGCATGGTCCCACAGGACGGAGGCCGCAATCTGAGAGAGGACGTCTGAAGTAGAAGAAGAAGAACACCCCCCCCGAGGCTCTTTGACCGATGCCCACATCATTGGTCGCATAATTACCAGCAAAGGAGTCCCCAGGGGACCCTCCCAACTCTTGCTGTCCATAACTGACCAGGGGTTGTGTAAAAGGCCTCAAAGTCCTGATTAGGGCTCAATAAACAGAATCCTTCACATGAGTATCAAGTGCTTAGACCAACCTCTCTTCCACCTGGTGCTCGTAAGGCACTTCTAAATATTCCATATATCCTTCCTCCTCATCAGCGTAGTACGCCATGCTGCCTTAAGGAAAAATGCAGTGAGGGGCTAGAAGAGTTTCACAGGGGATATGAGCCTCAAAGCAGGTGTAAGGAAAGCCTTAATGAGCAAATTGGGTAAAAAACGCCCCAAACCAGCCACAATTAAGTGGAGGGAGCCACCTGCATGTATCCCTTGGGCAGAGCCCTTATCAAATATTTATTCGCCCCGTTGGGCATTCTATGGGGATTGGAGTGCTGGTGATTGATGCATGCAACGTGCGAAGCTGCTCGGAGGCTCAGAGCACCCGGATCAGCCATGCGCGCACGCGCGAGAACAACAACAAAAAGAGGACTGTGTCCACGCTCCGAGTGGACTGACCGCTCGAATTCCCTGTTCCCACTCCATGCTGGGAAGGTGACGGGCACTGTTCAAACAAGGAGCCCTAATGAGTTGAGTCCGCTCTGTCCCCGCTATAACAACAGGAAATCACAGGCAATTATGTTACAGTAAAGTGTATACAAATAGGTAATATCAATAAAAAATTAAGTCACTTAGCTCGGCTGCAGCAGCAGCAAAGAAAGAGGAAGGACTACGGTCAGATTGATATATATATAGGGAGGCTGGTTCCCTATGATTGGATGGGACAGAGGCCTACTGGGGTTCATGGGATATACAGTTTAAAGCTTTATGTGTTTTGATTGGCTGCTGTGAAATACTCAGTAAAGAAAGAGAAGCATAATCCAAAGCCTCTGTTCCGGACATAGAATTTCCTACATCAATACAACTTCATGAAAGGTGAAATAAACTCCTGATTTCAATGGGAAGCACCTACACTAAAGAGAACATTGTATATGAAGAAACTCACTGGAACTGTGCTAAATACTATTCCAGTGGTTGATAAGGGTGAGCTACACTATTAGTAATATTAATGCAGATGTACAAAACATCTGAAACCACAATCATCCATCTTCCATGGCTAAAATAAGAGGTATGACCACAATAATCCACCTTCAATGGTTGAAACAAGAATATAAATAAGTGGTATAGTACATGTCATAAATGCTGTAGGATCGACCTAAACAGCTGCTAAAGGTAATATAGTAAAAGACTATGCTCCCACAAATCACAGCACAACTATTTGGTCAAATGCTACCAGTACAAAACCCCCAAAGGGAGGAAAACACGCCACAACAGCACCCAAACCCTTTGGAGAAATAGACACCCCCTTCACTTACTGCAATACACACCAAAAAAGGTTTCATCCTCTATGACAGTGGTTCCCAAACTTTTGACTCCTGAAGACCCCCAAGCAATTTGTACTATTTAAATTTCAAACATTAAAACAGTAATTGACAAAAAATACGCAAACAAGTGCGCACCAAACAAATACTCGAATTACTAAAGATTATATTATTTTATATTGAAAAAATTTGTCAAAATCAAAACATTTTAATGGGAAGGTTTGTGCTGCATCTCGGCGACTAATTTTTTCAATGTTTGGTTTTATTTCGTGGTACGCTGCACCTGCTCCTGCCAGGGCTGGACTGGAAACCTAAAGCAGCCCTGACAAATGTTGTCAGACCAGTCACCGTACGGTGCACACCAAGTGCAGCGAGTGAGCCTGACCACTACAAAGGGGGCTTTGAGGGACTCCCGCCCCAAGAAAATTAGGGGGAAAAAGGTGCATTCTACATCACATTGGTCATTATATATTGAATTGTATTCGTTTTTAAAGCATAGTAAATGATGCCCTTACTGTGCACCAGGATACAACAATTTTTGTTGGGGCTCTTCAATGATTCCCTCACTATCACCCTTCAACAGTGCCTCTTATCTCTCTGTAGCTTCTCGGTCACATGTATTTCATTTGTTTTTTAGCACCTCTCATACCAGTGTAGGGTGTCAGAGCACTTTACATCACATACATACATTTGTTGTAGTGAGCCTCAGCAAGGCCTACCAGTGCTTAGGGGTTCTCCCTTCTCTGCACAGAGTCCTCAGACACTTAGGAAGAAGTTGGCACAGAAACTGGAAATAGAAAAGACAGAGTTTATTAAACCTCATGAGGTGGAGCTAACATTCGCACATCACCCTTCAGTAATGCATGAAGTAGCACACTGAATGAAAGGATCCTGGTCCTTTTATACCCACACAGGGGCTCAAATGAAGGCGGTACTAACACAAATGCTGGTTTTAGGCACATATAAGGTCATACAGAGAATGCACAGTCGACAAGTGGGTGGAGCTAACAGTTTCTACTTTTAGTAGACACATCCTGACATTTATAAACTCGGAACAGCTGCAAGCTCAACTGAGCATGTGCAAAGCAAGAGGAACTAAATATAACTTGTCTCTAGGCAGATTTCAAGAGCAGTTGACAGGAAGGTAGGACAGAGCACATGGCGAGCACATGGTAGCACATGGCAGCCAAAATGGCTGCCAGAAATACAAAATGGATTCCACAAAGCGGACAATTTAGCCTCTAAATACAGGCTGTCTTCAGTTAATGCTTAACTTAAATGCTGCCAAATTACAACAGACGACCCTTTCAGCATTGGCTGAAGACATTCGTTTATCTGGGGTAATCTAGATATTCATCCCGTACATCTATTAACATTATTTCGGCCACCTCTTTATTCAACATTTGTTGGGCCTTTGTTTCAGCAATGTTCCCTCTGGCAGGTATACAAGCAGAAATGCAAATGGAGCAAAGCATTGGACCACATTGGATACATACACAGCATGTAAAAAATATTATAATTATTACACACAGGATAGTCAGTAGCTTCCAGCCCCAAGCAGAAACAAGAGTCCAAAACCATCCAGCAAAAGTCCAAGTTCCAGTCTCTGGATGAATTTCTGCAGCAATCTTATGCAATTTTGATATTGCGTCATATACTGAAGGTGAGTGATCTGGTATGAATACACAACAGCTGCTACCGATGATGCGACATGCACCACCTCGATCAGCCAAAATCACGTCTAGCACCATCCTATTCTGGAGTGCTACAATCCTTGCAATCTGTAGTTCCTCTGTAATGTTCCCAAGTGCCATAGCTGTCTGATTAGTAACAGCTTCCACAACACGAGTCAGTCGCCTAATCTTCCTGCTATTTAATGCAGCACCCACAAAGAAAAATAAGCCCAAATTGAAATCAACATATTGTTGTAGGGTAGTGTCGGTTTGGTCAACTTCATCCATACTTATTGTCCTCTTATTTCTGTTTTTGGAAATGTCATTGTACAGTTTAAAATCACGGTGATACAATGCAGGTGCCAGAAACACAGGGGGCAACAGAAAAGATACATAGCAGATTCCTGACCACCCAACAGGTAATTGATAATATCCGTTATTTCCACACACAAAATACGTGTTATGCGAGGCTGTGAAAGTGCTCTTATTGGCACCTTCAATGGTCAGGATTACAGTACACTCGCTCCTCCCCACTGGAATTCTTCCAACACTACAAATACACAAATCTGCTTTAGCTTTTATCACAGAAATCACAAAAGGTCCAATGTTCTTTATTATTCTCACATTTGTGAAAACATATGGTGTTGAAATATTGTCCGGTTGATACTCTTCCCATTCCCATTTAGTCCCTTTGGCTTGTGGATAACCTTCTTTATTTTGATAACACACTTTATTAAGTTGAAAAATAATCCCACCTACTGAAGGCTTTCCATATGCAAACAAAAGCGCATACCAAGCTTGACAAGAACCATTGTGAGAAAATGGAAGAGGAATAAAAGGTGTTCCTCCTTTCTTTTGATGTGCAGGTATCATCCCACACACCCAACAGTTGGTAGTATTTGTAGCATTGTGAGTATGGTGCAACATCTGGATAAAAGTATTGTTCAGGTAAGATTGTCGATGCTTTTGCTCATGGTAAGGAAGAGTAAAGTAGTGGTGTTCCACGGGTACTGGCGTAGTGGCAACAAAAAGCTGTCGAACAGGAGCCACCTTCTCGATGTACCATGTAATTGCTGCCATAGCCACCATAGCAACAACAAACCCTACAGCACAAATGATTTGTTTTTTCATTTTAGCAGCAGTAATGATTGATCTTTCTGAAAACTTGTTGAAAACAGTCGTTGGAGCTCTTCTCCCTGGGCAGCCGCTGATTTCTTCACCATGGGCCAAAGCGGGTGTCACTACACTAATACAGGGCTGATCCCCTCCCCTTGCCACAATGGCTCTCCGTTTCACTAACCCAGGGCGGTAGCTCAACCAGTCTTTTTCAAAACTGCAGATCCTTTCCTCGGTCTCAATTGATATCTGGATACTCCAGTGATCGTGTGGTCCGGGAAGACTTCCGCAGATTCGTCAGGTGAGATAGCTTGGCCTTTCTCCGTCTCCAGAATCTCTCGATGGTCGGTCAACACAGCAGGTTCCACCCAGGCAGGCGACACGCGTTTGCAGTGTGTGCTGTGGATCCAATTCTTTCTGTTTGTCACTCGAACTGCTGTCCTTGTCGCAAGGAGCACCTGCTCTGGTCCTCGCCACCTTGGCTCCAAGCTGTTCGATCTGTCGAAGACCTTGACCATTACATGGTCACCAGGACGGAGTTCGTGGGCCTCACCTGTAGATCTGTAAGGAAGAGCTTCTCGAACCTGTTGATGAATAGAAATCAAACTGTCAGTTAACTGTGCCAAATAATCATTCATCAGAACACAAGGAACATCATGTATGGGGCGTGGCTTAGGAATTTCCCAAATGTTCATTGGTCTTCCAAACACCACCTCATAGGGGTAAGACCTGATCGTGAATGTGGCACCGATCTTATGGACAACAATGCCAAAGGTAGGGCATCTGGCCACTTTAGAGACGTGGAAGCCAGTATTTTCGCCAACTTTGATTTTAAAGTAGCGTTATACCTTTCCACCAATCCTGCTGATTGCGGGTGGAAAACTGTATGGAATTTCTGTTTGATCCCTAATCCTTTCAGGACATGCTCAACAACTTGCCCAATAAAATGAGGTCCATTGTCACTCCACAAAAGTTTACAAACACCGTATCTAGGGAAAAACTCCTTTAGAAGCACCTTTGCTGTGGTGAGAGCAGTATTATCCTTCGTAGGGTATGCCTCTATCCATTTGCTAAAGGCACATACCACCACTAGGACATATTTCAGATTATTGCAGCGTTCGAGTTGGATGTAATCCATCTGCAAAACTTCAAAAGGTGCGGTTGGTGTAGCAAACCCTCCTGTAGGAGTTCGTGTCCCTTTTCCAGGATTATACTGCCAACAGATCAAACAGGACTGTACTACCCTTTTGGCTGTGCTAGCAATTTCAGGATGCTCCCAAACTTGTGTAAGCAATGTAGTTATTGCTAGAGCTCCAACATGTGCCAGCCCATGTGCCATTTGAACCATAGGTTGTAAATAGGCCGCAGGCAATTTCCACTTATTCATTTCTTTGTTACGCCAACAACCCTCATCATCTAATATTCCTTCTTTAGACCACTGCTCAAGCTCTTCCACAGAAGCAGATCTCTGTATATCCAATACTTCCTCTCTAGCATCATGCCAACGCTCAGCTTGTGATTTCACTACGTACATGGGTGTAGTGCTTCGCTGCATCGCAGTCTCACGGGCTACGCGGTCTGCAAAGGCATTGCCTTGTCCTATTTTGTCAGTCACTTTCTTGTGTGCGCTACATTTCATAATAGCAACTTTCTTTGGGTATGTAAGTGCAGTCAAGAGATTATGCACTAACTCTCCGTGCATTATCTGCATCCCATGGGATGTAAGAAAGCCTCTTTCCTTCCAGAGTAGGCCAAAATCATGAACCACTCCAAAAGCATAGCGGCTATCCGTGTAAATGTTTACACACAAGTCAGTGCTAAGCTCACATGCTCGTGTCAAAGCTATTAGTTCAGCTGCTTGAGCCGACTTCTGAGGTATGCGAGCTGTTTCCACTACTGTCTCAAGCGTGGTAATTGCATAAGCAGCTGAAGTCGTGCCATCTGGTAACTTCAAACAGGACCCATCAGCCCACAGTTCCCCATCTACATCTGGAAGGGGCGTATCTTGCAAATCGATGCGACCCTTTGTCTGTTCCTCAGTAAGGAATATACAATCGTGAGGCTCCTTTGACTGAGACTGAGTCGCAGGATATGGCAACAAAGTGGCGGGGTTCAGTGTCGCACATCTCTTCAAGGTAATATGAGGTGCTAGCAGTGTCAATTCGTATCCTGTCAAACGAGCACTAGTTAAGTGCTGAGTCTTAGTCTGATTCAAAAGGGCATCTACTGCATGGGGTACTAGCACCAACAGTTTGTGTGACAAAACTATCCCTTCACTCTGACGTATGGACACAGCCGTTGCTGCAACTGAACGGAAGCACCCAGGTAATGCACGAGCAACAGGGTCAAGAACTGCAGAAATGTATGCGCAAGGACGCTGTTTGTCCCCGTGTGTCTGTACTAAAACTGACAATGCACATCCTTCTTTCTCATGTACATAGAGTGTAAAAGCCGTCGTGTAATCTGGTGTGCCTAACACTGGTGCAGAGCAAAGAGCTTGTCTCAACTGACAAAAAGCATTTTGACATTCATCTGTCCATGGAAGGGGATCGGAGTGTTTTTAGTCAAAAGTGCTAGCAAGGGTTTAACAATGTGTGAAAAACCCAATATCCATTGCCTGCAAAACGAAGTCAGACCAATGAATGCACGGACATCTTTCTGCGTGGAAGGTACTGGGGTGTCTAAAATTGCTTGAATGCGATCTGGTGTCAGTGCACGGCCCTCCTTAGACAGAAGGTGTCCTAAATAGGTCACCTTCGGTCTACAATATTGCAATATCTTTCGTGATACTTTATGGTGGTGTGTAGCAAGAAAAGAAAGCAAAGACAAAGTGCATTTCTCACACTGCTCAGGTGTATCGGCTGCCAACAAGATGTCATCGACATATTGTATGAGAGCCACTCCTTTAGGCAAGGTAAAGGAATCAAGCTGTCTCTTCAATGCTTGACTGTAAATACTAGGACTCTCAGTATAGCCTTGAGGAACTCTACAAAATCTGTATGATCTATTATTCAAAGTGAAACCGAACAAATATCGGCTATCAGGATGAATAGGAATCGAGAAGAAAGCGTTCTTCAGATCAATTACAGAAAATGTAGTTGCTGTTGGAGGGACCAGGGTAAGCAATGTCGTTATGTCAGAGACTACAGGGTACTGTGGTACTACAATCTTGTTGACTTCTCTCAAATCGATAATAAATCTATAAATCCTAGTGTCAGTATCTTTTTTCAAAATGGGAAGAATCGGACTATTGCAAATATTGTAAGGAACAACCCCCACCTTAATTAAATCATGTACAATACGTGTGAGTGCTTCTTCTCCTTCTCGAGAAATTTTATACTGAGGCAGTCTTGGCAATAAAGCGCCCTCCTTGACACTAATATGTACTGGTGGAATAACCATTTGCCCTACATCAGTGTCCGAAGTAGCCCACAAAGTACTAGGGAGTGAGGCTAGTGCAATGTCCTCTTTAACAATACAAGATCTCTCAATCATAGGGTAGTTGTCATTCAAAATAACCCGTACTCCTTCCGGAGAACACCTTATCGTAGCCCTGAAATATTTAAGCATATCAAGACCCACAATATTGTCTGGTGTGTTTGGAGAAAGCAAAAACGGACATGGAGCAGTAAACTTATCAATATCAAATGCAAGTGGTTGTGACAATGGGCTAAGGGAAGGTGTTCCATCGAAACCTATCGATGTAATGGTTAAGCCAGACAGGGAGCCCTTGGAACCAATTGTTTAGACAAGGCGCTACGAGTAGCTCCTGTATCAACCAGAAACTGATCAGTAGAACCCAAAACATGTGCTGTAACATAGGGACCCCTCTGATCTACTGGAACTTCAATTGATTCCTTACCCCATCCTAGGCAATCCTATGCATAAGCAGAATCTTAAAAATCAGAGGGCACATAGTCAGACATTTGATATTGGTTCCTTCTATCAAAAGTGTTAAACCCATTCTGCCCACGTGTATTAGCATCAAACCGAGCACGATCATTCGCGCTTCCTCTAGGCCCTGGATATCCTGAACGATTTCTCATTTGTCCCCGACCACGTAGATTCTGCTGAGCACGCAGCACTGGACAATCAGAAAGCCAATGTCCAAATTTTTGCAGTACGCACACTGATCAACAGACAAATTCGAACGGGCAGAGGAAGGAAAGGACGAACCATAAGATCCACGTCCACCTCTATCATTATCTCTAGAAGGCGGACCATAAGCTTGAGCCAACATAACCTTTGTTTTCAACTCTTTAGACTTTTGTCCTCATTACCTTTGGCTTCTAATTCTTGCCGCTCATAATACTGGGCCATAGTTAAAGAGAAACCGGAGAAGATGTAGTCCATGAACTCTCACTGGCCTTTAAGCGACTAGCTATTCCTGGCAAAAGGTTTGCGACATATTTATCGACAAACAGATGCCTACCTGTGTCATCTGTCAATGACTGGCCACTAAAATCGTGAAATGCTTCTTCAAAGCGTGTGAAGAAGTCAGAAACTGATTCATCTACCTTTTGCTTGCAAGACGCTAGCACTGTCCAATCTATCTTTTTAGGGGAATGATCGTCTTTAACTTAACTAATATAGCTGCCGGAAGATTTAAAATTAACTGACACGGTTTCTGTGCAGGTTCTCTATCTTCATCTAACCGCTCTAAATCTTTCCACAATGCTCCAAATGTCGCATTATCATCTATTTTGCGCACAGTTCTCCACATATCAGGTGGTAATATTAATCCAAAAAACAAATCAATATCAGACAGAGTCATAGTACAAGAGCTGATTGCACCCTCAACTTCCTCATAAAAGGCTGCTGGATTCTTTCGTGGGTCAGGCAATGCATTTTTAAGGGCCATAACATCTGCTCTATTCCAAGGAGTGTAAACCCAATTATAAATAAAGTACACTTTCGCATTAAGAGAAGTCTTATCATCCTCTGTACCCGTTCCTTTAGGAGGAACATATAAAGCGCGGCTTCCCGCATGGGTTTCACATGAATTACAACATTCTTATCTGTTTCAGGAGTAGAAGTTCGTGCCATGCTGATCTGAGATGCTAGTGCAGCTGTTTCTGCTGCCTTTTTCTCCTCTACGCAAACGGGCTGCTTCAACACGCAGTTTAACCAAGCGTCTGATCGTGTCAGCCACCTGGGAGAAGACAAAAAGACCGTCACGTAATTGTTTACAGTTAGTTGCTACATCATCGGGCTCCACTTCTACCGAATACTTCCTAAATTGTTCAATAACCTCTGCAGCAAATGTATCGGTAAAATATATTTGCTCCCTTTCCTGCCATCCTTTTATACTATCTAAAAGTTCAGAGGCAGTGGTAGTACTACGAACGGCTTTACGCGCAGTAGATCTAATGTCAGATGCACGCTCAGCAGATAGCATGGAACGAGTTTCTCGAGCTTTGTCCTGGTCTGAAAAAGAGTCCTCATCTGACTCATGAGGAGCAGAAGAAAAAATATACGGAGGTGGAGAACGATCTAATAACAAGAAATCATCTTGTGGTTTATTAAGGATAGGATAAAGGGGCTGCCTAACAGCGTATTGGCCAGTCACCTGTAAATGGCGTTCCCTATCTTCCCTCTCTTTAATTTCTCTCATCTCCTTGTTTTTTAACTCTAATGCTTTCGCATAAATGGTCTTTCCCTGTTCTTTGTCAATCAAGGCTTGCTGACGCTTCATTCGCTCACGCACTTCTTTCTCCCACATTCGCACACAATCAAACATATCTTGCCTAGTCTTTCGTTTAAACATACATTGTTCCACATACTGAATTTTTCGCAAATCAAATGACCCATACATAGGCCAACGCAACTCAGGATCTTTACTAGTATATTTGTTCCATAACGTGCAGTACATTATAGAAGAAATACCATACTTAATATACATATCCCTATTAGGCGTCCCCTCCGGGAGGCTGGTTGTGCTTCGTCAAGTCTCAAATTGGTACCACTACAAAGCAACACATCCCACGAAGTGTGCTGAAAACAGGCATGCCAAAAAATAGTGCAAAATATGCAGTATTATAATCAAAGTAGCGCTTAAGGTACTCTTCGTACGTTGCGCTGTTCAAACAATTTTAAATAGAGAAAATTCTCCTCATTACCTGCCTATATGTATTGCAATACATATATAATTACAAAACAGATTCCAAAATTGGCCAATCATACAAACAAAGCCACAGTAAGTGTTACTAAAACTACCTTACCAATCAAAGGCATCAAACCAACAGCAAGTGACGAAAACGGCTCTTACCAATCAAATGGTGTCCAGGTTCCAACTGCCAAGTTCTCAAATCGACCAAATGGTCACTGCACGGCGAATCAACAGAAGAGATCTCAGTCAAGGACCGGCGCTGCCGGGATGGTCAGATCAGAAAGAAAGGAAAACGCCGTGGGTGCCAAGACTCTGGTCTCCTCAGGCAGCGATCGCGTCCAAAGCGAGATTCCAATCCTTCGTCGCGACCAGTCCTTCGGGCATCCGAGTCGCTGATGAGTCCCACGTTGGAAGCGCCAATTTGTTGTAGTGAGCCTCAGCAAGGCCTACCAGTGCTTAGGGGTTCTCCCTTCTCTGCACAGAGTCCTCAGACACTTAGGAAGAAGTTGGCACAGAAACTGGAAATAGAAAAGACAGAGTTTATTAAACCTCATGAGGTGGAGCTAACATTCGCGCATCACCCTTCAGTAATGCATGAAGTAGCACACTGAATGAAAGGATCCTGGTCCTTTTATACCCACACAGGGGCTCAAATGAAGGCGGTACTAACACAAATGCTGGTTTTAGGCACATATAAGGTCATACAGAGAATGCACAGTCGACAAGTGGGTGGAGCTAACAGTTTCTACTTTTAGTAGACACATCCTGACATTTATAAACTCGGAACAGCTGCAAGCTCAACTGAGCATGTGCAAAGCAAGAGGAACTAAATATAACTTGTCTCTAGGCAGATTTCAAGAGCAGTTGACAGGAAGGTAGGACAGAGCACATGGCGAGCACATGGTAGCACATGGCAGCCAAAATGGCTGCCAGAAATACAAAATGGATTCCACAAAGCGGACAATTTAGCCTCTAAATACAGGCTGTCTTCAGTTAATGCTTAACTTAAATGCTGCCAAATTACAACACAGAGACAATGAATCATACATGTGTAAATTAGTGTATAGAAAATGCTACAAGATGGCAAAGAGGACTACAAGGTGTAGGATTCATATGTCATCCATACTAGTAGGCCTTTTTTAAGAGTGCTTGATCTGGAGAAGCACAAATTTAGGATTTAGAACATAACACTGTGGTTAGCGTTGTCTTTAATAATAAGAATGTATTTCTACCCAAACAAACCTTTTTTTAGCAGCATCAGGATAATGAAAGACTTGGAAAAAAACATAACATACTAACTTGTACCATGCAGTTTGCATGCAGCTCTTTGATGGCAGTTCATAGCTCACTGTGCTAGATTACGATTGTAAATTATGAACTGCACAGTAACAAAAGAATCTCTGTGACAAAAGCAGTAACCCACTGAGCAATGAACATAAAATATTGTTTTTTGAAATGCATGGTACATTTTCTTTGCAGCAGGCATATTAACCCTCTGCGCTACCTTAGATGAATCAAAGCTGACACTGGACAAAACTCGCATCTCTCTCCAGCATGTACATTAATCACCAGAGCTATCTTGACACTTTTATTGTTGCCCCAAAACTGCTGATTATACAAGGACCTTTACAATGCTTTTAAAACTGCTGCCTGCAGACCCCTGGGAATGTGTCATGGACCCCTGGGGGTTCGCGGACCACAGTTTGGGAACCACTGCTCTATGATACCAGTAATAATAACAACAGAACAATAATTGTTTTCAGTACTGCAAATGGCATCCTAATGTTAACTAAATCACCAATATGGCTAATGGACAAGACTTTTACATCCTTGAGCCAAATCTATACTATACATAGATGATATCTCAACAACAATATTCCATTAGCCTATGCCCTTTTAACAAACAAACAAACATACAAGGTTCAACCTACCAGGAATTCATTACAGTAATAAATCAAAAAAGTAATTAAAAATTCACTTGGCAAAATAATAATGCACATTGCGTGCACTATGATGAACACTATAATAAAAAACTACCTTTAAACCACAATTCAAGGCTGCTACTTTCATTTTAATCGGAAAGCAGCTAGAGTCTCTATGTAAAAATCCTTGAAGGAAAGAGGAATTATTGCTGAAACTGGACCCAGAATTACTGATTCTATGGCAGGACCGGAGGCTCTGATTTTGCTTCTCACTCTTTACTACTCCCAAAATAGCAGCCAGTGAAACAAGCATTGGCATAGCCAATAGGTCTCGCCTTTGGGACCTTATAAGTATTTAGCCATGGCACACTTTATTCTGGGTGCTTAAACATTTACTGTTAACCTCAAACCCATTTAAGCTCACATCTTGCCAACAATCACATTTGTTGTTGTCAATGGTAATGGGCTCGTTAGTTGTCACAAGATGGACTATCTACTTAAGGTATTTTGTGTGTCTGGCACAAGCTTTACAGACAAGAGGCGGCAGGATGCAATGTTACCCCTGCTACATGTAGGAGTATTTATCTGTGGCCAGAGCAGTATATGTCAATGCGCCCTGTTTGCATTATTACTTAACAGCGGTAGGGGGTGGGGTAAATGGTCATAGATGTGCAGCGATGCTCTCTTAGGTACGAAGTAAACAGAAACTTATTATGCGCGTATTTTTATCAAAATGTTTAATAATGATGAGACAAACTGTGAAAATTATTATTTTTGGTTCTTTTAAAGTGGCTACTACATTTGTGATTTACATTATTTAATGCCCAATTGATAGGTTACTGGCCAGGTGACAAAGAACTGGAATTACGCCCTAATGAATCCAGATGGATTTTTGGGCGAGTCTCAAATATAACAAAATACCAAATAAAGCTATTTTTCTAAAGGTTCTATTTGTATTTTTAAAATAATGGAACAATGTTGGACAGAAACTGGAATTTTTAGAAATATGTCGGTTAACAATAGTAAGAGGATTTTTTTGATCAATGGTCAAGAGAAGGCGCTCATATTACAACTTTAAATTGAACTAAAAACCTGAAAGCAATCCGTGCCCTATTTCTTTTTTGTAGATAGCGCAAACTCGACTCGAAGGTATTGGAGCGCTTTAAATGAGCACCAGTTACGTTACACACAAGGACACATTCATTTTTGCTAGGCACAGGGAGATTAAGTGATTTGCCCAGAATCACATGATGCTGAACCGACGCCGAGGCTCAAACCTGCTTCCCCAACTTCAAAGTCGACAGCTCTGACCGTAAGGCCACATCCTCTCTCCATGTTACCATGCCTTTTAAAAGTGCTCTAATTTTGGTGCGATATGCAAATGGAGAAAGATGTTATTCCATTTAACAATTAGTCTAGACTCTTTAATAATTGGACACTTTCTAAAGCATACCAACGATGACCGCTATCTAGTTCTTGTGTAAAGCAGGCCCTTTGAACTATTTAAATGACAGAGAAATGCATTTATTTACCCGTTTATCCATTTACTGTGATCTTGTGAGACCCTGATGACGGGCCAGTTGGGGTATTTAACACTAGTTGACGGGGAAAGCAATTAGTGTTAAAATAAACATTTGGAAAACACGCCCTGGAAGCGTGCACAGTATTTGTAAACGTAAAGTTAGTCACGTCTGCCATGCTGAAACATAAAGCACCGCGGCCGGTTTGGCGGCGCCGTGTGATCAAAGAAAAAGGCGCGGCCTCCCAAATAAAATTAAACAAAGTTGAAATCAACATTCAAACAAAGGCAGAGCCCAGCTGTATAGAGTTCCCACATGACCTACGTCATGACGCATGCTGGTTAATGGCAAACAACTCGCTCATCACCTATAAGCACCTACATTTTATCATTCCAGTAGTCATTATTTATGTTGCCGGACAATAAAAGCCATTATTTAAAAACAAATACAGATAGAATGCACTGGCATTCCACGTGTACACAAAGGAATAACTAGCCACCAGGTATCCTGTGGAGGATGTGGCGTTACTGCCAGAGCTGCCAACTTTAGTACTGTGGAGCTAAGTCTGAGTCCCGGCGTCGACTCGATAGCCTGTGATTCTGACAAAACACCTTATCTTCCGATGGTCTAAAAACTAAAAAACGAATCTCACTTTGTGTAGTGTAACGTGTGCTCATATAAAGCGCTTCATTGCCCTTAGGCCAAGTTCGCATTACATAGAACTGCAAAAATAAAATAAGTGTGACAAATCAGCAATAACTATACATATTTATTTAGCGTTCATTAAAGATGTTGCTTTTAAACAGCGGTGTTCCTACTATCCGCATTGGAAGGATGAGAGGCGAGGTGGTTTTGACGGTGTTCCTGAAGTAGAGCTACTGTCAGTGGTACACGAGTCCTTCAGGATTTACGACAGCGGAGGTGCTCTTCAAGGAAACCTGGGGGTCTTAAGGTTCTTCTTAGGGGAGCGCTGCACTCAATATGTTGCCAGCAGAGAGCATTGAGTTGAGATGGACGGGGGGGACTGGGGTGGGGGAGACGGGGTGGAATGGTCCAAGTAAGAATGGGAGGAGTTGGGGGTTGGTTGAGATGGGGCACGATTCTAATTCAGCCCCTATCTAATTTAGTATGTCATAGAGGCCTGAAATGGGGGGGGGGGGGCTGACCAGAGGCATTCGGATTTTGAACATGGCTGATGCTATAAAAAGTTCCAGGAGCTAAACGGGGGTTTATCACAGGTATCTACATGAGCCAATCTCAGTAAAATAAACACAGACGAATCAAAAAGGGATGCGAATGGCAAAAGAACATTTAAAAGTCCGAGACCTCATCTCACTCTGAGGCCTTGGGGGCAAGCAGCGGACGTCATTCCATCTGATTAGAACATATCTGACAGAAAAGAATCATTATATTGAACCAGCCACGGTCACTGCAGCAGCCATGCGATTTACTCAAGTTTTAATATGAAATCCGGAAAACGAGCGCCCGCGATGATCTTTTCACAAATAATTATCTTTTATGAGCCGAAGTTTTGTCTTCCTGTATTATTCATTTGACTAACACACCTAATTCCTAGGAGACAGATGCTCGTGATCGTATTTGAGGGGTTTTCTGCAGCACAAAATACGACCCCTGCAATCCTCCGGAAGATAAATGCCCAAATAAATTGCAGTGCAAGTCCGTGTCTGTGCTAGTGGTGTTTGTGCAGAGATTACAAGGCAGGCTCAGGAGGGGAAAGGGCCAGTAAAGAGAGGGGGAGGTGGGCAGAGGACAATGAGAGGTCAGCTTTGGTTGAAGACATGCTCAAGGAGAAAAAGAACAAGCGCGCGCCTCGCACGGCAGCAGGGGGAGGGGAGAGGAGGGAGCCTGCACGATTCACTTGTGGGAGCGGCGGCGCCAGGAGCGATAATTGCTACCATATGGCGCCGCTCGCTCCCGCAAGTGAATCGCCAAACGTGCACGCGTTGCCATTGAAGGCAATGGACCGCGTGCACGTTTTAGGCTGAAAAGCCGAATCGATGGCAAAAGGTCTTTTTGCCTATGCAGCGCATGCGCGCTGCGTAGGCGAGACCTAAAAACAGTAAAAACATTACAACACTACAAATCCCATGAGTCGTTCAACCATGCATCCTATTAACCCACCAATACACTCTTGGTATCATGTACAAAATAGAGAGGCACCATCTTTCCTTGCTGTCCCACAGTCAAGATAAGAGCCTATCTACTTTGTCTTATTTTCATAATGTAATAGAAATGTAGCTTACGTTTAAACATTTGTTTATTGTCATTTTGTGAGGCTGCCTGTGCGTCTCTCTCGCCATTTCTGTTGTTCCGACTCTGGTCCCCACGGCGCCCCAGCGCAGAGTCGGCCAGTCCGCTGATCGGCTGGGGGGGATTCCTCGAAGCAAAGTGCGGACTCCTGGCCTCTCTGGTCGCTTCTGCGCGGCCCATGTCGCTGGCTGGTCCCGGATGCTTCCTCCTGACTCGAGAGTTCGGGGGCCCTGGCTGAGGTCCTCTTCACTGCCTGCGTAGGCGTCTGCATGTGCCACAGCCACAGCCGCGTGCAATGGGTGTGAGGACGAGGGGCTGCGACCTTCGTTGGAGCTGAGGCGGAGGGGCTGCGACCTTCGTTGGAGCGGCGGATGAGCTCTCGTGTTGCGGATGGCCTGCTCTGTGTGTTGGGCTCATGGAGATGTGCCCCTGATGCCTCCACTTCGGCTGCAGAGGAGCGTCGCTCTCCACATTGCACCTCATTAGCTGCTTATCATCAGGGTGAGGAGGAGCGACGCCCCCGCCCACTTATCGGCCCGGGACCGGGTAAGTTGGGATTGCATTGCCCTTCACCATAGCAAGGGCAGCTCATGCCGAGTTGCGTCTATTTCCCGAAGACTGCTGTGGGTGTTACTTTGAGCCTCGGAAAGGGGCTTGACTTCTGTATTCTACCACAGTTTCTCAATCTGCCCACCATTTCGTGACTGTCTGTGTCTGTCTTTGCGTTTATTTCCCGAAGACTGCTGTGGCTCTTTCTGCGGGCTTCGGAAGGGGGGGTGACTTTTGTTTATTCTACCGCAGCTCCCATTTGACCCACCATTTCGTGACTGTTTCTGTCTGTGTTCTGCCTTATCTCTGCCCACTACCTAAAATGGCCTCCAAGACTCCGACCCTGATTTTTGCACTCCAGGGTCCTATTCAAAATGGCCTTGCCTGAGGTATCCTTATTACTGTCTTACAGGCCTATGTCTCGGACTCCGAGGGAAATTGGCCGCATTTGTTACCCTGGGGATCATATGAACCTTGTTCCTACTCCCGAGAGGGATTACCTCGGCACCTGATTTATGTTCTTTTGGGCCTACTCAAAATGGCCATGAAAATGGCATGGTTGCCTTGAGCCTTGTTCTACTTCTATCTAACAGTTAATCCAGGGATTCGTCCTCCACAGCTCTTGCCTTCGCAGGTACAGTTGGGTTTTGTGGCTGGGCTCACCGCTCCGTGCTGATCAATGCACCAATACTCACCTTTTGATGGCTAAATAAGAGAAGGAAGCCCGTAGACATCGCTAAGGTCCTCTCCAATGCTCGTTCAGCTCTTACCTCTTTTCCCCTATCTCTTATGGTGCTCCGTTAACCCCTTATACCACTCCTCCGCCTACTGCCACCCCCCCCTCTGTTTGCTCTTTAAGTGTGCACCTGCGAGCGGACACCTCTCCTCTTTTACTTACAAGGGCCCCCCCTTATTGGACTACCTGTCCCCCCCTCTCTCTTATAGCGCTACTCCGAACCTATCTATTTCATTAACCTCTCCTTTGCTCGCTACACTCATCATGGCCCAACGCACTTATCACTCCCCTGACTTACTAGCTCAATCAGGATTGAACTCCTGTAAGATTATCTACCCCCCCCCAACGTATCGAAAAATGCGAAGAAGACCTTCAAACACAATCTCCTCAAGCGATGGCCTGAAACACTTATTTCGGACACGTATATTTCCAGTAAGGGTAGTGTAGTAACAGACCTCATCTTTTACACTAACAGAAGAGCGCAGTGGACAAAGTCCCTTACTTCTGAACTTCGCTCCAAACAGCTGACCAAAACTCCTCACGGTTACCGTTTAACCACGCTACCTTCCCCGGCCCTTAAGGCTGAGCTGACTGTCTCATTATACAATAATGGGAACGTCCTTATTCAAGCCTCGGACCGGAACGTCAAGCGTTTTGACTATATCTTCTTGAGGATTAAGAACTCTCTAACTAACTCTAACCCGACCACCACTCATCAGAGTGGTCCACCCACTATATCTGCTCACGCGGTAACAGACGCCTCTTCCTCGCCCTATATTCTGTCCCAATCTGCAACCACTCACCGCACGGACCTATCCACCAACACGGAGGATGTTTTTATGAACCACGCCCTTATCCCGGACAACCTTACTCTTCCTCACGTGAACCTTGGTTCCGACCGGAGCTACGCCCCCCCAGCTGCTCACCCCAGCACGTCCCCGCCCTTTCTGCGCCCTCCCTCTTATCTTGCGTCCCCCTCTCCACCCACTGCACACTCCTACAACCTGGTTGGTGGGCACCACTCCAACATCAAGAACCAGAATATCAATGGTCCTCTACCCTTAGACTCAGGATCGTCCATTTCTAGGGCTAGGGATCCAGTTGTTGTCTCCAGTATGCTGACCAGTAACCTGCACTCACCCTCTCACACCCTACATGCCACACCTACTGCCCCGCCTATATACATTCCGCATGCCCCCATTCCCACCCCTGACTCTGCTTCCAATCCCAAGCTTGACTTTTTCTCCCCCGGTAACTATGACAAGGGTCCTACTCAACCCTCCTTTACCCCTCTCGCTGCTGGGTTAGGCCAAGCATCTCTTGCTGGCGCTGCGGATAAGGGCATTAACAGGCCCTGTCTGGAGGAGAAAATTGCGGATCTCAAGCAGGATCTCTTGGCTGTTAAAGAGATCGTGCAATGCTTACTACAGTTCTCCCTGAAGATGGAGAAGCTCTGGAGTTCTCCCACTGCCCTGAGGAGAGATAAGTACAACACTCAGTGTTTGATCTATGCTCCTAACGACCCTTCCTCTGGCCACTCCGCTCTTAGGTGGAGCTCTAGGCCTCTACCTAACCATCACTCTAGGCCCCATAGACTCCTGCCCCAGCTATCAGAGGAGGACATTCTCTCCTTCCTAAACTCTTACACTGACACGAGGACTGTCTCCTCCTCCTTCCCTACTCTCAACATCCCCTCCATCATCTCTGACCCTGACAGGGAACCTAGTCTTAATCACAGATCGGTGGTCAAAGAAAATCTACTCCACATAACCACCTCCCATCTTGAAGTGATCACCTCCAACAGGCACGTCAAATCGATGCTACTCAACTGCAGATCGGCGGTGAAACATGCAGCGGATATCTCAGAACTCATCATAGCACAAAACCTGGACCTACTGATTCTCACTGAAACTTGGCTCAATGATATCTCCGCCCCAATTCACGATTTCTTAATCCCCCCGGATTACGCCATTATCAGAAGCGATCGACCTGTTAAAACTGGGGGGGGCATTGCTTGCATTCATCGCTCCAACCTCACCGTAAAACAAACTCTATGTTCTGTATTATCCTCCTGTGAACAACTGGTCACCGAAATATGGAATAAAGGCAAAAAGGTTTGTGTACTGCACTCCATCTATCATCCACCGGGTGACAATCTGGTCTTCATAGAGCAAATCATGGAGGTCATTAGCTCGAGCTCGGATCAACTCTGCCACGTCTTCCTCGGAGACTTTAACCTTCACTGGAATGACGCTAATGATCCCATAGTCTGCTCCTTTAAATCTTTTCTCTCTGACCTTAACCTCTCACAGCTATGCAAAGGCCCTACACACAACAAGGGCGCTACTCTCGACCTGATAATAGCTAAAGACAATTGCATACAAGTAGGTGACCTCTTACACTGTGACTGGTCAGATCATCATCAAATTCCCTTCCTCATCTTGGATAAGGGCTTGGGTAGACAGGGACAACCCCTCAAAGCTAAACAACTGACGCGCAATATGAGAGACCTCAACATCAATACACTAACCGCAATCGCCAAAAATAGTCTACAACCCCCCCAACATGACCAACCTTGATGATCTCTCCGATCACTACATTAACACGGTGTCTAACATTCCTGATACTATTGCACCGAAGCAACTCAAAAGGATTCCCGTCAAACAATCGAAACCCTGGTTCAATGGTGCCCTAAATGATGAGCGGCAAAATCTTAGACTCTCAGAGAGACTCTGGAGAAACACGCCCTCCACCACTAGTCTTACTCAACTTAGGAAAGTGAGAAGTACTTACAACAAACACATCCGCAAGGCTAAAATAGACCACTTCAGAACTCAGTTGGATGGAGCTAAAAATGGACCTAAGAAACTCTTTGAAATCATCAAGGAACAAGCCAACCATTCTTCCAACCCTATCACTTCCCCGGGCTCCGTGCTTCCTGGCGGTGATGATTTCACTCTCCACTTTTCTGAAAAAACAAGGAAAATCGAGCTGGAGCTACGTCCTGGCACTCCAACTCTGAGGCCCCCAAATCCATCCGCCTTTCCAGTTGAGCTGGCAGAATCCTCGACAATATCATCGCCCTTAGGATGCTCTCTCAAGAATAACGCCTCTTGGAACTCCTTTCGCCTCCCTGATGTCAAGGAGCTTCTACACAGCATGGCGTCCCTTAAACCCTCCAACCACTTTAGTGATCCTTTACCTGCCAAGCTTTTTAAAGAGCTTAATTCAGGCATTCTCCCTCTTTGGTCCAGGATCATTCATGAATCCCTCTTACAGGGAAAGATACCCGACTGCCTCAAGGTTGGACAAGTTACTCCCATCCCTAAGAAACCCAACGTGGACCTCTCGGATCCCAACAACTTCAGACCTATCACCTGCATTATGACACTAGCTAAGCTGCTCGAAAAATGCGTCCACTCACAGCTATACAAACACATTGAGAAATATCATCTCCTTGACCCCCATCAATCAGGTTTCAGATCAGGCCACAGTCCTGAAACGGCATGAACCCACATTGTAGATGACGCCTTGAGATCCCTGGACCAAAATGTCCCTTGTCTCCTGATACTGCTGGACCTATCTTCAGCCTTTGATACCGTCAAACATGAGAACCTGATTGATCTTCTTCAACATAGGATGGGTCTCTCAGGCCCGGTCCTAAATTGGTTCGCCTCTTTCCTGCATAACCGCACACAAAGGATTAAAATCAACCAGTCCCTTGCTTCCAGTACCCGTGTCATGATAGGAGTGCCTCAAGGATCCGCTCTCTCGCCCACTCTCTTCAACCTCTTTATGGAACCACTTTCCGTCATTCTGAACCTTGCTAACATTCAGTACCACATGTATGCAGATGACAAGCAATTGTACCTGAAGATCTCCTCTCAAGAGGACATAAAAACGCTAAATGCTGCACTTGCACAAACTCAACAATGGTTAGCTCAGAACCATCTGCTGTTACTCTCAAAACGGAATTCCTTTTGATTTCCACCCCCAATCACTCGGTGCCTACCCTGGATTGGCTGAAACAACTCACTGCTCTGAACTGCACCCCTCATGTCGTAGACTCTGCCAAATCTCTAGGCATCACCTTGGATAAACACTTAAACATGCAAGCGCACATCAGTGCAGCTAATAGGGGAGCCAACTTTCAACTTAACACCCTGAAGAAAATCAAACCTTTCCTCCCACCAGAAGACATCAAGGCGGCGGTTCAATCCTTGGTTATCTCTAGGTTGGAATATGGGCTGGTGACCCTTGCTGGACTTCCCAAAGCTAGCTTGGCCCCACTCCGAGCTACCCTGAACGCTTTGGCTAGACTCATCACAGGCTCCAGAAAGCATGACCACATCTCCCCTGACCTGGTGCAACTAAGTTGGCTATCAATTGAAGCCAGAATCCGATTCAAGATAGCTTGCCTGACCCATAAAGCCATACATTATAACACTCCGATCTACTTGGCAAATAAGCTTGAACTCTCGGGCTCTGGCCGGAACCTTAGAAGTACATCCACCCTACTCTTGAAACCACCAAGATTCAAAAAGAAAAAGTCTTACAATCGTACTTTCTCTGTTCTGGCTCCAAGAATCTGGAACTCCCTGCCTCCTGAGATCAGATCCAATCCCTCCACATTATCTTTTAAGAAACTTGTCAAACGGCTACTCTTGTCTGAGCTTTAACAGCATCAACTGACTCTCATGCGCTTGTTTGTTAATATTTTGATTCTTATTGTAATACTCGAATGCGCTTTATTGTATGCTGGTATGTTAAACTGTTTTTGTGCTCTTGGACACCCTAAGGATACCCCCACCTCTCAACTGTTTCTGTTTTTCCCACTCTGTTGTAACCTCACTTATTGTCCCTTTGAGTTTGTTACCCTCGTTTTTGCGACTTATGTACAGCGCTCTGATACCCGTATGGGTCTTGTTCGTGCTTTATAAAACTTTTCAAATAAATAAATAAAATAAATCCCTCTCTTTTGCCCGGCAGCTTCCATGTGACAACACTGGTGCCGCCTCTCCCTGGGCTGCAAGAATTGTGGATTTTTCACGCTTGTGTCACTTGGGGCTATTTATTTATTTACATTGAACTGAAGGCTATTACAGAGGTTTTTCCCTGTTTGTAAGTCCTTGGCAGCTTAATTACTTTCTCTTTTGGTGACTTGGTACAGTCTTACTACCAACTCCTGCACCCACTGACATCCTGATCCCTGAGCAGGGCTGTAATAATTACATTCCAGGGTCTCTCCTGTCCCATTCCTTTCAGAAATGTTTCTGGAAGACCCTTGCTTCCCTCTGGGGATTCTGTGCATGAGGTGTTTTTTCCTCCTATGAGCATGTTTGATTACGAGACATTTGACCAGAGCCTTACAGCCTTTGGCCTGAATGAGAATGAGGACTATTATTATGATACAGGCATGGAAGACGTGATGGACAAATCTGTCCAGAAACCCCTTGAAAAGGCCCTCCACTTGGCCCTTCAACCTATTTCGAAACACCTGGATGAGCTGGCAGGATGCTCCTCTACCCCCATCCCCTTCTGGAGGTCCTCCTCTTCCCCCAATTTCCGCTCCTTCTTGGCCACACTCAGATGTTATTACTAAAGTGACCCAAGGAGCCCTAACTGACCCTACCCATAGTGCAGGGACGCACCCAGCCCTTCCCCTTCCTCCTGCACCTTCCCCGGCTACGGACACTGATACAGACTCCTCTTCAGAGATCCCACACTCACAAGTGCTCCAAGAAACGCAAATGTTCCCATTCCCCTTCTCGTCCCACCCCCCTCATTTTTGATCCGTCAGAAATTGTCCACCCCAGATCCTCAGACTGGACCCCTGCTTCTGCAGTGGCTGATTATATGCACCTGAATCTTCACAAGGGCTTTGACAAAGAAGTCCGGTCCCATCTCAAGTCCGAATGCCCTAGGCCTGATCTCCCTCATAAAACTGCTATCACCCCTGACATCGATACTTCCATGCTGACCTTTCTCAAAAAATACAAGGACCCAAAGAAGGGCATTGATCGAGCCCTCCGGGCCTGTCAAGATAAGCTTCTAGATGTTTACGGCCCCTTGGCTAAGATCCTTGACTAGCCCTCCATACACAGGAAACAGGTGCCCTTGTTCACCATGAGGAGCTTGCCGAATGGACACAGAGACCGATATGCCTCCTAGGCAACGCTAACTGCGCGTTAGCTCCTGAATGCCGCAAATCAGTGCTACTGCGAATTGATCCACAACTGGTGGAATTGGCAACTGCTGAACCGGGCCCCCTGGCTGAGGGGTAGTTATTTGGTGATCGGTTCGTGAAAGACATTGCCAAATTTGCCAACAACTTTACCTCACTTGATAAGTCTCAATCCTCTCTGAAACGAGTATTCCATCCCTTTTTGGCCGGGCCAGTCGTTGCAGAGGACGCTCAACTGGCCGCTTCAACCAGCAAGGTCCTCCACGAGGTTTTGGTTATGGTCAGGATCTAGCCCAGGCGGGCTTCTACCCTACCAGATCCACTGGCTATCGGACTTGTTTTAACAGAGGAGTCAACAGGGGTTACCGGTAATTAATTCCTCTCATCCTTAATCTCTTCCTCTAGGGGGCAGACTAAGGCATTTTCACACAATTGGGCCAAGATCAGTTCAATACAGTTTGAGGCTATCATATGGAACTGTCCTATACCCCAGTTCCTCCCTCCGTTTCCCACTGATCGGGCCGAGTTCCTTCCTACCAATTTACTGTGGAACTCTTGGCCGATGGACCTTTGTTACCTGCTGAGAAGTGTAGAGGAGAGAAATTTCTCATTTAAACAGACTACAATTTATAAGACCATAACTCTAAAGAATCACTGACTCCGAATTCCAAGTTAGTGGGTTCATTACAAAGCTAAAAACAACTGGATATATAAGCACCTCATTACGAGGTTGTAGAAATACATGGGAACTAATACAAATACAAACCTACGAGACAATTTTATGCGATGGATCATAAACAAAATAACGATTTCCAGAAGCAGAACGCAGGCAATGACTGCCCCCACGTCAAGATCCTTCTTCATCTGTGGGGAATGAACAAAGAGCATTAGTCTATCCCTACACTAACACTATCATGACATCCCTACTTAGCATTCCCCAGGCAAGATCAGGAAAAGATGTCAGCTCGTGAAGACTTCCTAAGAAGTACACTCATGTTGTATGGGTCAAGTAGCCAAAGCTACGGAGCTCGTTCTAAGATGCTCCTTCTTTCTCCTTCGATCTCCTCACCTCATCTCCTAACCCCTCCCCGGGGCACTGTCCCTAATACAAAAACACAAAACGTAAAACACGCCCACAGATCACATAATTCCCCTGGACATTTCTCATAGGTGATTTCCCCACACGTGCCGGACTCCCAGCTCCTGGCTCGATGACCTTGATTCGCAGGCCTCCCTCAATGAGAAAGAACACCGTCTCCCAATTATCAGCGTTCCTTCCACATTTGTATCACATCCTCCCAAGCCTAACTCTCCTAAACAAAAGACGTTATTCTAACTAACAAAGACGACTTTCTCCACCTGCAACAGACCGTGAGAACAGCATACACATGAATTTCACTACCAAGGCTTAATATAGAGCCTCCAGGGAAAATACATTTCAGGCCTACAGAAACCGGCCAACATAAGAATAAGGCACGCAGGACCTACGAATTACACATGAACAACATTTATAAATGCATTCCAACTATCACATTACATAAGCATATTAGTGCAAAATCATTATAATACTCTACACATTAATTCTCAATTAGCCACGTTCATATGCAGCTTTCAATGTGGTGCACGTTTAAATCTATGCATTACATTGTACATGAGCAACTTCGTTAATCGTTTGCAACAAAAGCTAGGTTACATTATTCAAAACACAACTGCCACGTTTATTGCTTTGCATGGCACGTAATAAATCTAACATTTCTCTTTCTTGTTTGTAATGTCCAAGTATGTTTTTCTAACCACATGTTAATACGACAAAGAATAAATGCAGGTGCAAACTACTCGTGATTATAGTGCAGCCCTACAAATTTAAAGAGCACCATCGCGCTCCATCACCATCCTCTCCTTTTTTTACCAACAAGACATGTCTTTAATAGACTCTGAAATTCTAGAGCTTTTGTTAAAACAGGCTTTTGCACCAATATCCCTTTACCCACAGGGCTTCTGCAGCAATGTGATTTTGGTCCAGAAGAAGGGTGGAGGTCAGAGACTAGTTCTCAACTTCAGACAAATTAACCATTTTGTGATTTACTGACATTTCAAGATAGAAGCCATCCATCTGCTGAGGGATCTACTTCAAGTAAGAGATTGGATGGTTTGTCTCGATCTCAAAGATGCCTATCTGTTGGTCCCCATTTGTGCCTCTCACAGACTGTACTTTCAGTTCTGCTGGAGAGGTCAGTTGTACCAGTACTGATCTCTCCCTTTCGGTCTATCATCAGCCCCCTGGGTGTTCACCAAACTCCTGAAACCAGTGGTTGTCCGTCTACGGGAGATGGGGGTCCGCATGATCGTCTATCTAGACGACATGCTCATTTTAGCCCAGGACCAAACTCAGCTTCTGACGCATCTGTCTTGGACAATGTCTCTTCTACAAGATCTGGGGTTTGTGATCAATACCAAAAAATCCATGATGATTCTCTCTCAACAGGTAGATCTGTCAAGGCTCAATTGTTGCTTCCTCCCCTGATAGTGAAATCCATCAAACGAGAATTGAGGTCTACTTTAGCCAGACAGATGGTGTCTTTGAGGTCCCTGGCTCAGATTGTGGGGTTACTAGCGTCTTCGATTCAAGTAGTATTCCCAGATCCGTTACACTACAGGGCTTTTCAACGCTTAAAAATTCATTATCTGCAACAAGGTCTCAGCTACAATCACCTGGTTCCATTGTCCCCCAACGCCCAAGAAGAGCTTCAGTGGAGGCTCCTTCACATGGACACGTGGAATGGCAAGGCCATTTTCGGGGCTTCCCCCGATGTGGTCATCGAATAAGAGGCCAGTCGCTGGGGTTGGAGAGCACGATGTGGAGGTTTTTCTACCGGTAGTCGACGGGTGTCAGAAGAACTGCGACTCCACATCAACTGATTGGAACTCCTGGCAGGCTCCTTTGCCATAAGGTCACGTTCTCCCACCAAGAGCAACTGCTGCATACTCCTGCGGATGGACAATGTCTCAGCGGTTCATACACAAACCGCTTGTAGGGAACCAGATCACGCCTTCTGGCGAACATTGCCCGTGAATTCTGGCACTTCTGTCTGTCCCAGAAGATAACAGCTCTAGCGGAATTCCTTCTGGGTAATGACAATCTTGTGGCAGATTGGAATTCCAGGTTCTTGGTGGATTACAGTGATTGAAAGCTCCATCCTCGCATCTTTCAGAAGATTGTGATTTTCCTGGGACCGTGTCAAGTGGACGTTTTTGCTTCCCGCTTGATTCCTCAACTGAAACATTTTTACAGCTGGAGCCCGGACCTGATGGCCATGGGGACGGATGCATTTCTACAGATATGGACAGGTCCGGTGAATTATGCGTTCCCGACTTTTGCCATGATTCCTAGGCTTGTGGCTTAGGCCAGGCGTCAATTGGCAGCCCTTGGTCTGATTACTTCACTGTGGAAAACACAGTCTTGGCTTCCGACACTTCTGGAACTGTCAATAGCCCTTCCCATTCTTCTGCCTGTCATCCTGCATCTTCTCCTGGATCCGGTAGGATCCCCACACCCTCTGATTCTTCAAAACCAGTTGGCTCTCATGGCTTGGAAGATAACGGTAGACATGGCCAGATTGCAGGTATTTAGTCAGCAGTTGCTGACTTTATACACCAAGCTTGGACTCCTTCAACCCGCAAATGATATTCTTCTGCATGGAAGTGATGTAATGTAAATATAATTTATATAGCGCAACTCATGCCCGGGGGCGTCTTGGCGCTGTGGAGGTCCAGCTAAAGGCAGCGGCAATGTCTGCGGCCAGTTGGACGAGTGCACAGGATGCCTTCTAATCCTGTGTGAAGAGCCAAGTTTTTAGGGCTTTTCTAAAGCTAAGTAGGGAGGGGGCTGTTTTTAGTGTCAGTGGCAGACTGTTCCAGAATATCGCAGTCTCCCCCACATGGCCTTCCTGAATGGGGGGACCGTCATGTTCCTGGCAGAGCCCGAGCGCAGTGCTCTGACAGCTACATACCATTTAAGTCTCCTCTTGAAATGGTCTGGCCCGAATCCGTGCAGGGATTGATATGCCAGGCAGAGGGCTTTGAACTTACATCGTTGTCTAACTGGTAACCAATGCAGTTTCCTAATGGCATCTTTGGCCGATTCATATTTGGGAATTTTAAAAATGAAGCGAGCAGCAGCGTTTTGCAAGATCTGTAATCTTTTCAAAAGACCCATGCAAGAGTAAGGTAGAGACTGTTGCAGTAGTCAATCCTTGTGAGGACCAAGGCCATGGTTACTGTTTTTAAAAGTTCTCGAGGTCGAAATTTTTCAATGTTTTTTATAAGCTTTAGGGAGCAGAAAGAGGCAGAGGTAATTTTATTAACTTGGTCCTTGAATTTCAGTTCGCTGTCTACCAGGAATCCCAGGTTCTTTACTTTAGTTGAAGGTGTGGGCAGTGTGTCCAGCTCTGAGGCCACCAGTCCGGTGTCCAAGGAGAGGGTTTGTTGCCGAAGATGATAACCTTGGTTTTTGATGCATTCAATTTCAGGCAGTTGCAATCCATCCAGTTGCTCACCTTGCTCATGCATAAGCTGAAGGCCTCGCCCGGGTTGTTTTCACTGTTTGCTAGTGACACCACAATTTGGGTGTCATCCGCGTAAGACGCTAAAGCAAAGCCGGAGTCTTTGATAATAGAAGCAAGTGGCGTAACATAGAGGTTGAACAGCGTTGGACTTAATGCCGATCCCTGGGGGACTCCACAGGGCAAGGAAAACTGCCTGGAGATGAAATTGCCCATTGTCACATTATGTAGTCGGTTTGTCAAAAATGATTTCAGGAGTTCCAACGCTGTGCCCCCAATTCCCAGGCCTTGTATACGGTCAGCCAGGATCTCATGGCTGACCGTATCAAAAGCAGCGGAGAGATCCAACAAGATCAGCGCTGCTGTCTCCCCTCTGTCAAGAATTTCTCGTATATCTTCAGTTGCTACCACTAGTGTCGTGTAGTTCCTATAGTACCCATGCAGGACCTGCGCGTTTGGATAACATAAACTGTGGGCTTGGTGGCAGACTGATTCTGTGCACCCCCACCACGTATGTTAGCCGGATTTGCATTAGCTAGCTCACAGCTGCTCTGTAAGATTGGGGATTTTGCGATCTCACACTGTCGGGGCACGTAGTAGACCTACCTCTAACTATTCTCCCTTTTTGTATTGGCGATATTGGGTGTGTCTGAATGACGACTATTTTAAACAGTATTTGCTTTTAATTCACTTTTTCTTTACATATATAATGTTTTAACTTTGATTCCTGCCTTGCTGGGCGCCGTTTTTCACTCCCCGGTCCATCACAGCTGGTGCTGTTTGTGTGGAGGGAGGATCTCAAAACGCGACCCACTGTATCAATTTTCCTCACTTCCTGTGGCACATTTGAGGGGGCCATTTTGGAATAGGTGACGGTCTAGTCTTCTGACTAGGATCAGTCGCAATCACCTATTTAAACGCTGATGGCGCCAACGCGCAGCGGAACAGCTGCTCTGTAAGATTGGGGATTTTGCGATCTCACACTGTCGGGGCACGTAGTAGACCTACCTCTAACTATTCTCCCTTTTGTATTGGCGATATTGGGTGTGTCTGAATGACGACTATTTTAAACAGTATTTGCTTTTAATTCACTTTTTCTTTACATATATAATGTTTTAACTTTGATTCCTACCTTGCTGGGCGCCGTTTTTCACTCTTCGGTCCATCACAGCTGGTGCTGTTTGTGTGGAGGGAGGATCTCAAAACGCGACCCACTGTATCAATTTTCCTCACTTCCTGTGGCACATTTGAGGGGCCATTTTGGAATAGGTGACGGTCTAGTCTTCTGACTAGGATCAGTCGCAATCACCTATTTAAACGCTGATGGCGCCTAACGCGCAGCGGAACAGCTGCTCTGTAAGATTGGGGATTTTGCGATCTCACACTGTCGGGGCACGTAGTAGACCTACCTCTAACTATTCTCCCTTTTTGTATTGGCGATATTGGGTGTGACTGAATGACGACTATTTTAAACAGTATTTGCTTTTAATTCACTTTTTCTTTACATATATAATGTTTTAACTTTGATTCCTACCTTGCTGGGCGCCGTTTTTCACTCCCCGGTCCATCACAGCTGGTGCTGTTTGTGTTGAGGGAGGATCTCAAAACGCGACCCACTGTATCAATTTTCCTCACTTCCTGTGGCACATTTGAGGGGGCCATTTTGGAATAGGTGACGGTCTAGTCTTCTGACTAGGATCAGTCGCAATCACCTATTTAAACGCTGATGGCGCCAACGCGCAGCGGAACAGCTGCTCTGTAAGATTGGGGATTTTGCGATCTCACACTGTCGGGGCACGTAGTAGACCTACCTCTAACTATTCTCCCTTTTTGTATTGGCGATATTGGGTGTGACTGAATGACGACTATTTTAAACAGTATTTGCTTTTAATTCACTTTTTCTTTACATATATAATGTTTTAACTTTGATTCCTACCTTGCTGGGCGCCGTTTTTCACTCTTCGGTCCATCACAGCTGGTGCTGTTTGTGTGGAGGGAGGATCTCAAAACGCGACCCACTGTATCAATTTTCCTCACTTCCTGTGGCACATTTGAGGGGGCCATTTTGGAATAGGTGACGGTCTAGTCTTCTGACTAGGATCAGTCGCAATCACCTATTTAAACCCTGATGGCGCCAACGCGCAGCGGACGCGCGCAGCAGGCGCGCCGCCGGCGCGCCAGAGGCGTGCCAGAGGCAAGCCCGTCTGCGCCCGTCCGCGCCGAGACCAGGCCTAGGGCCAGACATGCTGCTTCTTCATGTCAAAAACAACCTCTTTCAAGGGACCTTATTTTATCTTTAAACAATGTCTCTGTTAAATGCCATCAGTCTCTGAATGCTGCAAATTGGGAGGGACCTATCAGTTGTAATAACTGTAAAAAGGTCTTTAACTGTATACAATCACCTATAACCTTGGAGAAGGATACACGTAGAAGCCTACGTGGGGGCCTTATAAATGCAAGATCAATGTGCAAGCATGCACTGCATATTTTTGATCTTATAGTTGACGATGAACTGGACTGCCTTTTTGTAACCGAGACCTGGCTGAAAGCCTAGTGCAGCCCAGACATCGTGAATAAACTTCCCCCGGGATATCTTATCCAAAGGGCAGATAGACCAGAGCAAAGTGGGGGTGGCCTCGCAATTATCTATCGCGACACCCTTAGGTGCACAATAGAGCAGCTACCTGACCTGAAAGGAGCAGAGAGCATTAGTTTTTGTATCCAACTACATGACTCCTTCTCCTTTGCAGGGGCATTAGTTTACCGCCCTCCTGGACAGCACAACAAGTTTCTAGAAAGTATTGGTGATGTGATTAGTACCCTTGCTCTTAGGTTCTCCAATTTCACTCTATTGGGTGATATTAATTTACATCTTGACTCTCCTAAGGACCCTGGTGCAATTCGTTTTAAGGAGGTAATGGAGGTCTTTGGCCTGCAACTACTCTCGATGTCTGCCACACACAACGCAGGCCATATTTTGGACTGCATTTGCTCTAATTTAAATACCCTTAAAGTGAAGCCCCCTGTTACGCAAACCTGGTCCGATCATAATTTAATCCCCTTTGAATTTTTAATAAAGGATAAGGCCTCGGTCAAGAAAAATATGAATATCCAACAACAGGACAAAGTTAGCTGGAAGGCACTTATGGGGCGTCCAGACCTCGTCCCTAAAGCCATCATGGGTAGACCCAATTTGGTTGGTGACCCTATAACTGACACCCAGCTCTATGGGAACTGGATGCTCGAACTAAAAGATCAGTTGACACCTACTATTACACCACATAGGCCTTCAAAAAATAAATCTTCCGCACCATGGTTTTCGCTATCCCTGAAAGAACTGCAAGCCCAAGTTAGAGTACTAGAACGTAGATGGCGCCGGTATTATGATAGGAGTGATCTCAATACTTATAAAATTGCACGCAGAAAATATCATGCCTTGATCAAAGCTTCAAAAAAACCTTCTATACTGAGGCTGTTAAAAATTCCAAAAACAAACAGAAGGAGATCTTCAAAATAGTTAATCTGTTCACAAATCCGAATAGTCTACTTCAAGAGATCCCTCCCTCACAGAGCCTTTGTAATAATATAGCAGATTATTTCGAAGAAAAAGTCCTGACACTGTTAAAAGACTTCTCTCCCTCTACTTCAGTTATCATAAATAAGAGAACCTCTGTAGACACAGATATCGCTTGTATGAAAACTTTTCAACCTATTACGATGGAGGAATCACAGTTGGCCATCTTATCCACCAAATCAGGTTCCCCTTTGACCCTTGCCCCCCACTCTGTTACACGCCCTCATTGATGTTGTAAACCCTATTATCAACAATATTATAAACTCTTCGCTTCTCACAGCTAAGATTCCAACAGAATGGAAACTTGCGGCGGTAAAACCCTCCAGAAAAAGCAACTGGCTGATCCCACGACCCTTTCCAACTTACGACCTATCTCGCTTTTACCCACCCTGTGTAAGTTAACTGAAAAATGTGTTAATAAACAACTTACCACGTTTTTAGAGGAAACAAATGTATGGCATGTCAACCAGTCAGGTTTTAGAGCCCAACACTCGACTGAATCTGCCCTTTTGTACACTGCAGAAACCTTATGAGCTGCTCTGGATCAGGGAAAGAAAGCAGTCCTGGTGCTGCTTGACTTGTCCGCGGCTTTCGATACGGTCTCACATACCATTCTGTTAGACCGTCTTGCATCATATGGCGTATCCGGGAATGTCCTTGAGTGGATTAAGAACTTTTTGAAAGACCGGCGTCAAGTTATCACGCTAGGACAATATAACTCAGAAGAAAAAGCACTTATATCAGGTGTTCCTCAAGGATCGAGTCTGAGCCCAACCCTTTTCAATGTTTATATGTCCCCTTTGATGAAACTAATATCGTCCTTCAAGATCAATACCATCTCATATGCGGACGATACTCAGCTTATCCTGGTCCTGGATAATGACAATACTAAGGCGGAAGAAAATCTTAGGAAATGTCTTTCAGCAACCTTTAAATGGATGAGTAACAACCATCTAAGGTGTAACTCGGAAAAAACAGAGATTTTGCCATTTGGCAAACAAAATCCCTTTGTGCCTAAACTTTGGTGGCCAGAAGATGCCACCCCCTCCTAATACAATAAATGCAGCCAGAAATCTAGGAATAAAATTTGACACCACACTATCTTTCAAACAACAATCTCTGGCAGTTGCGGGCACATGTTTTCATCTTATAAAAAGTCTAAAAAATTCTTTGACTTGCTCCCTTCTCAGCCAGGCAAACCGTTGCTGTGGCACTCATTACATCTAGACTGGACTACTGTAACAGTCTTTATGCAGGAACAAATAAATCAGTCTTGCACAAGCTTCAGATGGTCCAGCCACGCGGCTGCCCGGCTGGTATTGAAGTGGCCTAGGAAATCATCTGCCTCTGCTGCACTAGACATCTTACATTGGTTGCCAGTTCACAAACGAATTCTGTTTAAGGTCCTTATTATTACCTTTAGGGCCTTTCATTCACGTGGCCCACAATATCTTCAAACTAGCTTCAAACGCTACGTTCCCTCCCGTAGCCTAAGATCATCCAATGCAAATCTACTGACCATTCCATCTTTTAGATTGGTGACAAAGGGAGGAAAATCACTTGTAGTCATAGGCTCAAAGGCTTGGAATCAACTCCCATCTCAGCTCCGTCAGATTGTTTCTGAGTCTGTCTTTAGGAAGGCACTTAAAACTTGGATCTACAGTGCACCTGATACATTTTGCAAAAACTGATTTAAACACCTATCTCCCCTCTGGCATGAGTAGTATACCAGTTTTCTCCATCTCTGGTGTTCCGTCCCAGCGCCAAGATGCTCCTTGGAGTGATAGTAGCGCTATACAAGTTTCCATTTACATTACATTACATTACATTACATTACAGTGCCACTAGAATCTCCTCTTATCAGGGAGAGATTAGTTCCTGGCAACCTTAGACCATGACAACCCTAATTCCTCAGAATCGTGGAAACAATATACTACTTTTCGCTCAGTCACTCGTGCTTACTTATTCGGTTTGTCTCAGAGAGTTAACGCAGAATAAACAGTCTGGGCGTTTCAATAAGTATTTATTGAACAGTTGTTATTCTAGTGTAAAATATATGTGCTGCAGCAACCAGCAGACAATAGCAGAGATATATTATCAGCAGTACGATAAAAGTGAAGGGATAGAACAGTTCTACCATATTGCAATAATCATAAATACATACATGAATATAAAAAGCATTATGAAAGTGCGCGTACTCCTACGATGCCTAACTAGATGTACCTGAGTGTACCTAGCATATGTGTAGGTCTAAAAGCCTAAGAGCCAAGAATCCTTCTAGGATTTAGTCGAACCCCCATACCTGAATAGAGAGAGTGTGGGACCCCGTCCTGGTCTCGAGTTGGACACCCCGCAAGGGCTGTGTTAGACCACTGTCAGCTGGAGCGACTGCATTCAGGAGCCTCAGCGTCTCTGGTCAGTGTGTCAGCATGGAAGTCTCGGTTCCCTCTGTCTTACCGGGATAAGATGTGGTGTATTTATACCCTGAAGACTCTAGTTGCTTCGTATGGTTTGTATTGGGCCTTGTTAGACTTGAGGAAGACGTCAGGGGTGAACTTTGTACATACATATTATGCAGGTGGTGTATTCCTAGAGAGTCATGCATAATTGAGGAGTACAGTGTGGGCCTGTGTTTGGGAAAAACCCTGCTGTATTCAAAACCACAGGCTAGATAACGTTCAGCCCTCAGAGCTCGTTGTGTACTAGCGGGGACCAATGTAGGTGAAAGATCATGCCTATATAAGGAATCATGACTATAATAGGACATGTACAGTTATGACCGTAATAGGGCATATGCGGCTTTGACCATAATAGGGCAAGTACGAATATGACCGTATTAGGGCAAATACGAATATGTTAATTGTAGGGCATGTATGAACGGGCCTACATTAGGGCCTCTATACGGGACATAACACTGGGGCTGACTCTATGCTATGATTTTTTCTAAAACCATGTTGTGTGTCGTCTAGCAAAGAGTTTTCCTCTATATATTCTGAGATCTGCAGATTCATCATTTTCCAAGCCAACTTGGTGGCAAAAGGGAGTCTTGAGATAGGACGATAGTTATTGGGGTCCATGGTGTTCAGATAATCTTTCTTTAAGAGCGGGAGGATTGAAGCAAGTTTCCATTGGGAGGGGAAGATTCCTCCGGCAAACATGTTATTAAAGATTTGTCCCAGGTATTGTGCCACTTGGGCAGGTATCATGTGCATTATACTGGGAGGGCAGGGGTCTTGCGGCGCACCGGATTTAATTAGAGGAATTAGCTCTATTAGTCGTTCCACTGAGGGGGTCTTAAAAGTAGAGAAAGTAATTTTACCCAACGGGTCGGTCGGGGCCTGCTTCTCCTGGTGATTGGCTGCTTTTTTTGCGGTGAAGTTATTGTAGAGCTGAACAACTTTCTCCTGAAAAAAGCCTGCCAGCGTGTCACAGAAGTCTTGATTTATGACTGCATGACTTGGGCTTATTGGTGTTACCAGCTTATTTATTACTGAGAAAAGGGTTTTATTTGCATCGCAGGCTGCTTTTATATGCTTTCAGTAGTATTCAGTCTTTGCTGCAAGTTTAGCCTCTTCGTGCTTTGCTAATTTAGTTTTATAGATATTTTTCTCCTCCTCCTCATATTTTTTTCTCCATTTTTAGGTATTGCGCCTAGCATTGCACTGCGCAGTGGTGCTCGCGCAGCGCGAGACATTTAGTAGGTGAAAAACGGGGATTCAGCACTGACCTAGGAATCGCACACGCTCGTGCGTGTGCGATTCCTTTTGTGCTACTCCATTGGCCTTTTCGTGCGTGTTTTTTACCAAGAGAGCACGCAATAGGCCAAAGGCGGGCACATTGCTCCGCCCATGGCCTATTGGTGTCTATTACGCGCACCAAAGGCCATGTGGTTTCAATTATCGTGCCCAGACGGGCGCGATAATTGAAACCACATGTTTAGCTGTGGCGCGCGCACCACTTGCGGGCGTGTTTTTAAAAAAAATAATATTGGGCCTCTCTGTATCGGCCGCATTGTCTGGTGCTGGTCGGCGTGAGGATCCTCACCCACTATGGCCGCCGCTCCGGGTGTCTCGTTGCGGTCTTTTCAGAGCCACCTTGGGTGCCGCTGGAGGAGCCCGCCTTAGCTGCCCGGGACCTCGTTGAACAGTGTGAGGTTCCGGTTTTTCCTGCCTCGCTGTTCTTTGGCGGGCCCCTTACCTCCATCTTTGTGGGCTGGGTTCCACCGTCCGGTCCTCCGTCACAGCGTGGCACCCCTCGGCCGATCCTCGGTTCGGCGTCTTTCCCTTACCCACGGAGCCTGATGTTGTGACTCGGCAGGCGGCCTAAGGTACGAATTCCAGCGCCCACCTATTTAGGGCGGTGGGGGGGCAGATAAGGCTACGGATTGTAGTTTGCGGGTCGATCACTCAGCGGAGCTCACTAGGTAGTTGACCATTGTCTTCGGCTCCAAGCCACACCCCGATGTATTTTTATTTATGAAAAATTGCCCCAATTACGTCACACTATCCCCCTTGAAGATAATGGTAACTGTAACTGTCTAAACTGAACCACTGTCAACACCATGTTTGCTCTAATGTGCTCTGCTGTTGCGAGCTAAATCTGTTCTATATTGCATACCTAAAAGAAACCAGCATCATCAGAGCCAATAGGGTTGGTCTTGACAAGCGTACCATTTTTCTTTTTGTTTGTAAACATACAGAATAGATAATAAAGGGTAAAAGTAATTAAAAGTAAAACGGCTTCTAAAAGCAAGCATGCTTATGTAAGCAAAAAAAGACGCTTAAAAAATGTAATAAAAAATCATAAAATTGAGAAGCTGAAAGTAGAGAATGACTTTACTGACCAATTGTCCATTGCTTTAGACTGTGCGGGGTGGAAGCAAACTGTGACTGACATTTGAAAAGACCAGTGGAAGCAGAAAAGAGCTAACTGAAAGCTCCTCTTTGTGTAAATATCTGTTTGTTTTTACAGGAAACATGAAGCTGGCAAAACAGCAAAAGCTGTGTTTGGCACAACTATAAATTAGTTTGCGTCTCCCTCTGAGATCATGGTAGTTTAAAATTATCGGGATTCATCCTATATTGCAGATATATATATATATTTTTGTGAAAGTTACATTGGGCCTGTTTCATAGCTGAGATGTGCAGGGTGTTATTTCTATTTATTGACAAACCAGTCACGAGAGACTTCTGAGAATGCCCTTTCTAATTTGTTCAGCTTTATTTATATTGTCTGTCTCATGCATGACCTATTAAACCCATTCAATGTATTTTAGAGAACACCTTTCAGAGTAGAAATTTAATAATTAACACAAATTGAGAACTAATGGAAATGCTTTTGAAGGGGGAAAGTGTGTTTAACCTCTTGACTTCAATGTCATGATACAACTGCCAGACCCCAAGACCAGCAACGTGCACACAGCTTTGGGCAGCCCATTAGGCAAGGATTGCCAATACTACACAGTGGAGAAGGTATCCAAAGTAATAATCTCAGGACGAAGGGACGGGCCCCTGGGCCAAATGGCATACCGCAGGCCATCTTCAAGAGTAATCCAGACTATTGAGCAATCCCGCTGTTATTATATTAGGGCCTTTGATTCCCTCATACGCCCCTGGCCTGGATCCATACCAGATTATCAGGATAGCCGCATAGGATATATTTATACACAGTGCCAAAAGTAATTATTTACATAGTGGATGGTTATCTGAAAATGTGGCATTTGATCTTCTCCTCACTCTCCGTCCTTTTGCTTCACGCTACTCTTCTCTTCCTCACACTCCTTCCATGTGCCTCACGCTGCTCTTCTCCTCACTCTTCGTCCTTGTGCCTCACGCTGCTCTTCTCCTCCTCACTCTTCGTCCTTGTGCCTCACGCTGCTCTTCTCCTCCTCACTTTCCGTACTTGTGCCTCACGCTGCTCTTCTTCTCCTCAGTCTCCATCCTTGTGCCTCACGCTGCTCTTCTCGTCCTCACTCTCCGTCCTTGTGCCTCACGCTGCTCTTCTCCTCCTGACTCTCCGTCCTTGTACCTCACGCTGCTCTTCTCCTCCTGACTCTCCGTCCTTGTGCCTCACGCTGCTCTTCTCCTCACTCTCCGTCCTTGTGCCTCACGCTGCTCTTCTTCTCCTCACTCTCCGTCCTTGTGCACGCTGCTCTTCTCTCCTCACTCTGTCCTTCAGCCTCATCTTGCTCTTCTCCTCCTCACTCTCCTTCCTTGTGCCTCATCTTGCTCTCCTCCTCACTCTCCTTCCTTGTGCCTCATCTTGCTCTTCTCCTCACTGGCCTTCCTTGTGCCTCACGCTGCTCTTCTCCTCACTGTCCATCCTTGTGCCTCACGCTGACCTCCTCACACACATTCCTTGTGCCCCTCGATGCTCCTCCTCTCCTCACACTCTGTCCTTGTGGCTCGCACTGCTCTTCTCCTACTCACTCTCCATCCTTCTGCCTCATGCTGCGCTTTTCCTCCTCACACTCTGTCCTTGTGTCTCACGCTGTTCTTCTCCTCTTCGCTATTCATCCTTGTGCCTCACTCTGCTCTTCTCCTCACTCTCCACTCTTGTGCCTCACGCTGCTCTTCTCCTCCTCACTCTCCTTCCTTGTGCCTCACGCTGCTCTTCTCCTCCTCACTCTCTGTCCTTGTGCCTCACGCTGCTCTTCTTCTCCTCAGTCTCCTTCCTTGTGCCTCACGCTGCTCTTCTCCTCCTCACTCTCCTTCCTTGTGCCTCATGCTTCTCTTCTCATCACTCCTTCCTTCTTCACGCTGCTCTTCTCCTCATGCCTTCCTTCTTCACGCTGCTCTTCTCCTCACGCCTTCCTTCTTCACGCTGCTCTTCTCCTCACTCTCCTTACTTATGCTTCATGCTGCTCCACAACTAACAATTCCAATCCAACCCACATAATTCCACTACACACCACATACATAAACTCCATTACACATGAGTAAAAGACATTGCCATTTACAACACCAAAAGCTCTAACTTAAACAAATGCGAGACCTATTGCATTTCCAATGCTTGTTGTTCTTGTCTACGACAGTCCTGCCTTGATAGCCTGAGGCTTTCGTTGTACCAGGGCTGGGATGTTTTTTTACTGTGGTTTTAAGGGTGATTGGTGCTACTGTGTCCAGTGCAGAGTTAAGCCAGTGTGTGAAATTGTCAACACTTTGCTCCAGGTTAGCCCCTGGTTGCCATGGATTGAAGGTACTAGCCTTTCCTAGGTCAGCTGGCGGTATTTTATGCCAGGCTCTGCCCGGGGGTTGCTGAATGGGGGGTCTATGCATAATAGTTTTCTCGAACTTTATCAGCCATTTAACCACCCAATGATCAGACCTAGTCAGTGGAAGAGATGGAAGTACATTGATGGCGGTAAAATTTGAAAAGATGCCATCTAACATGTGTCCAGCCCTGTGTGTTGGGCCTTTAGTAATTAAAGAGAGTCCAAACGCATCCATTGCCTCAATTAGCTTTTGAGAGTCTGGGTCGGTTTCTTTTTCCAGGTGAAAGTTGAAATCTCCCAACACCAGGAAATTCTCGTTGATAATTGAAGATTCTATTAGCATACTGAGCTTATCAACAAAGCCACACCTAGAACCTGGAGGACGATATACTAACATCCCCTTGATTGCCAGAGAATCTGGTGGCTGTACCGAGAAGGCCAAAACCTCAAAGCCCGAGGTGGTTAGCGGTTCAAATAGGGTTTTAAAGTGGTTGCGATAGAACAATGCCAATCCCCCTCCTTTTTTTTGCTGTCTATCCAGACGATATACGGCAAAGCCGGGGGGGGGGGGGGTGGCTGCAACAATGTCAGGGCCAGAACTATCATCTGCCCATGTTTCCGTTACAAACGTCACGTCAGCGTTCTGTGTTTGAACTAGATCATAAAATTCTAGCTGGTGTCTCACTAAACATCTTGTGTTTAATAACATACAGCAGGTATTTATTATGTTGGTACCAGAGCTATTCCCATTCATCTGGCCCATTGCTCCTATTGACGCTGGATTTCTTACTAACTGTGATTTAAGACATCCAGCACGTGTGTGGCAGGGGGGATAACAGGGTGTTATCGTGGGGGTGTTAGGTCTCAGTGCCATTAGTATATCTCGTGAGTAGCTAATGGTGCCTGCCATTTTTGGCGGGAGAGGACCAGGGGGACGGGCGCTGGGCGCGGACGGGCTGGCCTTTGGCGCGCCCGCTGCACGCATCAGCTGCACATCGGCGCCATTGCCTCTCTTTAAGTCCCGAGCCTAGCTGGGTAAAGGGAGACTAGAATGCCCCCACTTCCAAAATGGCGGCGATCAAATGGCACAGAGGAAGTGAGTCACCCTAACTACCGAAACCTCCCTCCACTCAAACAGCCGACAAACGGCAGTGGTGGACCGGGGAGATTCCAGAAGGGAAAGAAAGCTCTATTTGCCAGAAACGGGGAGCGTCTATAAAAAGTATGTGCAAGTTAGAAGAATATACTATTATTAAAAAGGCAGATAGAATTTAGGAAGGTAACAATTGTAAAAATACAGGTACTTTAAAAACACTTGTCTGCTCTTACCGAACAGCACGCCTTACTGCTTTTTTTTGACCGTTGCCATTTTTTGTTTTGCCATTAAAGGCACCAACCCACCCAGTGATGGGTGGGTTGGTGCCTTCAATGGGAGGTGGATCCCGTGGGATCCAAGTTAAAAGATATTTTGAACTTTCTTTCTGATTGTGCTGAATCTGGCTTATGTTACAGATCAGTAAATGTCTCAGGTCAGTTTTGTCGCTGGGCACAATCTCATTGATGGCAAGCCAGCAGGTATACATCCTCTGGAAAGAAAGTTAATAAAAGGTATTAGGGTGGCTCGCCCTCCAAAATCTAGATACTCTCAGTTATGGGATGTGACAAATATTTTGTTGTTATTGGAATCATGGCCTGATAATTATGATTTATCCTTGAAACAACTTTCTGCCAAGCTAACTATGCTTTTATGTTTGATTTCATGCCGACGAGTGTTGGAGGTGCGAGCTCTGGACCTTGCAGGTAGGTCGTTTTCTCCAGAAGGTGTTTCGTTTCTTATTTCAAAAAGGAAAAAGACTATGTCCCGGTCCATTGATTATCCTGCTTTTCCCCTGCAATGCGCAGTTATGTGTGGTAAAACGTCTGAAAGTTTATGAAGAACACACTTTGGCGCATAGGGATGACCCTCTAGGTCCTCTGTTGATGGCTATTTAAAAACCTTTCTGTATAGTTTCGGCAGTGACCTTGGCCCGTTGGGTCCACTGGGTTATGTCGGAAGCTGGGATTGACATTTCCCTCTATGGTGCTCATTCAGCTAGAGGAGCTATGGCATCTAAGGCTTTTGCTCTTGGGTCTAGACTAGTGGATATTTTTTGTGCTGCTGAATGGCCATCTGATTCTATGTTTACGATTTTTTATTATAAACCTATTCTACATGTTTCTTCTATTGTGGTTGGTGAGCTTTAAACCAGCATAATCAGAGCCTCCGGTCCTGCCATAGAATAGAAACTTTTCTAGCAGGTGCAACAAGTATTTTAGATTCTATTAAGGACACGGAGGCAAGGATTATTCCACCCATTGGGACAGGTAAGATTTATGATACAATTGTTTTCAAAGTATCTGTTATGTACAGACTGTTTCTTTAGGCCCGCCCTTGTGATTCAACTTATGTCGAGATGGGATTCATGTTACTTTTCTTTTCAGGCTCGGAACCGAAACAAAACTGAAGCCCCCGTGCAAGACTGTTTCCGGAGGACTGTGTTCACGACTCTAGTTGCAGTATTTGGATTTTCTTCCGTTGGGATGTGACGTTCTGCACTTCGGTAACTGTCCCTAGAGAGTCTTTGGAACTGTTCTTTCGTTCATTTTATGGACATCGTTCTCTTATTCGTTGGACTGCGTGCTCGCAAAGAAAGAGGCAGGAAAGATGGTGCATCTTTAACTTGTACATGCTACCAAGAGACCATTGGTGGGTTAATAGGAGGCGTGGTTCAAAGATTCGTGGGATATGTAGTGTTGTAATGTTTTTACTGTTTTTTCATTGGCTGCTATTTTGGGAGTAGTAAAGATTGAGAAGCATAATCCTCGCCTCTGTGTCCGTAATAGAACCTAAAATTTTGAACCTCTTTGTCGATGCCATCACGTATATTACTTTAAGTAGTTGAGACATTTTGTATTTAAAAGGTTTGGTAAATCTAAAAGTGTAAATGTTTGTAATACATTAATCAGGATTTGGACCTGTGACCTGCATTTTACGTTAAGTGTTAGCCAGGAATCACTTAACTTAGATCAATATTTATCTAGCTTGGATGCTTAAATAAAAACATTTGTACCACCATCCTAAAGAAATGTCACACAGATGAGAATAATAATATTTTTATATTGCATCTCAAAAACTATGATTCATCTGTTTGAGTTATGCAAAATGAGTTTGTCTGTGCATGCAATAAATGAAATAAAATGTCAGTCTCATAATTCCTTAGTTAGTTTTGCCTTGTAAATATTTGATTCTAACTCCGTGGAGAACGAACAGGTGAGAAGGCTGCAATCATAATCTCCTGATCCTCATTCCTCCTGTGCTGGCCACTATCTCCTCCCCCTTCCGCTCCTCCTGCAAGCTCCCAGTGCTGAAAGCATTTGAGCTTATGTCTGGCTCCCATCCCACCGCTTCCTCCCCTCCTCCCTGTGGTTCCCACGAGGTTCTTTGTTTATAATTTGCATCCAGCTGAAGCCAGCTACGATTGGTTAAAGGGGACAAGTCTATCTGATGTTTCTGGTAGGGGAGTCAGGCTTAAATTTGTTTTCACGAATCCTGTGTGTTACAACACATCACGCGTCTTCTCTACCTTTAATCCCAGCTACTCTACAGAAGCCTCTGGGGTGGTGTGCACTTTAAACGCCTTCATAAGCCCTTTCCGATCAACTCTCACTTTCTCATCACTGGACCACTTCAAGTCTATCGCTCAAGGACACCCCTGTCATACTCAGACACTTGGTATGCTTGTAGCTTTTAAAAACCCCAGAAGAGGGCCACTCACGACCAAATTCTGCAGGAGTCCAGGGTCAGAAGAGCACAGTTATTCATGGGTAAATGTGCGCTTTGGCAAAAGTTTAGTTGATCGCTTTGTCTTCTCCTTTAACTTTCATAGAACTCCTGTTTGTGGTCGTTGTCATCTACAAATCAAGAAATGTACATTGTGATTCTGAAAATGAGACGATTGATATGTGTAACCTTAAATGTAATGGATACGTTTTTGGGAAACTTCTATAACTCCGTATAAGTTCGCATCAGCAACAATGTGAGGCGTTAGCAGTTAATTTTGTTGCGCAAGGTTAATTCAATACGGGTTTGACAGTTGTCTGAGAGCTTGAGTGAACGGTAGTTGACGCAGAGATGTTGTATTTACTCATTTATTTATTTTAACTGGCCGTTGTACTGAACTGTATGTATTTGTGGCATGCATTATTCACGATTGTCACGTCAGAGTAACGTCCGAAACAATCAGGTTGAACTCATGCGTTAATTGTGTTAATGATGTTGGGATTGGAAATCACCCATGCTCTCAGCCTGCCTGAGTAAAACTTGCGGTTCTTTTCTACGCAGTCAGCGTAGCTTGTGCTATTCCAGTGGCGTATAAAGCCATTTGTGCTGTAAACTGAGACGGGCAGAAGGGAGTTGTAGTCGTGACGTACCTGCCTCACTGCGGCGCTCCGGAACAGCAGCCTGCAATTTGATCGTGCGCGTAAGCTGCCGGGGCGGGGTGGAAAGGTCAACGGATTAACCAATAGTAGACAAGGGAAAGGCTTCCCGAGTGTGAGCAGGCGGCCATGTTGGACATCATTTTATAGAGTTTCCGACTTTTGTGCACGTGTACGCCATGGTTAGAATAATTTTGCTAAATATCTGAATAGAAGCCTGAGCACATTTTGCGATCATACAAGTCTTTCTTTTTTAGAAGTTATTGTAAATTACATGTTTTAAAATTATTTGCTAGACTTAACGGGTGCCTTAAGTATGTTTCTGTAGATATTGTAAATCTTGAAGTCATTTTGCGAAGAACCTAATGAAATCTGAAATTAAAAAAATATATGTATATATTGCCTGGCGATACTTCTTTTGGATGATTTCTTTTCAAAGATGGCCGCGTGGTTTGCTGGAGCTGCTGATCGATCGACTTGCTGGGTCACACCTTCTTTGACTCTCTCAGCCTACCGGTGGAATGGGCGTGCCCTGAGCCGCCGGCAAGAGGCGTGTTTAAGAGGCTGTGTGTTTTTCTTCTGTGCCTGGGAATTCGAGTTGCCCATATGCTGCAGGAAGGAGAAGGGAGAACTGCGGGGTCTAGCAGGGCACCGTTGTATGCAGGAGGCTCAGGTACAAAGCAGAGGCATTGCAGGTCCAGAGCTCCAAGGAAGCAGTTGAGACCACGGGGGCCTATGCGGTTCTTCATAAAGCATAACTGTACCTAGAGAGCAGACCATGAACAGGAAGTACTGTTTCTGTGGGAATAAACCCACTGTTTTTTTTTGTGTGAAATACTTGACCATCACGGTTTTATCCTTTTCCTGAACCGGGGCACGTTGGAGCTCGTGGCTATTTCTTTAATCTCAAGTCACTCCATACCATATGAGGCCGTAGGATTGTTTCAGACACTTACACCTCCCAACCACAGCCCAGACTGTAATATTCCATGTCGTGCCTCAGGCACTCATTATCCCCCATTATCTCCCCTCATCGAAGCGCCTCGTAAGGCCACGGGGTGGCTTCAAAGTGCCTTCATCCCTCAGTTAATTCAGCTATTACCTCTCCTCTGTGTCCCATGAGTTCCCATTTTTTTCCGAGTATATCGCTGTAAAGCCAACTAGACATTCAGGTTATTGTACTTTTGATTGTATCTTTCCGTTATTTGTAATGGTGGGCATCCTAACTTGAGATTTAACACGAGCTTAACTTTCCTATTGAGGAGTACAGAAAACAGACTGCTGCTGCGAGAGGCTAGCTTTGTCTGGATTTTTTGCGTTAAAACTATCATTTGGATTGTTTTTTTTTGTGTTGGGATAATTCACCAAACAGTCAATGCTTTTCAAGTGTTGGTTAAGTGGCTTAATATCACAGATTGGGACCGTCCACTAGTTTTTGAGAGAATATGGTTTCGACTAAGAAGCTGCCACATGGTCACGAAGCCTTAAAGTTTCTTAGAGCAAAATATTTGAAAACGATCGTCTACGAGTCAAGATGCTGGATTCCTTTTAACCAAAACGTTTTTGATATAGGTAGCTTTGTCTGGCTGGTTTCTGCTTTGTGTATTTTTATGGGTACTTGATTTCTTTGTATGGCCCTGCAATGGAACTACCTGCAGTGAGTTGTTACATGCATGGTAATGATTATTTGAAGTGAACATCTAGACGAGCTGCTACTTTCAGATTCTGACGGCTCTGGTACCCAGGCCACTTAATACAAATATTGCCAGTCCATAAACTGATGTATGGGTATGGTATGGGGTATAATATTTACACGTCTTCAGAATACGTTGTACCATCCTGACATGTTTTCAGTAAGTGCCTGCCTGACCTGGCGGATTTGGAATTACGGAGTGAGCGAACACCACGACACAACCCGTCCATTCCATAGTCGCTATGGTAAAATGCATGTTTTAAGGTTCATTGGGGACTTTTTTCATTACTACAGTGCTTGTGGGTGATTACTGCGCCTTATGGCGTTTGAACGCCATCGCTCCAGCATTAGAGGCTGCGTGACTGGCAATGTGAGGTGAACCCTCTTAAGCCGAGCAAGTACACGCAGGCTAATACAAACGTGCACACGAGGTGCAGGCCTGGGGATGAACCGACCCAGCTGGCTGACTGCTTAGAGTAAAATTAGCTCCATAGAGCTCTCCTGCAGACGTTACTAATGGGCCTTGAATTCTCACGGCCCACACTCCTGCCTCGAAGCTCGTTCGGTACTCTCCAAGCGGTCCCAGGCCGGACTTGCCACTTGACTCTGGTTTTTAATGTATAGGTTTTTGTGCAACTCGCACGTTGTGCTTTTCCAACGGTCGTATTGCTCCTTTTTGTAACGACACAAATGGTGGCATGTTTTTATTAGATTAAAATCCAGAAAGATCGTGGTGTCATTTAATTTCATCCCTGCCTGAAAAGTGAACGTTAGGGGTATGTAAATAAATATACAGTTGTTGGGTCAATAATATGCGAAAATTATTAGGAAAGCAGTATCTTGTGTCTGGTTGAAATTACTCGCTCGAACATGCTAGTGTATACGAGCCCTACACACGAGTTATGGGCTCAAATTAGATTTTGACTGAGTATTTCATGGACAGCCAATACGTAAACTGTGTATATCTTACGTACCTCTTGAATGTTTGCTCTGGTCTACTGTGCTTAGAGGTATTTAATCGGAGATGAACTTGTACATAATTTGGAGAACGGGGATTACTTGCCTCGTGCTACCATGCTTTATAGGAACTTCAGCCAGGGCTTGTTTCTTGATAGAAATTCGCAGACAGCGATGCTTAAGAGTTCATTAAAATGAACTGCAAGTCCCGTAATGCAATGTATTAGTTGAAAAGTCAACTGTCTGTAGGTGGCACTGGCCAGCTACGAGTCTCTTGGGTCACTGCAATGAAATACTTGTGAGTGCCCAGTCTTTTCACAATTGAGTCTTGGGTTCGTCCAACATTTTGGACAATCTTCCATTTTTGCAGACTCCGAAACTCTGCTGCCAGGTTCCAAGTGCCTGGTGGGTGTTCAACGTTCACAGGCGGTGTCAGTTTTCTAGAATGTGCTGCAGGATTATTTATTGCCAGATGGCACTGCAGAGGCAGTCCTTTCTAAGGAGAGCTCTGTAGGCAATGCCAAGTCCCCGGCTCCTCAGTACAAACACAACTTTCTGTAGCCTGTGGAAACTTCCAATTCTTTCAGACAGGTTGCTCAGAAGTCTGATTTTAAATAGTGTCATGAAGAATTTGTGCATTTTAGGAATCCGAGGAATGCTTTTTTGTAGGCGTGTTTTTAAAAAAATATATAGCTATAAAATGATATCTCCAAATGCAGCGTCTGAAAGAGTTGCAAATACGATCTACACGTTCGATTGAATGTGCACATATTTTCTGTCGTGGGTTAAAATGAGCATGATTTTGGGCTTTTGTGGCAAAGGTTTTATGATTTTTTGTGTGTGAACTATTCACTATAGTCGTAGATGCTTACTGAAGGGGCTCCATGTATGTGTTAACTGCTCGCTGATTGCTGTGATGTATGTGGTCCTGGGAGGCCAGGCTCGTACTTCAGAGCCTCCTTTGGAGCACTTTCAGACACCTCTTTTGCACCAACACATTCCTTTTTGTTTTTCAGATATCGGGGCGGGGCGACCTCCTGTGGTTTGACAGATGATTTCCCCCTGCAGACACAAACATTTAACCACCTTGCTCGTCATTCTTCCGGCCTTGCATTTTATAATGGCCTAGTATATTGAACCTGGTTTTGTCTGTTTGTGTGCCTTGCACTGTCCCGTTTTCCAAACTGCATTCGAAAAGGCTGAGTTCCCTAATCCATTGAACTGCTGCAATGCAAAATCTTTTTAACGATGTTCTGTGTCGTAAAGATTCACGAGAGCAGGAGTGTACTTTAGTCGCACTTGCCGAAGATTCTCGTAGTTCTGAAGTTTCTCAGCTACGTGTGGGATTAACTCATTCAGTCCAGGGCGTTGCTTTGTATTATGAGACTTGCAGTCCCATTTATCATTTTAACTGCAGAGCGACAAGTTCCTGAATGCAAAAAGGAAGCAAATCTCTGGACTGGATGGATGAGCTATTTACACGTGGATCTAGCGCACTTGTGGGCACTGCATCGAAAAAGTGTTAATGAGTGTATTATGTTGGCTCATGTCCCACACAGGAAAAGCAGATTAGTAACACATGTAGCACAAATCTATAAAGGGCAATGTGGATTTTTAAAAAGGTGAATGGAACCACGAAGAGTTTTTAAGCAGCTTGGTTATTGGTTTAGTGTCCTTGGTTCCCACTCCTTATTTGGCGAATTCATTGTAACTTTTATAAGACATCTTTTAATTTTCAATGATACCTCTGCATTGTTTACTGTATAAAAGTGCAAGTGAAACCTCTCTTCCAAAGTTGTGAATATGCAGAAACATAGGCTGCAGAATTATCTAATCATCTGTTGGAACTGTTAATGAATTCCACCTCGAGCATGTGGATTCCATCAGCCCTGCGAATTTTACTTTTACAAACGTTACAGGTGTTGCACATATAGATACTTCACTGTGCACATTTTTTTTTTTTTACGTCTGCGACCATTGTCCTCCAGGTTTTTTTAAAAAATTTTTTTTTACTTTTTAAGCTAGAAGGATAAAGGCATACACATTTTCCCTAAATAAATATAAAGAGACGCAGTGGGAGGGGGCGAGGGTCTTTTTTCTGACATTTCCTCGTACCACTTTTCCTTCGTTTGGGCCCATCAATCCGCTAAATAAAATAAGAAATCTAAGTAGAAGACAGCACAGACCCCCCTCGTGGAACTAAGGATGACATTAAGCATGTTTTAATTTTATTGCATTTAATTGTATTTATAAGGCATTAACCCGCAGTCGCTTAAATCATAAAGGAATCAAATGTCTGGCAAGCAACTTATTTAGTTTCCTCCAGTGTCTTTTACTTCACCTGTGGTACTACCTGTCATTATTAATTGAAGTATGATTCCTTTCACTGATCTTTGTAGACATTTTCTTTAGCTCTTGTGTTGTGGTAGAAGGCTTTACCAGTCCTGCCCTCAAATCCTTCCATAATACTGTCACACATGGCTGATGTCACTGTTACAACCTGCAGTGACACAGTTCTAATCTAAACATGTTGTGTGGGTGAGTAGAAGGTGGCGAACCCTGTGACCATATCAAAATGTGCACTTGAACACTGCAAGTAAATGCAATGTGTTTCTAGTAATTTGACTTTCAGTGACGTTAAAAATCTTACATGCCGAATGATTCCTTTGGTCCATTTGAGCTGTTTACATTTGGATTCTATTTGTAATATTTAATTTTGTTTTCCAAATATTTTGTGGTGGCATGCTCCTGTCCAGCTTGTTGCGAATTCCTTGCGTCATCTTACTTTGAAAATCTACAGTTTTAGCTGTGGCTAGACTTGTTCTTACGTATATTTTGCTATTTCATTTAAGTTGTTGTGGGTGTCACTCCCAGCTGAAAAATACGAGGTCTGATTTGACTTTGGTTGATGGGTGGGCAGTGGCTTGGGGAATGGAGGACTGGTGATCGAGTTGGTATTTGGGTCATGGCTTGTACTCTACTTATAGATAGTTTTTGATAATTGCTGTCGGTCATTGCAGTCTGGCAGCCCTTGATTTCATATTTAGTTTTCAGAGATGAATTTCACTGAATGGCATGCTATACACACCAAGATGTACTCTTTTTGTTTGACACCTTTTCTTTACGGGGAAACACTAGCTAATCTGGTTTGCTAATAAATGTCAGAGGCGAATAGGACATGTCTGAACATGATTTTGTTGGGGAATTTCTTTAGTGCTTGAGAGCAGCACTGAAAGTTGTATTGCATTGTAAATTGAAAAGATAGGATGTGTGCTTGGGAGCTTTAATCTAGCTGTTTATTGCCAACGTGAAGGCGGGTCCACCTCGAAGCAGTTTAAAAAAAAAAAAAAATTGTGCTGGCAGTTTGCACGAATATTCAGTTGTATCACTCACCTTGCACAAGTATGTTGAGACTGGTTATTTGCAGATTATATTTTCATAGTTTTGTACGGTTCTGCTTGATTAATGGAAGGGTCAAATTAAAACTTGCTGTCCAATTGCGGTTACGTACTATGAATGTTTGCTTTTCTCACACCGCCGCCAACTAAAGGTAGCCTGTAAGATCATACTCCAGTCTATAAATGAATTCCAAGCACCGCATTAGCATTGAGTGAAATGATTGAATTGAGTGTAACATGTAGCTGCATCATACTGATATTGGGGAGCTGGGCATGATTAATATGCTATCCATGGGAAACTCTGGTCAAGTACACATTGTAAAACCATGGGTTTCTGCTTAGTGTGTGAGCGACAGTGACTGCAGTTCACCTGTATAAGACCTATGGTGGGTAAATAAAGCCAAGGATATATTGGATGTAGAAGTGACTTTTCCTGTTACTGAATGAACAGTTCATCTGTGAGGGCCTGAGATGACTTGCTGTGATAGAATAGCTTTCTTGGTATTTCTTTCTTTGGGTGAAATTTGGGCCTGCTTTATCCACACCAGCTTGGCTGATCTGTTGTTTGATCGTTTCAGTATGCATGTTTGCATGACCTATTTTAAGTTTTGGTGTGTAAGGAAGTGCCGAGTGCTGGAAATGCTAGGCTGTAAGTTTTCTAATGGGGGGGGGGGGGGTTTGTGTGTGTGTGTGTATGTATATATGTGTGTGTGTACTTTTGTTTGTACAGAACAGACACTAAAAGCTGGGATTTAAACATTACTCCATTATTGAACAGAGTAGAGATCTTGAAATTTGAGGCATACTGCTATTGTCCATACTGCGGTAGAGGCATTCTTTAAAATCGGCTCACTACCCTGACTCTTATATGTACTGCTAAATTTCCTATATACACGTCCTCATTTCTTCATAGGGTTACTCTGCTTTGAACAAGTATTTATAGGCAGGTAGACATTGAGAGGATTTGAAGGGACAGGTGGTGCAGCCTTTCAGCACAGCGCAGGAGCTAAAGAAAATGTCTACAAATGATTAGTTATTTCATAAGTGCATGCGATCTCCTTACACCGGTAGACCGGGGATAGTGGATATAAAGCTATAATGCCGGGCTGCACAACTAACGCTGATAAATGATTGGTTATTTTATTCCAGGGATGAGCCAACCATTATATTTGAGATAGATATACGCCAGAAACACTCCCAAAGCCCTACCCTGATCACTAGAATTCCCATTGAATGCTGGTATTGTGCTTTAAAGTGGTTAAATGGAACGGTATGCTTGCACGTGAAACTCCCCCAGGCATTGTTCCTGGTTTTCCTGGGCTACAATGGCTAGAAAGGTTTAGGTATTGGGACCGGATAGGGATCTCGAAGCTGTGAGACGCATAGGAGTCACACAGCAGCAATTCCTTAAAACAAATTTTACAACCATTTCCTCTCCACAGATCTCACTTTTCGTTTTATGCAAATGCCCCATGCTCTTGATACTTACAAAGTTAAATTAGGGTCCATTCCAGAGTTTAATCATGTCTAACCAAAATTAACTATGGAACATATAAATAATGAGGGCAATTCCAGGATATACAGATCTTGGTAAGTTAATGCGGCCAGTCCCATTAAGCAAGATCTGGGCAGGCCGGAGGACTGAGAATGGACTCGCGACTAATGATATCCTGTATGTTGGCAGTCTCGTCTCGACTCAGTTTGATCCATTTAAAAAAATTAAGGCACAGTGTATTACAACCCTGAGAGCCTCTGGAGAATGGGTAGAAGCCCAAGTCGCAAATGCCAGATTGGCATGGTCTCCTACTTCATACAATATGGAAATGTCTCGCTATCCAGGTCTACTGGGTTCAAATTCGGTACATTAAAACAGGTCACTGAATTGAAGATCACCTCAAATCCTTAAATGGGCACACTGGATATAATGGAAGACTGGGACAAACCCAATAATGCTTGCTTCTTAATTGTCTTAGGATTCATAAAGGCCAAAAGAATATCGCTCACCATTGGTATGCACATGGCCATGGTCTTCGTGAATGGCTCTGGGATGGACTACTCTACCAATGCAGAATAAACAATCCAAAAGGTCCCTTAAAAAGCATAACATTTGGGGACCTTGGTAGGCGCACTTTCATGATGTAGTGCGTCCGTAAATAAGTTGTAATGTTTTTTTTTCTTGGTGCCAAAATTACACTGTTGGTGGTAAGCTAATATTGTGGTAATATTGGCATCTCTGTATAAGGCCAAAATCAATACATTTGTTTTAAATTAACAAAAATACCGATCAAATATTTTTTTAAATAAATGTTATTTGGTAACTGCTTTGAACCAATCTACACTGCAGAGATGAGTGCTGGAAGTACCAGGAGGTAGGTTTTTCCGATGCTTACTTGTATTTTAGAGAGGCTTGCGACCCTCTGAGTAGGTTTGCTTTTTTTTTTTTTTTTAACCCAATACAATTTTTGGTATGTGTATATGGTAGACTGAGAGATTCCCAATGCATTGACAATCTGCAAACCAGCTACCTCGATCACCTGTTTACTTTATACTTGTTTTTGATCCTGTACAGTGCACTGCTGCCTTTTGCCTAGGTTTGTGCTATCGAAATATCACATACATAGTAGGCGGCTGTCTTGCAATACGATTGTACATATAGTGTATCGTTTCAGAGTTCCAACATGGCTGCCATGTTTAGATGAAAAGTGTTGTTGACCTTTTTGGCACGGTAAAACAATGATACAGAACTGACAGTACCATTCCAGGTGGCTGCCTGGGTTGAAAGCAGTGGCAGCATAGGATGCAGTGCACTCAAGAAGAAATGAGTAGCCTGGTAACTGCCTGGGGGGTGGGAGGTGCTGTAGTAGGCTATAAACAAAAGGTAAAATAAAAAGTGGTACTAAAAAGAAGATGGAAAACTGAAGGACTGACGCACAAGCTCTGGTGCTGAACCACATTCATTTTCAGCTGGATGTTCATGTGAGCAGGTGAAATGCAGCAACAATGCAATAGAAACATACCTACTTTGGTAATTGAACTTTCACAGAACAAAATATCTATAGGCTTTAATACAGTGTGGTATCAACCTACCCCCCCCCCAAATGCATATTTGGCTTTATCATATGCTTTTCACATCAGACCTAATGCCTTTGTAACTTTTTATAATGAACGGATTAGACATTTGGCAACTGAAATACTTGTCCCAATGAACCAATAGCCATTATCGTTAAACCATTAGCTAGTCACTAGAACAGTCAGACCTACTCTATACAGAATGAGCTTGAAACAGTTTGGCATAGTCCTAAAATTACACTTATGGACAGAATTACAGTTGGCAAAACCATATACAGCCTCACTCAAACAGGTTTAACAGGGATTGTAACTATGCAAATTTTGAACACCGATTTGTGATAGCTGATTCGAAACACCAAAATCTGTTCCTAGTATTATCAGTAAGGTTGCTTGTAAGAAAATATCTCCACAAACTTTAACATGGTGTGATAACAATCCCCTTAAAGCAAAATTGGCATCAAAATATACTTTCCCAACCAATGTTAAAACTATCTTAAATTTTTTTATAAACTGTTTAGACCTATTGCTTCTGACTTAACTTTACTCGTTGAACCTCTCATACCTGCTGCCTTTATCATTGGATCAACATGATCACCAATTCAGGCCCACTGTGTTGAGCATAGGCTTGCCCCAACCATCCGGTATACAGTCATAAAACTACAAATGTACAAAATTACAACTGGCAAACACTGTACAATCGATCCTCAAAGGTCCTACCACGGATTGTCACAGTGCATGTCTTCTACTGCCTCGGTGTGCCAGAAAGCTCACAAACACCAAACCCCTTTGCCTGCTATATTATTCTGAGGTGCAATTTACCAAAATGCCTTTGTACAGTGTTTAGCACAGTGTAATAACAATCTACCCATAATGTCCTAATGCTTTAACATGTTTTACAAGACATGCCTCCTGTCTTTGTTTTTCTGTTTGATAATAAACAGATCAGACATACAGCCTTGGATATTGGTTTGTCACCAACTTAGTCCTGTTGTACTGAGCATAAGCTTTCCCAGAAGGCCAAAAAAAAATCAATACATGTACTTTTTCAGTGGGAGTGCAGAACTTCTGTCCAATGAAATGGAATCCACTTATGAGGTAGCCAAAGACCTTTTTTCAGTAGTGCTTCTGAAAGCTGTTTCTGTTCTACACAAGGTCAGGTGACAACTGTGCTGTTAAGTCAGACCTGATAAACTGGAGGCTGCACCCTTGAATGAAGCTAGCAAGGCCACAAAACACAGCACATACTTAAGTGAGTAGCACCTTTACACACCAAAAGTTAATTATCAGATGGCCTAACGGTTTACTGGCAACTTAGACAACACTGCATCGCAGATGCTTCCATGTAGGGTTGGTAAACTTGTGCCCTCCCATCTGCTGACCCTAAGGAAGTGTGTACAAGATGGCGCTTGCCCAGTAAAGAGATTAAAAAAAGAAAAAAACTTTATTATGTTTGATTAAAAAAAAAATGAAAATCCCTAAACTGCATGGATAAAAAAAATACAGCACTCACTAATTTCTCATCATTCATAATATCAAAATTAAATAGCCCTCCCGTTTCATATCTTGACGTCAGAAGAGTACTTGCACCAATCACCTCATACATTACTGTGTTTCTTGGGGCAGCCCGTGGACTTGCATACAAATTGCTCTGCACTAGCAGAGTGGTCCTTCTGCCCCACATCTCCCCAATTCATCCATTAGGTCCAGTCTTACTATGTTTGGTTCTGGCAAGACTGGTTCTCCCACCATCTTAGTCAGAATGTCACAAAAATGTCTCAAATATTGTTGTATTATGGAGATTTGCCAGAGCGTGTGATAAAATCTGTGAAGAGATTCTGGAAACACTAATCTAAGCAAGTGTCTCTGCCATGAGTTATGCTAGGGAGGTGTGTGTGTGTATATTTGTGTGTGTGTGTGTGTGTGTGTGTGTGTGTGTGTGTGTGTGTGTGTGTGTGTGTGTGTGTGTGTGTGTGTGTGTGTGTGTGTGTGTGTGTGTGTGTGTGTGTGTGTGTGTGTGTGTGTGTGTGTGTGTGTGTGTGTGTGTGTGTGTGTGTGTGTGTGTGTGTGTGTGTGTGTATATATATATATATATACACACACACGCACATCTGCTGTTTTTCGATTTTAAACAATGTATTCCTCATTTGAAAAAACAACTTATCGGACAAAATGGCATGCGCAAGGAACACTGCCTCAAGAATTAAGGATGTGGAGTGTTCAATGTAAAGCAATCTATATTGCAGGTCTTGGAAACTATTTAAACTTTACTTCAGTAACTGCAGATGTTTGTCTCGATTGGCAGCAAGTTTGAGCTGCAAGTGGAAACTGTTTAATCTAGGGCACCGAAGGCCTGGAACTGTTTTCTGTATTTCGAGATAGGTGATGCAGCAGAAACCATCTTCGGATATGCAGGCATGTTGAAACCCATTCGCCTGTATTTCTTGTTTTTAATTTGAAGCTAAAATGAAGCCGTGTTCGTGGGTTTTAGCACACACTGAACGAAGTTTACAGTTGGCATGGAAGTGAAGAAAATAGTTAATAGACATGATGTGAAGACTATACGAATCTTAACGTCGCAACAGCTGAATGGCTTGGGACCTGTCAGGAGGCGGATTGATTGGTGGTTTGGGTCTCCCTTTTTTAATTGCACATTTTGCTATGGCTAGAGGGACAGGTATCCCCTAAACATGGAGGTCTTTCCTTCATGGCCCTGCAAACACTTTTTGCTTAATGGAAGCACATTTGCATACATTTCCATGGTGGAAAGCTACCGTAAACAAGTATGCGTTTACAAACACCTATACGATTTTGGGAGTTAACCTACTTATCCAGAAATATAAATGGTTCCTCTCTTGGCCCTATGCTTACGAATACAGCAATTCCTCCCCGCTGACACTCAATTCCTAGATTATACATCATGCCTCTTTGATCTTACTTGTTGCACCTTCCTTGGTAATCGGACTATGGCCACATTAGAAGCAGATACACAAGGATTTTTTACTAAATGTCTTGTATAGTGAAAGCTGAACCTGTCTTAACTTGCAACTTAGCTCTACCATGGTATGGGACGGAATAGAAGCAGGATACGAGGGCAGTAGTGGTGCACCTGGGCTGCTCACAAAAAAAAATTCAGACGTTTGCATGGTAATGTAACCTTTTTGCATGGAACTTTAGTTATTAAAACTATTGCCAACCTTGAACTGTGCCTACAGTGTAAATCTAATCTTGCTATTGATGGTTCTAGATCTTGACTACCCACATAGTATGCCTTAAAGGGACTGTGGGCACGGTCAAAAGTGTAAACTGCACTGTGCTTTGGGGGGAGAGTTAATACATTTGCTGAATTATCAGTATTGGTCTAAAGGACCGCATTTCTTAGTTAGCAGTCGCTAGTTTGTTCAGAGCAGTAATTGAACATGAATCTGAGGTCTGCAACACTACTTTGTCTTCTCATGAATCCTGTGTAAATCAAGGCATTTCAATTGTAGACTGACCTTCGTTTATAAGACGTCTGTCCTCATCCAGGTCTGTCCATTCCTTGAGGATCAGTACTCATTGGTGTGAATATGTCCATTGGTCACCACAGATCTGTCCCTACTCCACATTCCCTGATGCTGCTGAAAGATCTGCCATGATGCATTTCCCGTTAACTTGTGCTCTGTTCCAGTCGGTGCAGTACATGGCCTGCCTGATTGTCACGGATAGAAGTACTTGAAACATGGGGTTTAATACCGCTGCTTTTTCATTGTAGTTCACTGGGTTCAAATGAATTTTGATAAAAAGATAATTAAAACCATTGTAATGTAGAATTGGTAACATTTAACAAAAAGATAATAAAAGCAATCGTACACCACAGACCATCACAGTTCACTGTTCTGTTGATGCGACTAGTACTGCCACCATTTAATCTCCGTTTGGTGCAGCACTCATTGCGTTGAAGGCCCACGGCAGTGTGATTCCCAAGACTGGAATTGTATGTAGTGGAAATCTCCTGAGGTCCACTGAATACTTTTATGTTTACACGCTCGGCCCTTTTATTGACACTTTGGCCATTATATTGTTTCTAATGGTGAGGCGCTTCATCAAAGTGTATGGTTAACATGGCGCTTTCCGAGGTTAGCTTTGTAGCCCTTCCTAAGACTTTTAACTTTGCCACGTATTGTCTGCTCCTATTTCCAGCTTGATGAGTAAATGTATTGATAAATGAGATGTGGTGGGATGTTACTCAGTATAAAATGTGAACTAGTTTCCATCTATACTTTATCAGTCGCATCAGTTGTCTTCAGCTACACATTATAATGAATAGGAAGAGTGGGAGTACTTCAGAAAGTGCTCACTAGGTGTTAAAGGAGATCTCTAGAAATAATTTTTCCAACCATTATCTCGTTAAGCAATTTAATTGGTACATCCATTCTAGACCTTTACGCTCCTCGTTCATGTAAAACATTGTTGTTCCTAAATTTAGATTGGACCGCTGAGGTGGAAGAAGCTTTGTGGAATGTACTGAAAAATTATGGAATTCTCGTCCCCTTGATCTGAAACGCCCAAAACCACCTGCATTTCAGGAGAGCATTAAAAACATGGCTCTCGGTCTCCTCAGTCACTCGCACCTTTTTCAGGCAGCGCCAAGACATCTTCGGGTATAGAGCGCTGTACAAAACCCAATAACATAACATTTCGTAATTCGAATGTCTAGCCCTAATATAATATAGCTATGGGCTGATGCCCATACTTGGACCAAACTTCCCAGACCCTTATTATTCGATTTACTGTTTAACACAGTAAGATGTCTGCATCAAATGTTACTACAAGACAGTTACTCCTAATGCCCTTGTTATTTCGAACTTCGCAAAGAATATGTAAGTTGTGTAACTTGAGCAGTCTGCTGCTGTTCTTTCCGACACTTCAGAACGGTGCAGCAAGCAGGTTTGTCAAGTGACCTGAACTGAATACAAAAAACTGCATGTTCTTGTGCAGAATGTGTGGGGGAGGCTTGAAATGTACAGTGCGCGTTAAAAATATTCATGTTAGCTATGAGTCATTGCCACTTCCCCGCCACGGTTAGCTGCAGAAATGCGAAGCTTTTGCGGCTTGGTTTGCCATTGCATTTTGGTAGTCGTGGGTAATGCTATCACGCTTGGACGGTAGCACTCAGCTGTCTTTATTTTTTTCTTCGCAGGAAATGAACGCCTCCTGAGAAACTAAACCGGAGTTTGTGAAATATGGAAGCATAAATTGACTTTGCACAGCACTAGGAATGGGTGAGGAAAACTGACCACGCAGGACTTGAAAGCTTCAATGCTAGTCAGCCTGAACAGTGTGAAAGGGACAACTACCATGGTGACACTAATTACAGAAAAGCTGCAGAACCAGAGCTTGGATGATCCAACCTGCAAAACCTACAGTATTAATCTGGTAAGGCTGCTCTACTATATAAAAAACAAAACAAAAAAAACCGTTAAATTGAATATGCACGTGGCATTAGGAGCCACAGAGCTCTGATGTTGTGATAGAAGCGGGAAATTTGCAAATTAGCTGTCGGGTACCTAAAGTTGGATCAGTTTTCTATAAATTATCAAAGCAGCTTCCATCCACAATGGTAGAACATCCCATACGTAGTCCATTATGTCCGAGTGAGAAATTACATATGATAACCACTGAAGAAAACTAGTTTGTGAGGTAAGTGAAGAGTAAGGACATGTTTTATGCAGCTAGAGATTTATTGAATGCATGCACCCTGCCTTTGAGCATCACATTGTAAGTTTTAGCCAGTATGGTCATTAAAAAAATTGGTTTCCTCATCTTGATATTCTTTCCTCACCACTCCGTTTTTGTGGAATATTTTCAGCAAAATTCCTTCCTTCAAGTTGACTTCAAGTCAGACGCAAAATAACTGAGCCTATAACAAAGTTCCAGATCAAAGCTCTATTTAAAGGAATACATCTATATGGCTGTGTTGATGGATAATTTGAAATCTGTACTTGGTGTATTCATTTAGCTCCAAAGCACATACTGTAAGAGGTAGAAGTGTCTGCTTGCATGGTCAGTTTCTTCTTTAACTTTCGCCATCAATGACTTTCACAACTAGCTGAAAGTCAGTGGCAGCGAGTGGAGGTCACTAGATTTGGCTTGCGTTGGTGGTTCAGGCACTTCTTTGAAGCGGAGCCTGATCTGCATGTGCATATGTCAATCGCCATTGCTGACTGATCCAGTACAGATATATTTACTGAAGTTCTTCTTGAAGGATTTCAGAGAGTAGACAGTCTGTTTCTAGAAAGACGACTCATTTTTGAATGTTAGTTGCCTCTTCGAGACCTTTTTTCTGACATTTGGTTCTCATATAATTTAGTATACCTACAGAAAGGAATTCAGATTGAAGCTCAGCTAAGTAGAAGCACTTAATCTATATTCACATATTTGCTAGTGTTGGAAGTTTTTACAAGATTCTGAACACGATACGCCAAGGAAGAGTTTATCAGCGTAACTAACTCCTTCGCCTTAGCTCATACCTGAGACAAAATATGCGGTCACCCTTGTGTTTGACCCTAAATTTTGGGTTCATTCAGTGCCTGATTCTGAATAATCAATTGGATAGATGTGCTCATCTGGAGCTGATCAGTAAATTTCTGTAGACCTCTACTGTGGGCCAAGAATTGCAGAATATACAATTCTTCGAACATAAATACATTTTACAGTTATATTAGCTTTATCTTATTAATAGATACAGAATGAGGGCTTTAGTACAAAATTAAGAATATCTTGTTTCTCTTGGAGCACAAAAAGTGATGGCTGTTTACCTGTTTCGAAACGATAAAGGTAGCAGTCTGTTTTTGACATGGAGGATCAGCCTTTTATAAATTAAGCCACCGAAATTGCCAATGGAACGCACTATGGCTTCAAGGCTTTAGCCTCTAGTTCATGCACAGGTATGTGTGACAAATCGAGATTTGCTGTAGGGTCATCCATACATGGACTGCTGCTTTTGGCTCTTCATGAGTGTAAAAAAACTCCTCTGTCTGCACTCCCCCACTAACAGTGCTCTGTCAGTGGTGTGTAACACTTCATTCGTCAAAGAAGCACAAATGGCTGGAGGATGAGGAATGAGGTGAACCCCTCACTGTCACTAGAAGCTTAAAGCAAGCACTGGCAATACCAATAGGTCTAGCTTTAAATGAATGATGCATGCTAGTGTGAAGCATTACAATTAAATAGCTTAGGAATGGATATGTATTTGTGTGGAAGCAAACCACTGTATAGTGATATTGGTTAAAGGCTCAGGTGACAATTGCACTGTTAAGCCAGATCTCAACATCCATGTAGGTTAATGACTGCCCTCCACTCATTTGTGCTGCTGCCCGATTAAAAACGACATAAAATGATCTAGTTATACAAGACACTTTAATAGCATTCCAGTGCCATGTGCGTACCCATAAAAATTAAAGTTTAGGCAGTTGGATAAATAAAATTATCACAGCTGCATAGAGGGCAAACACTTTTTTAGGGGAAGCACACAACTTCTGCCCAATCAAAACGTGTACTCCTGGGTCCAAACGTGGGTGTAGCTAAAGCCCCTCTAGTGATGTTCACTTAATTGTCTGGTGAGAGCTGTACTGTCAAGCCAGACCATAATGATGCCCCTCTTGCTGCTTCCTCAAGTAGTTGCTCAGTGAAGAGAACTATGCAGCCTGCGTGCTATGTGATAATAGAACAAACTATGCACCCAGTCTTAGGCTTTTTACTTCTGTATGATAGTTAGAGGGCTCATTCGATGATAACTTGCAGCCTATAGATATATCCATGAAGGAAGCACACTACACATTATGGGCAAAGTGTGTGTACTTTCTCATCCTTGTATGGTGGAAATAAACTGTACATTCAAGGTTGGAGTGAAACTTCTAGTTTCAGATGCTCTGTGAAGACTGCACTTAGTTTTCACAGTATGTCTGGGACATTGGACTGCACCTCATAAGATGGAGTTGCTTTTGCAGTTTTCTGATGGGGCAAAGTTAAAAGGAAACGGTTTGATCAGTTTGACTTGTTAGAGAACTTGGTTTTGTCTTAAGCCACATCATGCTTGACTATTAAGTGCATCCTTCCCCAATTTAGTTTTTCACAAGACTGTCAATTTAAACTTGCAGAATAACTAGGGAGCAAAGTTGCGGATGACTCTGGCGGACCAATTGATTATTACTAGCAGTTGCATGAAAATGCACAGAAGCTAATCCGATAAGTGGTGGACCGTGTTTTCATGGATATCTTCAACTGATGAATCTTTGCTTTCAGGGACAATTTTAAAATGTTCGTATGCATTCACATTGCTTGCAAGGAAAGCAGCACAGAAGTGAGTTTCAGCATTATATCCTATTTTTGACCACCAGCCCATCACCTGTGGATCTGTACAAACGTGACTGAATTTATTTGAAGCGGAATGCTCATGCTGCTCTACCACCTAATTTGTTCAGCCTAGCTTGTGTTCTAAGAACATGTTCTTCAGATTAAATTGACATCTCGGATTCAAGTAAACCTTTCCCACTGCTGCTCCTTTCTGTTTCTCCCCCCCCCCCCACTTTGGTTTAGAGCAACTATACCGATCATTGGTTGGGATTCTTCTTTTCTGCTTTTTTAAGTTTTGCAGTAGTGCGCTTCTTTTGGGAACTGAATTTGTAAGTGTTGGTAGATCGTGTATAAATCTCCCTTTCAAGAGACTTCACCATTCACAGTGCTTCTGAATCCCAGGGTTCTGCATCGCACAACTCATTTCGTGAGCCGCCTTTCTCCTGCATTATAATCCTATTTTGCACTGAAAGAGGTTTCCTAATACATAAATACCCTTGAAAACGGCTTGTCTATAGTGAAAATTGCCTAAGGCATTTTGTCCCCTTGGTTTTTGACGCAAGAAGTTTGTCTTGACCACACATTTCTCTAAAGTGGTCTTATTAATTGTGTTAGAAATGGGGGTCTCTAGTTGGCAGAGGTAGGTAGGTACCTTTGTCCAAATAGGAACCCCTGCTTCTAGTCAGGGTAAGGGGGTTATGCACTTTATATAACCCCTGCTCACCCCCTGGGTAGCTTGGCACGAGCAGGAAGACTTATCCCAAAGGCAATGTGTAAAGTATTTGTACTCCAAACACACAGTAATACAATGATAACACCACAAATGAACACCACACCAGTTTAGAAAAAGAAAGTATCTTTATCTAAACACTAACAAGACCAAAACGACAAAAATCCAACATGCATGTAATGAGTGACTTTAAAAGTGTTCCAAACCACTTGGTCCACAGAAAACTGTGGATGCGTGACTTTTCACAAAGTACCTGTATATGCGTCAAAATTCACAAGGCCATACAGCTGCAGAGATGGGAAGCGTCAAAGGGATGCGTCAGTTCCTGAGACCTTGGGGAGGCGATGTGACAGTTCTGCTGCACGCAGAAGTGATGCGCCGAATCCGGTCTGTAGGGGGAAGTGATGTCTACTCCAAGATGATTCTGGTCTGCGGGTGATGAGTCGGGGAAAACTTGCTGCACAGGTGTGATGCATGGAAATCCGGGATGCGTCTGTGATCGATGCGGCAATGTCTGTTTCTTCAGCCGCAATCTCTCGATGCGTCGGTTCTTGCAGCCGAGACGGGCACTGGGTCGGTTCTGGCGCAGCGATGCATTGAGATTCTTCTCACACAGCGGTGCTGCATCGGGAAAACCGCCACAAGAAGAGCGATGAGTCGACTTCTTCAGTTCTTCTTTTCTTCCAGCTCTCAGCAGAAGGAACAACCTCCAGAGGCCCAGTACTGGAACAGGCACCTCCTGGCAGGTCAGAACTCTCAGCAGCAGAGTTCAGGGGCGCTGGGGTGAAGTCTGTGTCCCTGAGACTTCAGAACAGGAGGCCAGCCCACACAGGCCCATGGAGATCTTCAATCAGGTTCACAGCAAAGAAACCGCAACTACTGGCCAACCCCACACAGCAAAGGGGCAGTACTCCTCCTCACAGCTCTTCAGCTCTTCTCCTTGGCAAATGTTCCTCTTGAGTCAAGAAGTAATCTAAAGTTCTGGGGTTTAAGGTGTAATACTTATACCACAAAATGTCTTTGTTCTCTTTGTGCAAGGGTCTCTTAGCCCAGTCCAAACCAATTCTGTCCTCACTGGTGCAGTATGACCACAGGGGTTGGAGATCGCATTGTGCAAGGGAGACAGGCCCTATTCAGGTACAAGGAAATCTCCTCCCACTAATCTAAATTCCACACAGGTCTATTCAGCTCAGCTGAGTCATCCAGGAAGGGCCAGGCACACCTCAACGCCCCCCCCCCCCCCTCTCCCACAGTGGCTGTCTACAGTGAATGCACATCCCCTGTCACTCCAGAACCAGACAGTCATTCCACAAACAGGCAGAGGCACACAATGATTAAACAAGAAAATCCCTACTTTCTAAAAGTGGCATTTTCAAACACACAATTTAAAAACTATCCTTACTAAAAGATGGGTTATTGAATTCGGAGTTCAGAGCCTAAACTTTTTCTCTATCTTGTCCCAATGGGAAGTTGTACTTGTAAGATGTTACAAAGTATTTCCCATTCTATCCTATGGGACAGATAGCCTTTCAATAGTGAAACACGAAATTGGCAGTATTTCACTATCAGGACATGTCACACACACTAGCACATGTCCTACCTTTCGGGTACGTTGGGCCTACCATAGGGGTGCCTTACATGTAAAAAAAAAAGGGAAGGTTGGGGCCTGGCAAGTGGATGCACTTGCCAGGTCGACATGGCAGTTAACAAACTGCACACAGACACTGCAGTGGCAGGTTTGAACTGCACACAGACACTGCAGTGGCAGGTCTGAGATCTTTTCAGGGCTACTCATGTGGGTGGCACAATCAGTGCTGCAGGCCCATTAGTAGTGTTTGATTTACAAGCCCTGGCACACTTAGTGCACTTTACTAGGGACTTACCAGTAAATCAAATATGCCAATCATGAGAACCAACTGAACACAGCGAGTGCTTGCACTTTGACACTGAACAGCAGTGGCAAAGTGCCCGAAGCATCTAAGCCAGCAAAAACTAAATCTAGCACAGCATCAAAAATACAAGAGGTAGAGGCAAAAAGTCAGGGGAAGCCACGCCAAAGATGCCAAGTCTAACAAATTGCAAGCTGCAAGATTAACTTAGCTTCGGTTTCTGCAGCAGCCCTCAGGATAAACTTGTTGATTTTATTTTCACTTGTTCATGCACAACACTTTTTTGTGGACAATTGCCTGGATTGCAATTCTCTTCACCAAATGTTTTGTGTACTTTATCAGTTTTTCTATTTCAATGCACTGTTCATCTCCAACTATTTCCCAACGCCTAATCTAATGGAGCTGGGGTTTTGTTTGCCCTAATTGTACTCGTGATTAAAAAGTTGCCCATTTCATTATGCCTGGTTATTTTGTTGCCTTTTTATAGTGAAACTACAAAGCATAGGTACACTTTTGTGAACCAGAGCTCACGAGAGCAGCGGAACCTATGCCAGACTAGTGTTGCTCAGCGCACACTGCCTTTTGAGGATGCCACAACTTAGGAATGTTTGGGTGTGATATAGGCTATTTATCACACGTCTTTTTAATGAGAAACATACGATTCATGATCAATGATAACTGTTTTGAATTGTGCTTTCAACCAATCAGGCAATTCCATAGGTCTGCATGTTAGTCAATGCTGCTCAGTGGCAGGAACTAGAAATGGAAACAATGGCTCCCTAGAATTAATTCACAACAATTGTCACTTATTGAGGCCTCTTGCTGTGTCATGGGTATCCTACCGGATTACAGCAGTAGGAGTTTCAGTCGCCAATCTTAAAAAGAGAAGATGATCAATGAATAACGTGCTTCCCTAGACGGGAGAAACATCATCCCAGCAACTGAATATCTTCAAATTCAGTGGGAATGTCAATGTATTTACCACGCAGGCACAGTAAAAGATAAGTGACGGCAATAACCGTGACAAAATACCCAGCGAGACAGTAACTTAAAAGTTAGTACGCAAAGAAAATGCTTTTTCTACATCTGGACTTGTAATTACCGAACAATTCCACTCCTATTCGTAATGTCACCCTTTTGACCCTTAGCGCTGCTAATCCCATGGTCTCAGGACATAAGGGACACCTGTTGGTGTGTACGCTACAGAAAATCATAATTAATGGCGCTTGGCTATAGTACTAGTCCTATATCGAACGTTATATTTGACAATTAGTGTCGTAAAAGGTTTCACTCACATTAGTAGATAAGGAACCAATTTGTGTAAATTCAAGAGAACTCTAAATGAGATGAGTGGGTGAAAAATGTAAAGGGCGTGTTTGTAATGACCATAGTGTTGCATGCGGAATTGTTTACTGGGTCACTTGCTTATCACAGAGAACCACTCTGCTGTGACTCAGGAAACAGTACGGCAGACGAAGCTGCTGCTGAAGAATACATCGAAAATGAATCTAAAAAGGGGCTCAGAGCTAGTTAACTCTCAAAGTGCAATATTAGTCAAATGTGTCAGTTTGAAAGTATGCAATGCATTTACCTGGTCACTCATCTGAGACACCACTAGATGAGTTATCAGTGAAACAGATCAAGAGTGGCGGCTGGAGGAATAAATACAAACCATGTCAGAGATTCAAAATAGCTGTATAACTACTTGAGGATGGAGAATGACCAGCATGTTTGTGTTTACCTGCAGGATTAGAATCTCAGGGCTGTATCTGCGGTCAGCGCACTGTTCATCGTGGGATTAAGAGTGCCACAGCGTGTAGTCCCCTATTGGAATAAAGGGCGCAGCGCGCTGTTGAAGCATGCAACTGAACTCTAGAGTGCAAGAAACCAATGCGAGAACTTTCTCACTTGTCGAGAGAAAAAGTTAAACTTTGGGAGCAAATTGAATGTTTTAAGTGTGAACCAGTCCCACAGGACTGAAGCGGAGGTTCAAGCTATAGTACAAGGTTGGAGCCCAGAAACCTCATTTTTCATGACAAAATGAATATACAACTGTCTAATGACTACACACCAGTACTGAGAAGAACACAATATACTGTGCTAGTCACAGGCAGTCTGTGTACAATGTTATACAAGCGGTATACACATTGATCAGTGATGTGGAATACTACAGTACTGTGAAGAGAATCATTATGCCGACAGTGTACAGTCCTTATGGCTCCATCCAGTTTGTACAATCTACCATACTGGACTGGGGGCTTCACATGAGGCATCCCAATTTAGTGGAGATTACAATCTCCAGTTATGCAAGATTCGTTTCTGTGCTGTTATAAATGCCGTTTATTGATAGACCAATGGGTACACGATGACAAGATCACAAGCAGCAACAGCATTCCAGTGACTGTGCAACCTGCCGTACTGACAGGAGCAGGCTAGTTCTGCATCACCAGAAGTAGTACTGTTGTCAAAGCAGGAGATTTTGCTTCTGTTTGCTGAACAATTAAAGACAATGGATTGTCAGTGAGACCGAAACAGTTAGAGATATGGGACACCCTTCTGTTTGGCTTGCAGGTCTTAAAACGCTCAACTATGCTGATTATGTTCGCTAGATAGCCCTTATCTAGTGTCTAGGAGCACAGGCTATTTCCCCCTTGAATACACGGACAAACCTAATAGGTCGGGTCATTCTGTGTCTTGGAAGTACTTTGTGTTAAGCTTATATGCGAGTGGCTTGGAACCTGTGCAGACATCTGCTGTATAATTTAGGAGCCATGGGGTGTTGGCGTACAAAATCCTGCCACCTGTTCCGGATCTCTTTGGTGTTTTTTTTTTTTCTATTGACCCAAAAGCAATGGCATTTTTCGATGGGTTATTTTAACTGCTCTGTGCCAACCTTCAGTGACTTGTTTTGAGTCTCTGCATGTGGACCGTTTCAGTAGCCGCTTTGCTGCCTAGGATTATTGCACCGCCCTAAACTGCCTGCGGTTTAATTGACAGCCCAGTGATGCCCAGCAGTTGTGCGATCTGTAACTTGCGATCTGTAACTTATAACAAATCGTGCTTCATTGGCAAATGCTTAAAATCAGCATATTCAGTGCACCATACAAAATTGAGCCTAGCACACAGAATGCGTGCCTCCTTCTGGTTGTTTTAGGCTCCCGCCAGTTGCAGGACCTTGAACTCTGGGTTCTGCTGCGAATGCCTAAAGGTTTAATGGCCATCACCTAGGCACTGGACATCTTATTCACTGCACTACTCCGGTACTGCTGGATTATGCTTCAAACAACTTGTCATACAATGTGAATCCCTTACCTACAAGGCTTGCATTACTTTACAGGCATCGACTCCAATGTTTACATGACATCCATAAATCGAGTTTTCAAATGTTTATTTTGCCAAAGACTGCAAATGAGGAAAGTGTTTTCGTGACTGCAAATACCCAATTTTACTCTACGTATTCATTTTGATACCTTTGATATATATCTCTTGTATGTTTCTTACTTCATCCTTTTTATCTCCTGCATTTTCTGCCCATGCTTTGTGCGCATCTGAACTTAATGCAGGGGGCTGCTTCCGCTAGGATGATCTTATGCACCAGGAGTAGAAGAAAATCGATACGTTTTAACTTGTGCATATTTTACGTCTTTGTCCTCTTTGTAATCATCAATGATGGCCTCGTGACAAAACCCCAAAGACTAACTATGAATCACACATTTAGGAAGGAACCGTACTGGTGGAGCAGACTTGTTCTAACCCCTTTGGCTTGTTTCTTGTTCTCCTTTGCACGGTGAAGGCCAAATGACATTTGGCAGCATTATTCATTGCTAGATGATGAACCTGAGACACCTTAAGGCATGCTAGAGCCCTGTATGATTTATGTATGTGGAAATCCTACCTTTTACAACTCTTTCTGACACTAACCTACACCACGAGATGCTAATAGATAAATTAGCACCCCATTAGTAAAGTTTTTTAGAAACTTAGATGGATAGTAAATTCCTAGTACCAAAAGGCTAACAAACCTGCCTTTAATCTCTACCGATTGCTACAAACTTGAGCCGCCAAATCCCCTCAAACGTCTTCTTGGGCAGCAACGGTGAGCGCGCCTTTCATAGAGTTGCGTTCAGGGTTTATTGGTGGGATCCTCAGCTGAACGACAGGATCTCTGGAACCCAGTGCCTTCTCCTGAGCAACTTAATTTGGTGTTTTTAACACTATTTGCGTTTAAAAATGGGAGAAATGTCAGTTTTCTAGCTTACCAGACACAAGGCCACACTATGAAGATGTACTTTCCTGACATAATGAGAACGATGGTGCAGAATTCACTAATGCCTAGGCAGAGTTGCAGGCTTTCACATATTGCAGAAGGCAGGTAATGGCAGATATTAGACTTATGTAGTATGTAAGCAACACAATTATGATGACCCACCAAAAACGTTCACATTGAGTTCTTTAGTACAGAAACTGGTCATGTTTGCTCAGAGCACAGGTCTTGGATGGTGATAGAGCCAAGCAAGACTAGATATGTATCGTTTTGCAGCATGATTCCTTCTCTGGATCACATGCTGTGCATTATTCCGCCATCTAGTGGTTGGGTCTGGAATTCTTTTTTTTATTTTTTCCCCCTTTTTTGGGGCGTCGTCCACCACAGTTTGGTGCTTAGTCCATCCCTTGTGTGACGTCAGATAGCACCCTGGAAGTTCCTGTGCGTGGTAGCCATCTTCAGATTCTTTTTTCTGCTGTTGGGTCTGGAAGCAAAGGTAGACACTCCGAAGTTTTAGACAAAATCCCCGAAAGAAAAAGAATTCGAGTGATAAAACCATTGGTCATTGACTGAAGACACTGGAGAAGGAGAGACCTCCGGATACCTTTCCCCATCTGGGGACCCTGACGGAGCAATGACGCAGATGGATCAAAAGAGGTCCAGGTAAGGGCCATGGAAAATACCCCTTTCAAATTTTGCCCAGTGCCACCACAAGTTTGCACAACGCGATCCACACAACGTTTGTAACCTCTGCCTGAGGAGGGATCACAAGGATAAGGACTGCGAGGCCTGCGCGGTGTTCGTGTCGAAGACTCTCAAGGCACACGGAAAGCAGAGGGACGACAATACGCAGCCATGCTCCAAAGCCAGAAACAATCATCGCTGAGGGACTTGTGCCTCTCGCGAAGAGGGCGGCCAGGGAGTGTCTGTAGAATCGACACATGTGGAGGGTGGTGGTGGGGCGGGGGGGGGTTCTGGTGTCTATCCTTGAAGGTGACGAAGGACACAGAGCAGTGGCGTTGCAAGGGGGTGGGGGGTCCACTGTCGGCAGCAGGAGTTTTGGGGGCAGCACTCTTACTTGTGGGGGTGGCAAACGCAGGATTCATTAGCCAGCAGCCCCCCAGTCCCCTCCCCCGCTTTTACAGGTGCCGAGGGACGGCATAGGCCTAGCTAGGCCACTGACCCAGAGAAAAAGAACAAGGTAAGAAATCCTCACCCGTCGGAAACCAAGGGCCCCAAAAAGAAGGCGCAAAAGGCAGCCCAGGCGTCGAAGAAAACTATGCCCGAGGGTCAGCCGCGACCAAAAGAAACCCATGAGCCCCATCCCAGGAATACAGACCAGGGAAGATTATCGAAATTGACGAAGACAGGCGCTTAACGAGAGGCAGCGATGGGAAAGACCACACCCTCAGAGGCAGAATCCACCACACCCAAGAAGAGGATCTCCCCGGCCTCAGACACCAAAAGGGCTCTCGATGTGGAGAAAGATGCCTGGAAGCAGAAATCGCGGCACTCCAACAAAAAAAGGAGTTTGAGGCCCTGAAGGAATTCAGAATTCCCACGAAAACCACAGTTGCTGCCGAAAACGCAGAAGAGGAGGAAGATATCCTTGAAGGTCCGGCAACCCCCGAACCTCACAAAGAGCTCAACGCTCCAGAAGAGGAGCCAGCCTTGGGGACTTTCGAGGAAGAATGGAACGACCTCAACACACACAGCCCGGAAGAGGTCTGTAGCTATCCCTCAAAGGCTTTGCCACCAGACGACATAGCCTTCTACAACCGCCTCATCAAAAGAGAAGCTGATACTTTGGGGTCCCCTTAGAGGAGGAGAGGCTCCTGCTTCCTCCGAGAGACTTAAACACCATCCACCAAGGGGACACAATACCTCCCAATGCTACCAAGCACCATGGACCAGAACAAGTAGGCTTTCAAGGAGCCTGCCTCAGCAAAAGGGGTACCCCAAGGGTGGAGAAAAATGCAAGCCTTCCACAAAAGGCCCTAAATTCATTCAGGTAAACAGTGGCAGACTCCATTGTCACCACGGCAAGAAGCAACGCTCACTCCTCCACTGGCCCACCTACATAGAAAGAAAGCAAAAGGATGGACATGGTGAGAAAAATGGAGGAGGCAGCAACGCAGTGGTGCATTGCAAACTCCAATGCCCTCAACAGGTATGGCCACCAACAATGGGACGGCATAGAAGAACTGATGTACAAGCTCCCAGAAGAGGATAAAAAGAGCAAAATCCATCATACAGGAGGGAAAAAACATAGCAAACACCTGCCTGAAATCAGCCCAAGATGCAGCCGATACAGCCAGCAGACAAATGTGCACAGGCGCAACGTTAAGAAGCCATGCCTGGCTCTGAATTTCAGGCTTCAAGCAAGAGGTCCAAACCTCAATTAACAAACCCTTCACAGGAGATTCACTGTTTGGAAGTGTGGTTGATGAATCCCTTCAACAAATAAAGGACAATGAGACAGCCAGGGCTATGGGAGCCCTGCAACAGCGGGGCACCTTCAAGAGAGGGTTTAACCTCAGAAAGCCCACAGGAAGGGGAGTCTTCTCAACAGGCCAACAGCAAACACAGGGCAGCGGACAGCTATCAAACCAGCAGTCCGGATACCAAGCATGGCAACAGCAACCAAGGCAGCCCTTTGGAGGCAGAGGAGGAGCCAGGGGACAACCCTCGAAGGGGGAGGAGCAAACTCTAGGTGACTTGCACACAACACAAGCCCCCCACGCAACACCAGTCGGAGGCAGAATAGCGCACCACCTACTTCAGTAGGAAAATATCACCACAGACAGTTTCCTTTTAAATGTTGTACGCCGTGGCTATTGTATAGAACTAACAGACAAACCCCTACCAAAGCTACCTAAGAAGAAGTTCCAAAGAACAGAACTCTTATAATTAAGAAGGGAAATAAAGAAGCTCCTTCCCAAAAAAGCAATAGAGACCGTACCAAGGAGGGAACTCTACAAAGAAAACTATACACCTTACTACCAAACCAAGATCTCACGCTAAGACCCATCTGAGACCTCAGATTCGTAAACCAGTTCATTTACACGCAGCATTTAAAAATGTCAACACTACAGGAGGTAATCCCACAGCTACAAAAAGGGCATTTCATGGCAGCAATAGATCTAAAGTACGCCTATCCGTACATCCCCCAAGCTCACGACATACCTCAGGTTCTTCCACGAGAACACTCACTTACCAATTCAAGGTCCTGCCCTTCGGGATAAAATCGGCACCAACAGTGTTCACAAAGTACCTAGTAATGGTTGCGCCATCCCTAAGGAGAGGAATCCATGTCTATCCCTACCTAGACAACTGGCCGGTGAAAGCGAATTCAAAGCAAAGATGACACGCACACACACACACACACACACACACACACACACACACACACACACACACACCACCACCACCCCCCCCCCCCCCGGTTCAAATAAACCAGTGTCGTCAACAAAGCGAGAACAAGGAAAGACATTCCTAGTAGCAAGATTAAACTCCAAGGTTGCACGGGCATACCCGACCCAGGGGAGAATACAAGCTATCAGACAAACTCACCTCTACCAGAAGGGTCAGTCTCCGACAGTGAGGACTGTCATGAAACTCATGGGCATGATAGCATCTTGCATTCCCCTCATCACTCATGCACACCTCCATATGCGCCCTCCGCAGGAGTGGCTATGCAGCAGTTAGTCACAGATCACAGGGAGTTGGGAGGAAATAGTGGTTGCAACAGGGTTCAGATGGAGATACAATTGTGGGCATCAAAGAACACAAAACTAGGCAGATCTTTCAAAACACCAACTCCCTCAGTGACTATCAAAACAGATGCGTCCCACAAGGGTTGGGGAGCACATTCAATGAAATCTGAGGGTACGGGGTCAATGGAATGATAGACTCCATAAATTACATCTTCCTACAGATGAAGACTGTTCCAGCAATCAAGGCATTCCAAGCCAACATAGGAGGGAAGACAGTATTGATCCAGATGGACAATACCACGACAATGCTTTACCTCCACAAACCAAGAGGAACAAAATCATTCACCCTAAGCAAACGAGCTCTGGAAATATAATATGGAAATGGGCCAATTCAAGGAATTGGCCTACAGACAATTCACCTGCCAGGAAAGAACACTGAAGCAGATCAACTCAGCAGACCGAACAGCAGCTCCCACGAATCCGAGATAAAACAAAGGAGCCTGCAACAGGTCTTCAACCTCTGGGGAACTCCAGAAATAGACCCATTCACAACAGTGGAGAACAAGAAGTGCCAATCCTTCGCCTCCAGGTTTCAACGTTTTCCCCCAATTCCTCTACTACAAATGGTTCTGGGGAAAGGCAGACAACCAGGAACAAACCTAATCCTCCTAGCCCCTCAATTGACAAGACCAACCTGATACTCAAGCCTACTCGAACTATCCAGGAGACAAATGATCAAATTCAAGGCAGACAAGGACCTTCTCACCATGAAAAGGGGTCAAATTTTTCACCCGGAACCAGCAACACTTAGCCTAGCAGCCTGGCGCCTGAATACATATAGTTCGGACATTTGAACTTACCGCAAAGAACAATGGAAATACCAAAGGAGGCAGCAGCACAAGTACAACTAACAGTAGTATTGATGGTGGTTGGCCTCAAACTAACCACTAATCTGCACTAGCGAAGAGGATGATCTTTTAGGATATTGCTTTGTATTTTAGATATAAAACCAAATTGTAAAACCTTCTTTTAAAATGAAAATGTTGCTTTTATTTTTATTTTGCCTAGGTGATGGTCCTGGGCTTCCAAAAGTGATTCAGTGGGGTGTCCACAACAGTTCAAAGGTTAAGAACCTCTATTCTACAGTATATAGTTAATGTATGTAACAGTTGGTACGCTTAACTACCTTTGTATTATTATGACTTGTGATAGTAAGGCTGTGCACAAGTCTGGTGTCTTTATTATCCCATTTAGCTCCCACATTTTCCAGAGTTGCATTTTTCTAAGTTACTCCTATTCCGTCTCTTTCAATTCATCGTTCAAGGTGTGCTTTTGAGTATAATTTTTTTTTTTAAACCCAGGAATCTGTTTACCTTTCAACTGACGTTTTTCTTCATGAACTAGCTTAAATCTGTTTTCACTCAAATTTCAAGTAATCTGAAAAGTTTTGAGAATTGAGAAACAAACCTGTTTCTCTTCAACGAGCTAGCCCTTCATATATCTTCTAAAGCAGATGTTTTAGCCTCTTGTCCATGTAGAGTAATAACTTCACATTGCGGCTGCTGTGAAAGTACAAATTTCTGCCATCAGTAATTATGCATTTCCTTTACCATGATCTTTGGTTCTTTTGCAGTGCACATATGTAGTTTAGTGTTGAGTTTGTGGCTTGGTTTCAAGGAATTGCACAGGGCTTTCTGGTCCCTCAATGTCTAGTCCTTGTCTGTTAATGAAGCTCTTGTTGAAAAGTTATCAGTCTAACATTAATACCTGCTAATCTCTCCCCTGTCTACCATTTGAACATTTGTGGAAAGCAGAGTCTCTTTCTTGGATTTAATTGACAGCAACTGCATTGATAATTCAGTTTTGTAACTTTGTGTAACAAGGGCATTAATCTTTTAGTTTTCATTGAATCTTTGATAACAAGCTCATATGTTTGACTTTGACAATCTACTCTACATTATTGACCAGATAAGGTGTCCCTCTCCAATTGTTGCTCTGTACATTTGTGATCATTAGGATTTTTCGTCTTCAATAGCCGACTATATTAGTGGGTACTTATGGCCCGCTCTAACCTAAATCTGCATCAATCTGTCGTACACCCAACTTCATGTCACATATGAGCTACGGAGGGTTGCAACTTGTGACCAGCTGTGTGTTCTCAGTACTCTGAGATGGCCTGTAACCCTCTGAGTTCTGGATATTCATTGGTTTGTATAGTGTTAAACTTCTTGAAGGCCCTGCATGAGCCCACGTATCTTGGCAGAAGTACAGAGATGTAGCAGATTTCGAATGCTACTTAGTGAAGTTCTTGCTTGTACTCATGCTTACGTGACCAGCTCACCAAAATTTCACATAGCTATAAAATCCTTCAAGTTTTGGTCACGTTTGTATTGACAGTGGTGTTTATATAACACAAAGAAGGCATACTGATGCATGGTCATGAACCCCCTTTTAAAATGCACCCATGATCTATAAACCACCATGCAGAACCTTCAAATTACTTCATGACTGTTTAATCTGCAGTGCAAACCCCCCAAAGCAGATTACAGAATGACCATCTTGGTGGTGTTAGTGTAGCTATTCCTCGAATATACGGGACTTGTAGGGTTCACACATCAGATGGACATTCACCTGTACAAATTGTCACTCAAGTCATTCTCCATGTGCTTTGACAGTCCTGAAGCATTGAGCCTTAAAACCCGGTTCAGCATTATTGGTACTGGTGATCACTCTGAAGCCGTTTGTGGCTGGTAACAATTTACAAATCTTGCATATGTATTTTTTTCCTTTGAATTTCTGGTTCCGATCTACTTTGTGTCTCAAGCATTTCTACAAAGTGGCATCAGTCTACTTTTCAACTTTACTCTTCAAAAAGAAATTACTTTGATCCAGTGCTAGTTATTGGTCCAGAACAAGAAAATTTGCTTATTCTGCAACCTAATGGAATTGGAATGCCCAGCACTTGTCCACTGACTCCCAGTTTGGGAAGCAACCGTTAACTGTCATGTTCACAAAACCTTACTCCACTGTGATCCCTAGCTTATCCAGATCTTTTACTACCAGCTGACCAAGTACCTCTGTCAGGTTGAATATCAACCTCTGCCTTTCAGCTTATTCCCTGCCGCAAACAAAAGAGCGCTTGTCCACTGTCCAAGTGTGTTCCTTGCTCTATAGAATACTTGGCCTTTACATACCGCCTTTCTTCTGCCTTTTCAAGAATAATCCTGAAGCCTTCATTCCATATATCCTGGCTTCACACCTTGTCAATTTTTCCTTCAATATAAATTTAGTTCTGAAGTTTCTGCCCAGTGTGGGCCTATCTCTACAGTCTGTGAAATGATTCCATTCCCTAACTCTATTTTGCGGCCTGTAAAGTTTCCTTGTTTTCTGCACTGTCATGTCAGGGAGCTGAATTGCCATAGTCCATAATTCATGGCACTCTAAGGAATGGATCCATGGTGCCAGCTCTACAAGTTAGTGTGCTTGTTTGAAGTATGTCAGATGGATTTTCTGGCATTGCCATGCTATGATAGTTATCCATTTCTGTTGGTGTAGCTGTAGTAAACTCCATTGTGGTACTCAACCTATTAAAAATGAGAGTAGATCGGAGTCATACTGAGGTAATATTTCATATTTTATGGAAATTCTAACGACTGACTAGTAATCTAGCAATACACCACTGCTAATGGCAATTGTAGTGGTTGTTTTAAGATGTGGCCAGTCATAGTACATGTTGACCTTTCATGATGTGAATGGTAACCTGTATATCCTGATGGTCGCATGGTGTCAGTTGCAGGAGTCTTGTTCGCTGTGCAAGACTTGCTAATGCCAGGATGCTGCTGATGTAAAATGCATACTTAAATCATCAGACCTACTTGGGCTAATGCTTTGTATATTTGTGACAATGCGGTCTGGTCATGAATAGCTAAGTTATAGTTGGTGTTGCATGTTTGTGTTCCCTTATGAAGGACACAGCGTGGCTGAAATCTGTATCATGTTTGTGTAAGTATATGCAAAACAGCTACTCGTGAATCATGCAATAGATTCCTTGAGGGTGGGGGAATAGTTTGATATGCTAGACCTATGTGGTTTTAGAGGCAATGTTCACAGTGCATGAGACATTCATCTGCATTGGACTGCTCGAAGTAAGACTCCCAATACTAAATCGGAGTTTGGAGAGTTGATTTAATTTAAAGAATGAATTGAGGAACCACCCACAAGAATGGAAGGGATAATGGTACATTCAAAGTCCTAAGAAACAGTAGTTTGACTGCAGCGGCCTAATTTTCTTGCAGTAAATTATGATGGCCTGTTTAGCTTGAACTCCCTACACTCAGCTGTACGCTTTAGTCCTAAGTTTTTCTACAAGGCAGTTGCACTTGGTCTGTAAATAACTTAAATGCTTTCAGCCCAAGGATGTTTACTTAGCACTGAAATGGTAACTTAAGAAAGGAAGTCTCCAAACAGTATTATCTATCTTGGCTTGATACAAAAAACAATTTCCAAAGAGAGCTTTTCAAAAGGAGTCTTAATCAAGTAGAGCAACCTGACAAACTCGCAATGAATTACTTATAATATCCATGGACTACTGAGTTCCTGGTTTTAGCTTTAGAGCTAACAAATACGAATTCTTTGATTGGTCAGCAGTAATGTATTCAGGCAAAGACTTTTTTTTATATCAGTGTAACTCACCATATGGGACTGCACTGTCAAGTCATTTTGTGAAACAGCTTGTATTTAATATAAGTTATTAAACAAGCGACATTGTAAGTTTCACTGAAGGTATTTGAGGTGCAATGAGTGTGCCATGCTCTTATATTATATAGAGAACTGTATGCTGTGGTTGAAATGTAGTTTGATGTCCGAGCGGTCCCTAAGCACCTCCCCCATTTTAAAACCAGTCCCCCTGAAATTGCCGCGTATGGCCTATGTCATGAGATGCCACAAATGATGTGGTAGATTGGGAGGGGAATGAGAAAGTGAATTAATCTAGTATACTTAAGAGATTTGCTTGCTTTTGGGAAACTGTGATGAATACCTGTGCATCCGAAGGAAAGGATCCATGCCTAGGGTGGTATGTTCAGTGTCTTTCACACCATGTATTTATTGTATGGTGTTGAAACTTCTTTCTCTGGTTAATTTCAGCACTCATCTGAGAAGCTGAACAAAAGTGGCAGCTTGTTCCCTTACGAAATCGATGGTAAGTCCTATGAAAAACCTGTAGCAATGTTTTTGTCAGGGTAATATGGAAAATTGAAGCCTTTTCGTTTGCAAATGGGAACAAGGGACCCTGAGTGGAGCATGCTGTTTTTTTCTCCCCTTGCTGTATTTTCATCAGCCTACTTCTCTGGTTGCTAGCCTTGTGCTTGGACCTGCTTGCATAGTCAAACCCGGCGTACAGGGTTCGAGTTCCATATCTTTCAAATGCAGCAGCTGATCTTTGCTTGTAGCTGCCAAAAACTTATGCTGCTGCTCCTGGCTCACCTTTTAACCATTCCTAGCTGCCAACAATGTCGACTGGTGGGGTCATTGGGCAACAGTTTTCTCCACGTAAGGCTTCTGATGGATTTTCAGGCTCCCATTTTGTTTGAAGGTGTCTCATTTGGTTAACTTGGTCCAAATGCTTTTGCTAAATGAACTATCTACATGGAAGTTGCCTTAGGTTTTCTTGACCAGTATTGACATTCTTTAGTCCACACGATCCAGCTACACCGAATCTAGACAGTAGTGCTCTATTAATGGGAATTTACTGACCGTACCTCATGCATATGTTTGATACTGCATATGTTGAAAAAATAACCATATTTTCCAGTCTATGTACAGTTTCTCCAATGTGCTCATCCATTCAACAAGAGTACATTTTAGACGAATGTCTTGGCTGATTGAATTTTCCAGGCATACTTCATTGCTTTAAGACAAAACCGTAAGCTGAATGATAGCCCTGCGAATCAATGCAAATATAACATAATCCGATGTGCAGCACTGAAACAAAAATCCCAACCCTACAGGTGTCTGCCTTGTCCCGGAATCATAATTTGGAAGGAATACGTGCTTCAAGTTTTGGGTAGAGAGAGTGTAGTTGGTAGAAAGAATAGCTTCATTGCTCTTCCAAGAAGTGTTGCTTTCAGTTGATTGTCCTGTTTTTTCAGCAACTGGTATGCTCCTAAGCAGCAAAATCGTACACCCCCCCCCTTCCAGAATGCAGAGTTAACAAACCTTTTGGCTTCATCTTCATGCAGCGTAGAATTGTTTTATTCACGATTCTGCTGCATTGTTAAATCATCACTAAAAATATCTTGATTTTTTTTTTTTCCCCCGCCCCTTCGTAAAGATATTTACCTAGATATTTTCCTGGACAGAAGTCTGCAGTACCTTTTTAAGTAAATATCTAGGGATAGAAGAAAGCACACATCTTGTGTATCCTAAAGCTCCGCTTTTAAAAGTTGGGAATACCAACATATAAACCTACTGGGCGTAGAAGGAACAAAGGAGAATGGATGCTTATTACACTTGGTATAGAAAAAATATTTGTATGGACTGTACAGATATGTTGTGCTTTTTTTTGCCTGTTCCAATTGATGTCAGTATAAAATTGTCAGCCACAATTGTCATTCTCTGACATGAACTGTGTATATAGAACTACTTCTCTGTGCTAACTTCATGTTTCTCTTGCTTTCCTTTCCTTGTGCTTGCATTCTGCTTCTTAGAAGACAGCCCTTGGAAGATTTTACATGGGAATTATCCATTACGGTCTGAGGTGAACAAGAATTCATTTTTCACTTTCCCATCATGCCCATTCAGCATGGGCCGAGCAAACAGTGTGAGTCTGCAGTGGCAGGAACCCTCCCACACATCCCTTGTGTCAGGCTGGATCAGTGATCTAAACCTCAATGAGAGCCTTGGGCAGCCATTGGCACCTCCCACAAAACGGCACTGCAGGTCTCTCTCGGAGCCAGATGAGCTAGCCCGCTGCCGGTCCCCATGGAAACCTGGCAGTTCAAAGGTCTGGACTCCTGTATCAAAGAGGAGGTGCAACAGTGGGGGCAGTGCCACCTTACAGCGTTCCAACAGTCATGGGAACGCTACTCTTCAGCGAAGCACCAGCATTAGCCTTCCACAACATGTGCTGTCACCGAGTAGTATGTTCACCATCACTGGCTTTGATACGTCGCCAGTTCCGAGGCCTTCATCTGCAAGTAGCGGCTTTGTGGACAGTAGCGAGGGAAGCACAAGCTCAAGATGGAATTCTGGAGGACCATTTGACTTTAATCCAAGGCGTCGCCTGTCTCTTTCCCAGGAGCACATTACTGAGACTGGCAACCTCTTGCCTTCAGCAAATAGCACTCCCACCTCGACGCCAGAGCTGAGCCGTCGTCAGGGCTTGCTCAGATGCCGTTCACAACCATGTGTGCTGAATGAAAGGAAAACCAGACTAAAGCGCAGGCGCGAAGAAGATGTCCGGTGGAACCGTCCCTCCTTAGACTTTTTTAAAATGACACGGGTAAGTCTCCTCTTGTCCAGCATTCAAAGAGTATTTACATGAAAGTTGTTTTAAAAAGTATGCAACAGGAGCTTATCAATTAAACAGAACCTACTTTGATTTTTAGGTGGTGGTTTCTGCTGCCATTCCTCTGTCATTGATAGTCTTTTTGCCAGCGCTTTAATTGAGTCCGTGTATAGCTATCAACCTTGTCATGTTAGGAAGACTCACCTGTCGGTATTTTGGCTATGAACATATTGCAAAAAAAAAAAATGTAAGATGATCCCTAAGGTTAGATGCTCATTATGGGTCACCATTTCCTATGTTTTCTTGAGTAGCTTTTGAAATTGGAAGGCACCAGAAGTAGGGTTTTAATTGAGGTGGAACTAAGCTCGGTGTGGATATTAAAGTTCATGGGTAAGCAGTGAGTCTCCATCTAGACCAGGGCTCTTAGGAACTGACTGAATAACTTGAAGAACAAAAATGTGCATAGTTTGAAAAACAAATGGATTGCAACTTTTTATTGGAATGGACTGAGGTAGTTAAGCAGTTAGTGCATGTGTGCTGGTTCCTTTCTTTTTGAGCCGACTGTTGGGCATTATTCCTCGGGTATATGGTCTAATCAAACATTCTGGACACACCAGTGTGACTACACCTGTTTTTTTTTTTTTTTTAAACGGAAATTTAAAAATGTGATGCATTTTCTTTGAAATTTCAGCCTGTTCTAAAATAGCCAAACTTGCTATTCAACTTGTAACGCTGGGTTATTTTGTTGTAACACTTAATTTTTATGCTCTACTTTAAGTAGATGCTGGAGGTTGCAGGGTTTATTTTAAGAGAAAATGAGAGCCGTGGTTTTGGCTCCATGCATCGAATACTGTAGGAGCTGTGACCAGCAATCTAATTCCCTCCATCTTTACCTGGTGCAAAACATGTACTAGAACGTGTTGGTGGATATGAGGAATCTAGGAAGAGTGATGTGTTTTTGAGATATTACAAGAGTAAATGGAGTAGTTGTAGAACATTTTTACTGATTAGGAAATCTAGAGGAGGTAGTTTTTGAGGTGGATTGAAGGTAGACTCCTGTTAGGTTTTGGAGCTTTCAATCTGCAGATGGATTTGCATTGAAGACTCTGAACCTTCAGTTTGTTGCTAAGTAAATGGTAAGTGAGCTGTGCAGCTGCATGCAGGCCAGTTTAAATTTGCATCTGACCTCCAAAGAACAAGTTTAAATTCTTTATGCGGGGCGGGAGTGATGAAGGCCGGAGGTTATTTAGCTGCTGTGCAGAAGATTGCCTTTAGGGAGATGTGGTGGCTGAATGCTTAGATGCAGTAACTTGCTGCATAAACTGACTCATTTTATAACATACTTAAAACTTTAAACAAGGAAAGTTGGTAGACCAAGTAATTTGCTGGTTACTAGTTCCAGTAATGTGACTTGTATGTAGCACTGTTGCCACACTCGCTCTGATTCTAAACCTAAATAATAGCAATTACAGTTGCCCAATCTGCTGTCCTCGAAGTTTGGAAACCTGAGTTTGCCTTATCGCTATTCAGTCTCATGACTTGTAGATCATTGGCGATAATGGCTGTTAACTCCCGTCATCTTGTTGTCCGGAGTCCTCCACTCACCTTCCATAGGCACATGGAGTGCTCTGGGCCCTTCTCACAACTCTGGCACCCCCGACTGTTTCAGGGTTTAGGGGCCTGTAAGCCTAATTGAAGTCTGGAACAATTGGGAACTTTGTGTTAAAAGTAATCGGATTATGTGAAAAGACGTTGGACGTTTGCAGTACCTCAAAGTGATGTCTGCTTCTATAGGCCTGGGTGATGAATGTGAATTGCCTCCTAGACACTTGCTTGCTGCAGATGGTGGTGAACTTTCTGAAACCGACAATCCCGAAGATGCTTGATGAACCTGCAGTGGTTCTGGAAAACTATTTGCTATTGAACCACCCCTGCTTCTGATTTGTGTCCTAGATGGCCATGCTCTGCCCATAAAGTCGCCTGGCTTTCCTATGTTGTGCTTCCAACTCTGCACTAACTCTTTTTACTTTAAGGGCTTTTGAAGTTCGGTGATTTGTTGTGTGTAATTGTGTTGCCCTTATGAACACACATTGGACGAGCAGTTTTCTGAAAAATGGTTCTGCACTGCATGTCATTAACCCTCTTGCAGCTTCTGTAGGATTTTGCGATAATCTTGAGAATCAAGTATCACATTCTAGCCTCCAGGAAAAATTTCTTTTTCCAAAACTACATGCATGTTAGGCTGCTTTCGCCTCTAGCTTTTCAAAACCTATTGTGAAGTTACAGTAGAAGTAATTTGTAATTCTGGGTGTGGTGCTTTGTGTTGCCTGAACAAAAGATTTGACTGCTTTGCGTGTATAGTATGTGGATAACCTATAAATGGCCTGTGCTTCTTACGTAAACAATGAGTGGGTTAGTTGTGGATGGTACATATGGTATTTAACAGATCAATTTACTAAATTTGAATTTAAGCGACATAGCTTGCATGTAGATGTTTGTCCTTAAAATGCCCCCCAGGGATAGACACCTACTGTTACATCATTGTTTAAGCACTTTTGGTCTGTGCAAAGTGCACACTGACTACAGTTTCCAGTGCACCATGTTTTATACGGTCTGCAAGTGTGACACTGCATGGTGCTTTGTGTTTGGACTTCAGCGCTAGCTAGCTTTCGTATGCTGCTTAGCTGCATTCCATCTTTACTGCAGCGGAAAATATCTGCTGTTTTGGCACCACATGCTTTAACGAATGCTCATACACGTGCTGTCTGGTCGCGCTTGCAACCTGAAGGTGTTTAGCGTCTTTATAGGTGGCACATCTTCTTTGACCAGACATGTGTTTACTGTATCTAGAAACGTGCCAATGGAAACAGCATGTCTACATTTCTGGCTCGTGTGTGCTTGGCCGGAAGACTAGTTTGATTTGCGTGCATAATTTTCTACTGAATGGACTTCTCTGTACAGGTTAGTGGTTCTTTAATCTGTCTGACGCTTTTTTTTCTGTTAATTGTTTTGTTGATGCGCATTGGTAGTCTTGAATCACCTTGCATAATTTTTATGTGCAATTGATTCATAAAGTCGTCTTTTTTTTTTTTTTTTTTTTTTTTGTAAACCAAGACCTCAAACGGTCACATTAGCCATCTGATCTTCCACCAGCAACCAGCTGGTTCCTTTGAGTGAGTTGGGGTACTTGTGTATATGCAAATTTAGTTAGATGGATATTTTCGATGAACTGACTCTTTACAAAAAAATCTAACTCGACTGCTGTCACCTGGCTTTATTCAGTATTTTTTCTTCGCTGTGCAACGTAGTATCGAGCAGTTACAACTTTTTGCTCTTCGTTCACCATGGATCGAAACATGAAATCAAATTTTTTTCTTTCTGAGGTACTGGCTTTCCATTTGTGGCCTTTTTCAACTTTGTGTATAAAAGTATGTAATTGAATTTGTGGCTAAACAGCTTTTTGTATAAAGCAGTGGCATGATGTACAGCAGGTCGTATCTTTGTACCTGATCCCCATATGCCACAAACTAGAGGCTGGTCTGCACATGCAATACTGGCTTCATGGCTTTACTGGATGCCATATCTAGCATTCTCTGTCAGTGGGGAGCAAAAGTATTGAAGTTTAATCTTAGCAATGGTGTGACATTTGTACAATGGCATTTGCCATCTGAGAGCTGAAGTTTTTATACTGATGAGCCCTCAGATTGGTTTTGACCGCCAAAGTTTCTCCGAGTTAGAAAGTGACAATAGAGCTTTAATTTGATTGTTGCTCTTTCGCTAGTGTCTGTAATGATTTAATACTTCATTTGTCATTATACCTTTTTGCACTCCTGATAAAATATTATAACAGACTAATTTTAGCCTGAGAGAAAGTAAATTATCTACTTTCTGGGGAACCCTCGTCTGCTTTGGTAACCCAAGCAATGAGGAAGCAAAGGCCTAGACTACCAAATTGCAAAAAATCGTAACTTCTTGGGGTACGTGTACCTTCTAGCTCTGCTTTACTGGTGATTCATGACATCGAAAATTACATCTCCTTGCTTCATTGCTAAAGGCACCAAAAAGACTGTTTCTAATTCTTAACACACATAAGGACCACAGTTATTTTTTATTTTTTTCTAGCAATCTTTATTTTATTTTCGTTAGCCCTTGAGTTGAAAATCGTGCCATCATGATATTTAGAAGACAAGGGAACAACTGAAAGATTTCTTTTGTTATGAACTTACAAAATTACATTTAATACAGTTTTATTCTGAGTCCAATCATCGCTAGCTCTAAGAACCCAATCTCTTATTGTAATTTAACTCCCCATATTTACACGTGGGACAGACCTAGCAAGAGATACAGGATATCTGACATGATCCAAGAATATAAAGACTGAGAAGGTGTAGGTGCTAACATGAATGTAACTAAGCATTTCCAGAGAGAACCGGCAACGCAGTGGTTTTTTGGCTCTGAAATAAGGGTTGAGCAACCTGAATATGTAGGTGTACTAGTAGAGATTGGCTGCAGTGAACCAGAACGGTGCCTTTGATTTCCACAAGAGAATTAGATGGTCAAGTTGGGTGTTTCCAAGTTTTTCCTTTACCCTTAGTGCCAGGTGAAGACCGCATTCTCTATCCCTTAGGAAGTCTACCGAATGCAATGCCTTCTACTTAAACTGCCCTGCCGCCTAATTTTTAACTGGACTGGATGACTTGTGTGACCTACTTGGAGGAAAAGTGTTCATTTCCAGACGACAAAAAACTGGTCCAAATCCAGAAGTTGCTGCAGAACCTACAAGTCTGCCTGACTTAAGAAAATTGTCACATCTGGCTGCCTTCTGGTGTACATTTTATATCTTATGTGAAGGGTTTTCATATATTGCATTAAGGTTGCGGTTTAAGTACTAGCCTTACCTTTATTTATATCCACTGTAAGCAATGCTAGATATTTGTTCGTTTTACAGAGGCGTAGGAAGATGGGAGGTATGAAATTTGGGGCTCTCCAGTGAGCTTACAGAAGCAGAGTAGAAGCAGACATTGTGTGCTTTACAACTGAGGACTGTAGCCTTTTCCTTTTTATCTGGTTTTGTTTTTTTGGACTTAAACTGTTCCTGCTCTCTCGTCTAAAATGGAGTGTTGACTAGCTGGACAGGCGTTGGCTTTCAGACTTTTAGGTTATCAGATATCATTCCTAAAGTCGTTGGAGTTCACTGAATAAATGCTGTCCTTGTTGCACTTTTGTAAATGCTGCTGCCAATACCACGCTGTTTAAATCCCTGCTAATGTATTCGTTTCCTCTCCAAGGGTCTGGGTATGCCTGCACCTGATATAAGCTTAAAAATAGATTATAATCCTCTTTTATTCCTACGAAGAAATCTGCTGATGGCATTTGTTCTGGCTTTTGGCATCCTGATCTAGTGAGCACTTCGCATGTTTGCCTAAAGTGCTACAGCTACATTGAACAGATTTTCAAGTGTATTTGTTACATGGATAGTGGTGGGCTACCTTTTGTGCATTGATATTTCTGCTTTGGTGTCTTGCGGTCATTGAATACCATCGACTCTCCTGCTTTCTGCTGGTTGCTTGAAAGGCTCTGATTACTGATTGGTTTTCTGTAGGATCTTATGAGAAGTATGACCTTAGTTTGCATTAAATGAGTGCACAGTAAGTCTTTTCTAACATCTATAGCACAGTACATCACGTGGGAACAGGTTTGCAAATGAAAGCAACCAAGCAGATGTTATTATCCAAAGATTTCATGGCTGGAAAAAATAACTAAATTTGAGCAATCTAATAAAATACTGTGCTGTCTGTGCAAAACTGAGGAAAGCCAGACTTGACCCAAGGCAGAGGAAGCTGTTCTTCAGTAGGAATATTGAGGGAAGTAACCTGGAAACGGAGATGTTCAAATGCATGTTTTGGTGTCCTGTATAGTAGAACAGTCTTGTTTCACCTCATTTGTCCAAACATGATGAAGGAGACTGCATTGATTAACCACTAGAAACGCCAATGTAATTAAACTTTAGGTACATAAATCTGCGATTTTAAAAGTCTAAAGTGATTAATAAACAAATTTCGTTTTTGATTTTACTACAACACTGTAGTCGAGCAAATATAACAGATCAGTAGTCAATCTTTTGCGTAATTAGATTGTAAAGGTTTGTTTTTGTAATCTAAATCATTGATATTCTTCTAAAAGCTTTGCTAGTTCTGATAGGAGTTTGTTTTGAAATTGACTAAATATTTGTTGAAATCTAGAAAACAGCAAATCTATAAATATTAAATTTGAAATTTGGCATGATCTTAGGTGGCATAAAAATTCAGTTTTTTGGCTAGGTCTTATCCATTGGAATGTTTTTCACCATTCCAATTGCTCTATATTTGCCACACTAATAACTTGGAAAGGTTTTGATTAAATTACTAGGGATTTCTTGCCTCAATGCATTAACACTATAGCCGTGATTTTCAGCTACCTGTGCTTTTCATCTTAAAAATATAAAATACACGAGGAAATGCATTCAGGGCATGAACTAGTTCCCCTGACCTTGCCAGAGAGTAAAGACTCGTTTCTATGACCCATCTCTTGCTCAGTAGCCAGCAGGGCCTTGTGTTGGTTTAGTTTGCAGTGTGGGTTCCAAGGTCCAATTATTTAAGTTTGAAGTTGGCTTACTGGTTTGTGCCTCTTAGAGAAACATTTCTAATGCTCGTGTTTCTGGGTTCCTTGTGTAGTGTGTGCTTGTTGCAATTAAACATTTTATCGTCCTTTGCAGAGTAAAGTGCCTGAATTTCGAGCAGGCATTTTTCTTGTGCTTGTCAGTGTGGTTGTGAAATTATTGTGCAGGGTGGTATTGAAAAATAACAAACACAAATGTAGGAAGAATTGCCAGCCTAAAACTGATACACTTTTAGTCGTTTTGTTTGGTGAATTGATTCATCACTGTACCATGACATAAGTTTCCATACGGTGATTATCTTGTTTTCAAGGTCTGTTAATCATGACACTGCTTGATCAACTGATATAAATTCAACTGTAGCTCTATGCAATGTGAGATGTGGGTGGAAAAAGTGGCCATTAAAACACATTCGTTTTGTATTGGCTATGTAAAGTTCAGTGCAGCACAGCTTTAGAACAAACACATGCCTCATTGTGATAAGTTTCATATTGGTTACTTCATCTTAATTGATATTCTGGACATCATTTGGTACACTCCTTACTTTTTTCTTTGCTTGACTTGTCTCTACTACTTGGTCCCCCTTCCCTTCCACATTGGTCCTGCTGAGACAGTTTATCTTGTAGAGGACATCTGCACAATTTTTTTTTTTTTTTTTTTTTTTTTTGCATTCCTTGGAGTGCCACAGCATTGGAAACTAAACTCACTTTCTTGCCTGACCTTGTAATGAGGTAGTAAACTCTGCTTTTTCTTTAGTAACCACTTTGTTATGCCACATTTGATAGGACTATTAAAGTCTGTTTTAAAAAAATTAAGTTTTAAACTAGTATTGAGAGGTGGAGATGGTGGTATAAGATTGAATATCTTGTCAAAGGAAATTTGACCTTCTCTCTGGCCCTAATGCACCCCTTCTATTTCTGGCCTTGTTAAGATTTGTATTGCCAGACCACTGATTGGCCTTCAACCAAAGCGACTCATCCAATATTGTGGGTAGCCGTGCATTTTTTCGATGAGGAGAAATCCTTTGAGAAGAATTCATTGAATTTTGGAGTTGGTACTTTTCTCTTGCAGCTAATTTAGCTTGCTTCTGGATGTCAACAGATGTAAGCTCAACATTGCTTATTCTTGGACACATCTCTAAAAGATTACTAAGAGTAGGCTTTAAATGAGGGCCACTCGTCTCTTGGTACTTGTGTAGTATAGCAAAGGTTCCACGTTGCTGCTTAATGAATTCTCAAGAAGAGCTCATCTGGTCCATATCTCTATTCCAAGTCGCGTTCATCAGATCACTGAGAGTCTAGCTAATAGTCTCAGTGAGCATATTATTTGTACATAATCATAGCTGCAGTTACTGTGCTGAGCAGTTTTCCTCAGGAAATGGAGTATTACAGTCCCTTCCCTCCAATACAGTAAACCCAGAGAAAGCTGTATACATGGTCTCACTTACCCCAAAGCTGGTAAAGGTTTGTGCAGTGGTTCTATCAGACATGAACCCACTTGGATTAAGGTGCATTAGATTCGCCAACTATTCGGCCAGGCAAATGGATTGTACTTTTGTATTTCAGTAGCTGCTTTAATAGCCCGTCTGATACAGACTTTAATTTGAATCATTCAGTTGCAAATAGCCATTGTAGTAAAGTTTCCTATTTGTTCTGAGGGGATTAGCGTGATTCGCACCAACCATTTCTTGGTATGCTTTATTTCTGTACCAATTGCTGTTAAGTCTAGTTGTCAGTTGCAAAGATATGCCTAGTTTTGGTACTTTAAGGTATCAAAGTTGTTAAATATAAAAACGATGTTTCCAATAACTGAATTGGTTCCTATTGTGTCCTGTTGAGCAATGAGTTGTGAAGGAGAAAAGTGGGGATGGCTTGTAAAGTCAATTGATAGCATAGCTTTGAAACTATTCTTAACACATTTCTGAGTTGTAGCTGTGGGTTGATAAAACAACTTTATTCTTGACAGTCCATTATCTTGAGGGTGGAAGTCTATGAAAGACCAGTTTTTACTTCACCATCAGGCTTCCACTGGTACCACCTAAAACCGTTTTCCGAACTGGGATTGTCTACTTTAACCTACTTTAGGTAAAATCAAACAGGTAAGTTGTCAAGCTAGAGGTGGCCAATGTAATCTGTTATTGTTGTCTTATTTCATATACTGCATTCATTTGCTTCGCAATATCGAATTTATGAAGGTTGCGCTTTATCGTTGACTTCTTTCATTTGATAGATTTCTTTAGCCATGAGTTAATTTATGCCTACAACTTTTATTTGCGATCAAGATATTAGTTTCAAATATGGTTGAGTGACTGTTGCTTTATGAAAACATTGGCAAGTGCCAAATTTTGACATAGTCTTTAAGTTTATCTTTGATACTCGGGGGCGGTCACCAAATTAGCATCTTCTTGCTTCATGGGATTTCAGTCCGAAAGAATTTGGCACTTTTTGTTAATGGGTGCCAGGAAATGCATTATGCAAGTCATGATTTTGTTCCTACTTAAAAGAATGCAGATTCACCAGGGCGTCATAAATACCCCCTATATCACCCACAGGTAAGTTGGAATGCAGAAGCGCTCCTCGTGTTCGGCTTATAATTGAGGGACATGTTTTAGGCCATCTCACTAAACACCCTTTACTCCCAGTGACTTTACTCCCAGTGCCAAAGTGTTATTTAGAGGCTAGTGTAGTTGCATACAACACAACAGGAGTAGGATCCATGCTTTACTCGTCATTTTGCTAGGTAGTCTCCCTGCCCCACAGTGAGATCGACCAATTCCTTGCTTCTGCCTGTCCTGTGGAATAGAAGGACCAGAATCTGAGGCAGTTCCTTTGTTCTTTACAATGAAGATTAGTAGTAAACCATTCCAAATCAGCCTTGCAATAAAAGGTGTTTCACCTCTAGCATTGACATTTGGAGTCTCCGTGTTAATGCGTTTGTAATCCATTTTCTCACCTACTTTCCCTTGGCCAGGGTATCCTGTTCAAATATCGCTTACCAGATAGCTGAAAGCGGATAGTCCAAAAACTTAGTGGATCTAGTGCTTACCTAATGCTTACCATTGTTTGGCTTCCCTTTCACCTGGCCTCGACCCACTCTTCTGTTGCTCGTGTACCCCTCATAGTCATTTTGAGATTTTTTGTTAGGGCACAGCAGCTGGAATTGCTATTACAAAAAGTGCTTTCAGGAGTTTCTATTACTCCGTCGCTCCCCCTCCCCCCCCCCATGCCTCCTCCGCAACCATGTGTTGCTATCCCCCCCAACCTGCCTTCCATCTGCTTCGGTTTCTCCTTTTGCAGTTATTTTAATTTTTAAAATTTTTAATAAATGTTTGAAAGCCTCGGCAGCTGCCTTTATCTCGAGCACTGTGTACATTACATTTACTTTTTTGTATTTACTTATATATAAGCGGTTTCTCCCTTAGACTAGTAAATAAAAAGGCAAAATTAATAGGTTACAAAGTTTGGCAAGGCTTGTTTTAACTTAATCCACCATGTTTCAAGTTAATTGTAACCTCTTCCTATAGTTACTAGAAAATGTAGAGTATGAAATTGAGATAGTTATCAAGTAGTTTTTTTTTATTAATTGCCCTCTTCTAAGGTAAGATGTATGTTATTCGTGCCAGCTAGTTGCCTGTTCTGGAGTGTATCAGTTGCCTCCCTAGATGGAAGTAAAGCTTGGAACCAAGTAGATGCAGTCTCCGAAGTGACACTATAGTAATACAAAGCTATGGCGTGCTTGGCCAGTCAGGACATCCATAGTGGGGAGATGTCCCAACAGGAGATGGGGAAAGCTGGTAGACCAGATCAAGCATTTAATGTTGCTGCTATTTAGATCAATGTTATTGTGGGCTGTAGCAATGTGTGATTTTTTTTTTATTTTTTATTTGGTGGGTTTCTTTTGTAACGGCTACAATAACTTGGGGAGAGGGGCTGTAACTTGGGGATAGGCTGTAGCCTTACGGCTAGAGCGGTCGACCTCAGACCTGGGGAACCGGGTTTGAGTCTCGGCAACGACGCGCAACGACCTGTGATTCTGGGCAAATCACTTAATCTCCCTGTGCCTAACAAAAATGAATGTATTCATCTGTAATGAAACTGGTGCTCATGTAAAGCGCTCCGATACCCGATGTCTCGGGTCTACTTTAAGTCTATCCCATCCTTTTAAAATGTGGCAAGTCCATGGAGTAAATTCTGACCTTCAGCGTGTGTGAAAATGGTTTGAGGTTTTGAAGTGGATGTGGTAGTGGCTCTCTTGAGACACCCTACGGGGGCTCCTTTCTCTTGCAAACCTGGGCAGGCCTGTATGCCAAGTTAACGAAAAAGATGTGTAGGACCAAAAGAATGGGCACTGCCTAGCCCACTGCGGAGCGAGTCCTCTCCCCAGAAGTATCATTAGGCCATTTTCAATTGCTTATGCCAAACACAGCAATGCCAACCACAACAAGCTATTGGGGAAATGCCCATTTGTCACGTCAGATGTTCATTTTAATATCCCTCTTTTTTTGAAAGGCATAGATAAATTAATAAATCAATGCCTGGAGATCGATTTCGAACTTTTTGTAACTTCGGTTTACATAGTTCTTTTTGATAATTTAGGAGAGTTCGAATTTTTTAATTGAATGCAGCCAGATGTGGTCAGTTTCTTACTCTAACCGAACATGTTGGCCAAAAATTGCCCACTGGAGTAGTTGTTCTTGCGCAGTTGGAACAATGGATTGTCGAGTAAACTGTTTTTACCAGATTGACATTCATGAATCTTTTGCCACATTTCAAAATATGTATTGCTTTGGACTACAAACCTCATGCCATCCTTTGCTTCCATCAGTCACGGACTCAATGCCCTGTTAGAATGTTAGTGCTGTTTAAGACTTGCTAGTCCCTCCAACTTTGAACAAGTTATTTGAAGGCGTACGCAAGTGTACTGAGGTAATGTTAACCAGTTTACAAACTTGTGGACCTATATTTCTCGATCTAATGGGGCTGGTGGGCTTATGATAGACACAGCAGCACTGACGAGATTATTTTTGAAGGCACCTTCTAAAATGGCAGCTTTCAGCAAGTAGATATACTTTCCCCAGGACCGCAAACTACATTTTTTTTTAAAAGTTGTTCTTTTGTCATGGATTCCAAGCCTATCTTTGCAGTTACCAAGCACTTCAAAAGCAAAAATATCATAAAGCAGAAATTAATTTGTTTGAAGAGTTGCGACTATTATAGCTCGAACAGCAGTAAGTTAAAAAAAAAAAAAGCACACTAGCTCGTCAGGGCTGGACTTCTTATCAATGCTTGTTTTCTTTGTATGCTGCTTGTATTGCTCTTTCCTGGTTGGAGCACTTGCATTGGAGGGAGTTACAGGCTGCCCAGTTAAGTGAATTTTTGTAGTAATGGAACTCTAAGACGGCGTCTCCTAAAGAAGTTCTTGGCATAGTGAGGTTGTAGCCTTCAGTGGAACAAAGAAACTCTTGGTTATCGACTCTTGAGTGAAGCAAAATTATGTTCTATAGTGGTGCTATCTTGTCTCCTGGGCCTTTCAGAATGTTAGTTTGTGCTAGGCTGATTTCTGGCATTTTGTCTGAAGGTGGAATCCGGTTTGTATCCAGCTCGCAAGCCCACGGTTTCAGTCTGCATAGTGTTAGAGCTTGAAGTTGAAATGAAGAATTTATATAGCGCTACAAGTACCCGGATGTGTAGGCGCTTAAATGGGCATGCAAGCAGAGGTAGTACTATGGATGTGCGCTACTAGAGCCAGGTTTTTAAGCTCTTCCTAAATTTAAGCAAATTTGATTATTTTTTTTAGAGAGGCAGCGAGTTCCAGAGTTTGGGGGTGGTTTAAGCAAAGCTTTTTCTTCCCCATTTCACTTTGTGTACCTTGGGGATTATCTGATTGCCGCTGTCTGCTGATCTGAGTGATCCAGCTGGGATGTAGAGTTTGAAAAATTGCGACAGTTGCCAAGGACCGAGGCCTTGTCTAGCCTTAAACGCAATACATAATGCCTTGAAATGAATGTTTGCTGATGGGTAACCAGTGTAGCTCTGCGAGACCCTTGGACACCAAGTCCTAGCGAGTGAGCCCAAGCAGGACTCTAGCTGCGGCGTACTGAGTCAGCTGGCGTTTATGTACGCTGTGCTTGCTCGCACTAGTGAGAAGGGCGTTGCAATAGTCCAGCCTGGAGGCAATTAGCGCTGTGACTACTGTTTTTCTTAGCTCAAACGGAAATACTTTTCAAGATTTTGAGAATGAAGAAGCAATCCGCTGTGGTGTGATTGATCTGGGTTTCAAAGGACAGCTTAGTGTAAAAAAAAAAACTCCGAGATTTTTAACTTTGTTAGCGGGTGTCGGGGGAGGACCCATATAATTCGGCCACCAGCTGTCTGACCAGATTGCTGACGTGTTGCCAAAGAGCATGACTTCTGTTTTTGATGTGTTGAGCTTTAAACAGTTATCCTGCATCCACTTTCCTATGTGGCTCATGCAGTCTTTAAATCGCGATGCAGTACAAGCGGAAGAGCTGTTGATGGACACTATTATCTGCGTGACATCCGCGTAAGACACCAGTGTAAAGCCAAAGCTTCTTATTAGCTTGGCCAGGGGAGTGACATGCAAATTAAAAAGTGTGGGGCTCAGATGAGCCCTGAGGGACTCCACAAGGGAGTGAAAAAGCCGGAGAAACAAATGTCATGTGCCACCAGTTGTGATCTATTAGACAGAAAGGAACTAAGTAAGAGGAGCGCTTTATCCCTGATTTCCAGCGAGGCGATCAACCAACACATCGTGGTTGACCGTGTCAAACGCCGCTGAGAGATCTAACACGATATGGACAGCACTCCCCCCTCTGTCGAGAGTTTGCCTAAGCTCTTCCGTGGCAGTAATTGGCACCAATTCAGTGCTGTGATGGGCCCGGAAACCATTTTGAGAGTGGTCCAAAATGTCACCCTCCACAAGAAAAGCGGACAGTTCTTCATTTAGAAATCTTTCTATGATCTTATCTGGAAACAGCAGCCTGGATATAGGTCTGTAGCTGGAGGGGTCCTCGGGGTCCAGATTGGGTTTCTTCTGTGAAAAGCAGCGAGTCTCCTGGGATCCCCAATGCTGCCCGGCGCAAAGTCACCTTTAATCCACTTTGGATTCACTATCTAAAATAACGAGGCAGGCGCTGGAAGCTGGAAGGCAAGAAAAAGGTTTATTACTCTTAGAGGAGACCACGTCAACTGCTGACACCAGGATGTCTTCAGGGAGGTGTTCTACTGGCAATGCTTCTGACTCTTCCTTTTATACAGTTTTACACAATGTATTTGTTTCTTTTATCATGGTTACAAGCTTGGAGTCTCCGCCCCGGGCAGGTTGTCACACAAGCCTGACATTGTTTTATCAACATGGTTACACAAGCCCAACATTAACTCTCCTCCCACCCAGGTCAAAAACAGACAATTTAATTGCAGCTGGACCTTGCTTCAAGGTCTAAAAAGGAGTGAGACCGGCCAGATCTAAGAGTCCGTTCTGTTGATAAGAACAGGTCCCATTGTTGGCAAAAAACCAGTCTTGCTGTGTGTAGTGCAATAAACCATGTTTGCAAGAGTCTGTTTGGTATTTGTAACCCGTTTGTGCAGGGATGAGAGGAAAGACGAGTTTGAGGCAGCAGGTGATGTTGATGTTTGTCGTGGAAATAGTTTATAGCCCCCAGCACACATCAGGTTTGGTCAGAGAGTCAGAAGGCTGCTAGAGGACAGGGTGAAATGAAGGTGACCAACAGAGTACAAAATGGCTGTGGTAAATCAGAATGACTGTAGTTTATGTGCACGTAGGAACTTTCATCAGACAAGATGGCGCAGAATGTTCATGATTGTGTTTTGTTCTTAACAGTCGCCCCTTTGAACATAACTAGCCATCTTGTCAGTCTATTTCGATCTCCATAATGTCCTGTATTTCTTGTTCATACATTACTCTCATTTTTGTTAACTGAGTGTCCATAGTCTTAGGGCGCAAGGCACTTATGCAAAGAGAACACAAAGGTGGTATACAGTGTACACCCAAACAGCAACCACATATTGCCAATACTGGGACCAAGAGAAACATTGATATTTTCCAACCCCAGTCCTTTAAGATGCCCCAAAGCCAACTTCCAATTGTCCAAGTCTCTGATCCTTGATGAATTTCTGAAGACAGTCTGTGGAGATGTTCGATTGCTTCATAGACAGAGGGTGAATTATCAGGGATGTATATGCAGCAACTGGCACCAATGATGCGACATGCTCCTCCACGATCCGCTAGTACCACGTCCAGGACCATGCGGTTTTGTAGGGCCACCAGACGGACCGCTTGAAGCTCGGCAGTGTTGTTGGTGAGGATGCCAGCTGTGACGTTCAGGGCGGTTTCTACCGCTTGAGACAGATGTCTGATGGCTCGGCTGTTTGCCATCGGACCCCATAGCGGGACGAGCCCTTTTGCTGCGTCAACGAACTGTGATGCGGCAGAGTCTGCTTGATCAGTGTCTTTAGAACGCTTTTCTCGATGATGCTCTGCAGGGGCTGTGTAGGTCGGTGGCAAAACAAAGGCGATGTAGCACGTGCCCCCCAGTTTCTTGGGAGCCAGGTGTAGGCTTTGGTTCCACAGACAAAGTACATATTGGGTGATGCAACAAATGCTGGAGGATTGGCAGTGTTCAAAGTCCTTACAATGTTACAAGTGCTGTGACCCACATTCTTAGTCCCACGGCCTTCAATGCATACAAGGCCAGAGACGTTCACCACAGATAGGGCCACAGTCAGTGTTGCAGCAGTTCTTTTCTTCAGGTAGGAAAATGTGGCTCTGACAGGATTATTGAACACTTGTATTTCCACTCGTTCTTTGGAGGGGACATTCATTGGGAATGTCGTATTGGAGGTGTGAGGGCAAAAGGGAGCTGCTGTTCTTCCTGTTTGGTTTAGCCAGAACTCGTTGTAGAACTGAGCGATTGTCCCATCGGAAGTGGCATTGTCTTTGTAACTTTCTTGTAGGAGCATCATCCAGGCAAGTCAAGATCCATGAACAGAAAAGGGTGAAGGGATGGAATGTTCAGTGGCATATGGTAGCAGCCCACAGACCCAACAGTTAGTGGCATTGGTGGCAAGATTGTGCTGGTGCAGCATCTGTACGAAAGAATTATTCCAGAATTCTTTGCGTCGTTCTCGGAGATGTGGCGGTAGTGATACCAGGTAGTGTTCTTTCTTTGTGATTGGTTGCATGGTTGGTGACAATGTTCTGTATGCAGGTGCATTCTCTTCAATGATCCAGAGTGTGACCATTAGCAGGAGGCAGGTGAGAAATGCAGCTACAAGTGCAATTGTCTTTGTACTGTGCAGTTCAAAAGTCTTGGTGTCTTTGCGGTGGCTTTGCAGGTGTTCCGTTTCTTCCATCATCTTCGAGGAGCTCACCAACTGTTAGGACCACAGACTTTTGTCTGGTGTTTTTCCTGGTAGCGTCGTTTGGCTGTGCTACCGATCTGAGACTCTGACTCAGTTAGTGGCCTGGTTGTTGGAGCTCCCCCTTTTCGTCGATCTTAGGTTGTACCCTTCCTTGGATGGCACCGTGGGGTCGGGAAATTCAGACAGTTGGAGGGTGTCTTCTTGTGGGTAGCAACTCAGAGCTGGTCGGTCTTTTGCGAGTACTTCCTCTTGCACCTCCACCTCTTCACAGGTTGCCAGCGTTGGCAAGGCTTGCTGCACCTGTTGGTGGATAATTGTTAGCTCGTTTGTCAATTTATGCAGATAGTCTGACATTAATATGTTCGGGACATCGTTAATGGAGGTGGGTCTTGGTGCCGCCCAAATGTTCATAGGCCTGCCGAAGACCACTTCATACGGGGTCAGTCTGTGTTTGGTCGGGGTGGAGCGCATTGATAGCAATGCCAATGGAAGGGCGTCGGGCCATTTCAACCCGGTTGTGGCAACTATTTTGGCTAGCTTTAGTTTCAATGTTGCATTGTCTCTCTCTACCAGGCCCGCTGATTGGGGGTGGAAGACGGCATGGAATTTTTGTTTTACCCCCAACCCTTTCAGTATGTTCTGTATCACTTCGGCTACGAAGTGTGGGCCGTTGTCGCTCCATAAAATTCTGCAAAGGCCGTACCGGGGGAAGAATTCTTTCAACAATACTTTTGCAGTGGCTATGGCAGTATTGTCGCGGGTGGGATATGCCTCCACCCATTTGCTAAAAGCGCACACAACCACCAGGACATATTTTAGACCAAGGCATCTCTCTAGTTGGATGTAATCCATTTGAAGGATTTCAAAGGGGTGATCAGGGACTCCAAACCCTCCCCGTGGTACTACTGTCCCTTTCCCTGGGTTGTGTTGTAGGCATACTATACATTGTTGTACTAGGCGTTTTGCAGATTCTGCTATCTTGATGTTATGCCATACTCTGGTGACTAGTTCAATCATGGGGGTGGAGCCTATGTGTGCTGGTAAATGTGCCATGGTCAATATGGGGATGAGGTAGGCATTGGGTAACAGCCATTTATTTCCGTCTTTAGTTCTCCAGCAATTTTCCTCGTCTTTTAGTCCCACCTTTTCCCACTTGGTCAATTCGTCTTGTGTGCCTGTAGTCTGTATGTCCCTTACAGTGGTCCTAGCATCAGTCCATTGTTCAGCTTGTGACCTGGTCACATACATTCGTGTCATGGTTCTGTCTTCTGCTGTGGCTCGGGCAGTAACGTCTGCTAGCGCATTTCCCTGTCCAATGAGATCTGTCACTTTCCTATGTGCTTGGCATTTTATCACTGCTAGCTTTTGGGGAGGAGGACTGCTTCCGTCAAGGCGGAGACTAAATCTCCATGCAGGATGGGTGTATGGTGTGAAGTCAGGAACCCTCTTTCTTTCCATAGAATCCCGAAATGGTGAACCACCCCGAAGGCGTATTGGCTGTCGGTGTATATGTTAACTGTCGTGCCAGCTGCTAAAATACATGCTCGTGTGAGGGCAATGAGTTCTGCTGCCTGGGCGGAACGTTGGGCAATACGGGCTGTTTCTAGAATGGTTCGGGCTGTGGTGACAGCGTATGCAGCTGAGGTGGTGCCGTCGGGGAGTTTGATGTACGAACCATCCACCCATAGTTCTCCATCTGGCTCTAGAAAGGCGGTGTCTCTGAGGTCTACTCTACTTTTTGTTTGTTCATCGGTTAGTGTCACACAGTCGTGTAGTGGAGCCACGTTAGAATCGTTCTCGGGTAGGGGTAACCGTGTGGCTGGATTGAGGGTGGTGCATCGCTTTAGGGTAATGTGCGGTGCTAGCAGGGTCAACTCATATCCTGTCAGTCGGGCGCTAGTCAAGTGTTGGGTTTTGGTCTGGTTCAGTAGTGTCGACTGCATGGGGTACTAAAACAGTGACTGGATTGGAGAGCACTATTCCTTTGCTCTGGCGTATTGATACCGCTGCAGCTGCCACAGCGCGCAGGCACGCTGGCAGTGCTCTGGCTACTGGATCGAGGGTGGCAGAAAAATATGCACAAGGGCGTTGTTTGTGACCAATTGATTGTGTTAGGACAGACAATGCACATCCCTCCCTTTCGTGTGTGTAGAGGAAGAATGGTTTGGAGTAATCTGGGGTTCCTAGGACTGGTGCTGAGCAAAGGGTATTGCGTAGTTCTTTAAAGGCTGTCTGGCATTCGGGGGTCCAGGGGAGAGGGGAGAGGTGAGGGGATGTCCTTAGCTAGGAGGGAGAGAAGGGGTTTGACAATGAGGCTAAAGTTCGGTAACCACTGTCTGCAAAACGAGGTGAGGCCTATCAAAGAGCGGACTTGCTTCTGATTTTTTGGGGACAGGGGTGTCTAGAATTGTCTGGATCCTGTCAGGCGTGAGTTTTCTCCTTCTTTTGATAAAAGGTGACCCAAATAGGTCACTTGTGATTTACAGAACTGCAGTTTCTTTCGGGAGACCTTGTGACCATTCTCAGCAAGGAAATGGAGTAGTTTGATGGTGGCTGTGACGGCTATTGGTATGGTGTCTGCTGCTAGAAGGATGTCGTCTACATATTGTATTAGTGCCACTCCATCTGGCAATTGTATGGCGTCCAACTGTCTTTTAAGCGCCTGGCTATAGATACTTGGGCTCTGTGTACCCCTGAGGTGCTCTACAAAATCTATACGAACGGGAATTTAGGGTAAATCCAAAAAGATAGCGGCTGTCCTTGTGTATAGGTATGGAAAAGAAGGCGTTCTTGAGGTCGATCACAGTGAAGGTGGTGGCAGTGGAGGGGATTAAAGTCAAAATTGTCGTGATGTCGGAAACTACTGGGTATTGTGGTACTACGATTTTGTTTACCTCCCGCAGGTCAATGATGAAGCGGTAGGCTTTCCCATCTCCCTCTCCCTGTCTCTTTACAATCGGTAGTATGGGACTGTTACAAATGTTGCTCACTACTTCCTCTACCACCCCTGCCTCTACCAAAGAGTGTATGATCTCTGTTAGTGCTTTCTCACCCTCTGGCGATATTTTGTACTGCGGTACCTTCGGTAGGGTTGCGTCCTGTCGTATTGTTACGTGTACTGGGTCAATCATCATTCGTCCTACGTCTGAATCAGCCCTAGCCCATAAGTGTGATGGCAAAGTGTCCAGTAGGGATGTGTCAGTCTCAGAGATGGAAAACATGTGCTGAAAAGGGTTCTCTATGGCGTTGGGGGTTGTCATACAGGATGACACACACTCCGTCTGGTGAGCATCTGATAGTCGCATGGAAGTGTTTCAAAAGGTCGAGGCCCATAATGGCGTCTGGGGTGTTAGATGAGAGGAGGAATGTCGTTTCGACGCCATTGCTGTCAAGATTAAAAGGGATGGGTCGGGACAAAGGGTTGGTGGAGGGCGTACCGTCAAATCCTATTGAGGTCACATGTGAGCCTGACAAGGGTGCCCTTGGAATCAGTCGTTTGGATAGTGCACTACGTGTTGCTCCTGTGTCTACCAAAAATGGCGACCTTGTGCCCAGGACCTCAGCGGTAACATAAGGGCCTTGCTGATCAACGCAGAGCTCGACTGGATCCCTCCCTTGCCCCTGGCTGTCCTATGCAAAGTCGTACGTATTGTCATAATCTGTCTGTTGGTACTGATTCTGTCTGGGATGGTCAAATGCGTTCACTCTTCCTGGCCTTTCCTAGCTTGCTTCACTCGCGTACCCTCTCCCACGTCCTCTTCCTCTCTGTCCACTTGCTATTTCCTCGCCCTCTGCCCCTAGCAGCTCCTAACAAAGCCGGGCATTGGGATTTCCAGTGTCCATATTTTTTGCAAAATGCACATTGATCCTGTCCTAGGTCTTGGCGTCCTACATATGATGTAGATGGATTGTTCCTAGGTGGCTGTACTCTAGGGGTATTCTGCTGGTTTCCTCCCCTATATTGCTCCCCTCCTGTATTCGCCCCCTGGAGTTGTGCTATCATTACCCTTTCCTTCAAGTCCTTCTTTTTCCTTTCTGTAGCCCTGTCGTTTTCGTTTCTCTGATGCTCGTAATACTGGGCCATTTGGAGAATGGCCGTCGGTTTAGATGCTGCCCAACTACTTTCGCTGGCTTGTAGTTTCTGGGATACATCTGGCAGTAATCCTTTGACGTAGTTCTGCACAAATAAGTGGTGTCCGGTTGCGGTGGACATGTCTTGTCCACTGTAAAAAGAGAACACAGTTTCAAAACTGGAGAAGTACTCTGAGACGTCCTCTTGTGGTTTCTGGCGGCATGCGGTTACTATGGACCAGTCTATCTTTTTCTCTGGGATCAGCGTTTTCACTTTCTGCACTATTTTGTCAGGGAGGTCTAATATTGCTTTAACTGGTTTTTGACCAGGGTTCCGCTGTTTATCTAGTGTGTCGAGTTGTTCCCAGGTATGACCAAACAGTTCGGTATGGTTTACTTTCTTAACCTGTTTCCACACATCTGCTGGAAAACATAACCCGAAGAACAAGTCTATGTCGGCAAGTGTCATTATTGTTGATCCCAGAGCGGTACCTAGCTCGGCGTAAAAGGCGGTGGGGTTCTTTCGTAAATCCGGCAAAGATTTACGGAAGGTCGGGATGTCCTGTCTGTCCCATGGCTGATACACCCAATTGTAGACCACCCTTCCTCTAGCGTCTTGATGGTTTATATCGTCATTAGTCCCTTGTCCTCTAGGAGGTACCCAGTAAGGGGCAGCTTCTTTTATTGGCATCATGCTATCTGTTTTTTCCACTGGGGGTCCTGCTACCTTAGTTGTCCTGTCCCTATCTATCTGTCCTTGTTCTATGAGGTGACGCAATACTTCTAGTGTGGATGAAAATAGTTCTGCAACATGGTTGTCGCCTTCATCTCCGATGTCTACCTTCCTGTAGAGAGCCACTAATCGCTCGGGCCCTACGTTTTGGTACTTCTCTTCATATGCAGTAAGGGTGTGGTAACAGAGACGTACAATAAAGTATTGTTTGCGGTTTTCAACATAGGAGTCGCATATGTCTGTTACGTGTTCTTCTGTTTCTTTCCTATCTATGAGGGTTTTAACTATTTTATCAATGCCTGCTCGCTCATTTTTACTTAATCGCGGGACCCTGGGCGCTCCGATTTCCTTGGTTCCTACCTCTACTACTGCCTCCTTTGAGGCATTTGGTGTGGGTGGCTCGGTGGGAGCAGAGGTGGTGGAGACTGAGGCGATCGTGCCATCTCCAGCTATACTTTGGGGGTCCTGGCGTTGTACTACGGGATGAGTAGGGGCATAAGGGGGTGGCATGTATATCATTGGGGGACCTAACAATAAATCATCATCTACCCCCTGTTTTGCTGGTAAGTCGGGGTAAAGAGTTAAGGGCGTTCTAACAGGGCATTGACCTGATATTTTTGATTCCTGTTCCTTTTTATCGATTTCCTTTTCTTTTAGTTCTTCTAACTTTTTACAGGCTTGGTAAGCTGATTTTCGCGTTTCTTTATCTTGTCTAGCTTCGTCTCTTTTCTTTCGTTGAGCTGCTTCTTTTCGCCATAAACCAAAACTATCAAACATGGCTGGTTTAGCTTTCTTTTGTGGAGAGCTAATTCTAACGTTTCTATTTTAGCGGGATCAAAAGATCCCGTCAGTGGCCACTGATTTACCCTGTCCTTCCTAGTGTACTTATGCCATAGTTTGCTATAAGCTACGGTGGCTAATCCATATTTTACGTACATGTCCTTGTTAGGGGTGCCTTCCGGCGGTGCCGGATGACTGACCTCTAACAAACGGTCCGGTCCAAAACAATCAAACAATCTAGAGAAAACAGGCATGACGTATTTAGCGGTCAAAATGAATATCTCAATTAATGTTAGACAAAAGTCTGCACTACCTGTCCTTCGCTGTCTGCAAAGAGAGAATATTCCTATTCTACGTTGTTTGCAAGCAGGGAATGTCTCAAATAACTCAAAAAGGAATACTAGTATTTCTATCAATCAATCAATTTAAGTCATGTTTTCTCACGACCTTACCCGGACCGTATGGACAGTTCTTCGTATTCCCCTTCCAGCGCCTGGTTGTCCTCTTACTCCAACAATCAATGCGGCGTTCCTGTAAGGCCCCAGTCAGGACCGCAGGTCACTCGAGAGAGGTCCGTTCGGAACCGGTGAAGTTCAGTCAATTGGCAGCCAGACGAGGGTCTCTTTCAGGCAGGTGCACTCCAATCATTTAATCGTTCACTCCGTCGTTAGGACCTCTCTACTGGACCCACGTGTCTCTGATGGGCCCCCCGTTGGGTCGCCAATTTGTGAAAAGCAGCGAGTCTCCTGGGATCCCCAATGCTGCCCGGCGCAAAGTCACCTTTAATCCACTTTGGATTCACTATCTAAAATAACGAGGCAGGCGCTGGAAGCTGGAAGGCAAGAAAAAGGTTTATTACTCTTAGAGGAGACCACGTCAACTGCTGACACCAGGATGTCTTCAGGGAGGTGTTCTACTGGCAATGCTTCTGACTCTTCCTTTTATACAGTTTTACACAATGTATTTGTTTCTTTTATCATGGTTACAAGCTTAGAGTCTCCGCCCCGGGCAGGTTGTCACACAAGCCTGACATTGTTTTATCAACATGGTTACACAAGCCCAACATTAACTCTCCTCCCACCCAGGTCAAAAACAGACAATTTAATTGCAGCTGGAACTTTGCTTCAAGGTCTAAAAAGGAGTGAGACCGGCCAGATCTAAGAGTCCGTTCTGTTGATAAGAACAGGTCCCATTGTTGGCAAAAAACCAGTCTTGCTGTGTGTAGTGCAATAAACCATGTTTGCAAGAGTCTGTTTGGTATTTGTAACCCGTTTGTGCAGGGATGAGAGGAAAGACGAGTTTGAGGCAGCAGGTGATGTTGATGTTTGTCGTGGAAATAGTTTATAGCCCCCAGCACACATCGGGTTTGGTCAGAGTCAGAAGGCTGCTAGAGGACAGGGTGAAATGAAGGTGACCAACAGAGTACAAAATGGCTGTGGTAAATCAGAATGACTGTAGTTTATGTGCACGTAGGAACTTTCATCAGACAAGATGGCGCAGAATGTTCATGATTGTGTTTTGTTCTTAACACTTCAAAAGTGGCAGAATGGAGGCTTTTTTCCATTCCGTGGGGAAACGCCCTGATGAGATCATGAGATTGAAAATAGGCCAAAGTTCAGGCGCAATGATCTCGGGGACTAAGTGAAGAATTTTCGGTGGGAATGGGTCGAGAGGAGATCCAGATTTAACTAAAGAAATTAGTTTGGTAATCTGGTCAAGCGTGATTAGCGGAGAGGCCGAGAGTGTAGGGGGTGGAGGAGCTATCCACTTTGGAGTGAGGAACAGGACTATCACTCAGGTTCTTATGGGGCAATGCAAATTGGTTCGGTTGGGGCACAAAAGCATCGAAGACTTGTTTAACTTTTTGTTGGAAGGAATCTGCTAACTTATTGCAAAACTGTTGGCTACTTTCATGATCTTGTAATTCTGGGAGCTTGGAAAGTTTTTTAACAGTGGAGAATAACCTTTTAGAACAGCCATTGGCTGCTTCTATTTTTTCTTTAAAGTTGTCTGATTTTGCCTTCAGAATAAGATTTTTGTATGTTTGGATGGCAAGTCTGTAGTCCGATTTGGTCTGAACATCATTCTCTAGCCTCCATTTCCTTTCTAGTCTTCTACATATTTGTTTTTGTGCCTTTAGCGACTCATTGAACCAAGGTTCAGAGGGAGATTGCCTGACTGATCTCCGCACGGTCAGAGGAGCCAACTGCTGACCTGCGGAGACAATCCAGGAGTGATAACTCCTCACTGCCTCGTCCAAATCTGCAGGGGCAGGCTGACAAGAGCAGGTAAGCACCCTGTTTAGCTCTTCTCCCTATACCTTGTTCCAAGGTTGAGAGCTGAAAACTTTCTTAGATGGACTAGTGGGCCTTTTAGATGGCAGGGTGATTTCAAACATGACTGCCTTATGATCAGACCAGATAAGTGGCAGTACTTTGTTCCATACTAGATTGGGGTGGTCTGAGAAGATCCCGTCCAAGCAGTGCCTGGCCGAATGTGTGGCCTCCTTGACCAACTGATTGAGTCCTGCACTGGCCATATGGTCTATAAGGGCTTCGGTGTCCCTGTCAGCAGAATTTTCAAGGTGGAAGTTGAAATCGCCCAAAATGGAGAAGTTGGGCTGTTTTGCCTTAATCTCCAGAAGCTGACCTATAGAATTTAAAAAGCTGGATTTGGCTGTAGGTGGACGATAAATTAATATCCCGTTGAAAGTGTTCTGGCTATCAAGCCCGATTTTTAAAAATAGCTGCCTTGCTCTCTGTAGTCTAAGATTGGTTTAAACCATATATTAAAACCATTTCTGGCTATGAGCGCTATGCCTCCTCCCCTTTTCCCAACTCTCTTTCCTGTAGATTTTGTAACCCTCAGGAAGAGCCCCTAGGAGATCTGGTTCGGAGGAGGAATCGGCCCAGGTTTCTGTGACTAAGGCTATATCGATTTAAATGCTCTTCCAGGAGGTCATGAAAAGGTAGGGCATTTTTAGTATGAGATCTAGTGTTCAGGAGTACGCAGCGAGTTATATTCAGTCTTTGATCTGGGGTTCTTTGCATAAAGCTCCAACGTCTCGCTAAGGATAGCGGAAGACTGTGAACCACAATGAAACAGTGGGGGCAGCGTTTTTAGCTGAAATCAAGTGAGGATCAAAGCGCGCCCGGGCAGTGATTGCCTGTGGGTCTAAGACGTAGTAAGGCTTCCCTAGAATACTGAGATCTAGAACTACCGGAGTCAACTGGCATAGTGGCTGGCGCTGTGCGCGGTCTGGGCGCAGACGGGCTTGCCTTTGGCACGCCGGTGGCGCGCCTGCTGCGCGCGTCCGCTGCAGCATGCGCCTGAAATAGGCAGAGAGCCGCAAAGGCTGGTCCGCCAACTTCCGTGACCGGAAGTGTGTGCTGAGGCTAGTTCCCACCCTCCGCTCAAACGGCAGCGGCGGACCAGGGCATGGATTGAAGATTGAAAGTTTGGGAGTCGAGCCTTGAAGGTAAGTTTAAAACCGCTAATGAAATTAAAATAAGTGGTCTGTGCAAACAAGCAATCCTGTCTTTAAAAAGCTATGTCAACCATAGAGCTAGCGTCTACTTGCGCATCCCTTCGGTGTAGCTGCCTGCTAGCGCTGCAGCATGCGCCTGAAATAGGCAGAGAGCTGCAAAGACTTGTCTGTGCAAAGTCCAGAGTAGATGCCAATGTAGACCTCCTGCTGTAGGAGAAAACATCTCTGACTTGACTGCTTTGAGGCAATGCCTGTTTGGTGTATCCATTGCTGTACACCGCCCAGCCGTCCACTTTTATCTGTCCCAGACTGATCCTGCAGCCGGGTATTTCTTTATATACACTGCCGAGATGGTCCTTAGCGTTGAAATTTGATTTTATCGCAGCATGTACTAGTAGTTAAACTTCCCCTAAACCAGAAACGACTACACTTTTATGTGAAAGACTGAGAGACTGATGGTTCAATGGTTATTACAAGTAAATCATGTTCACATACTATCGCTTTCCATAATATCAAGTATTTATATTGAAACTGGTTCTATACCATCTCACTTAACGAATCCCTGGGTCATCCTACTTCCCTGTGGAGTCCTAACATACTCTTTCTCGAGGTCCCGGGCAGTAGGTGTTCTTGTGGGCATTAGACTGCTTGTAGGTTCGATTTGCCCATCTTTCTCTGCAAAACATTACATTTACAGGCTCCACGTTGCTGAGTGAGGAGTGAAAGTGTTAAACAAAAATCTCTCGCACTTGTGCATATTTCAGAATTTAGATTTTTCTGCATTTCTGCTGAAAAGACAAGTGTTTAGAGACGTGCTGCATGACTGACATGGGGTGGCAGGTGTTCTGGGGCTTAACGGCCCTATTCATCGCTTCCTGATTTTTCAGGATTTCTTTGCATGCTCCTTTCTTCCCTCCTCTCCCTTTGTGCCAGTTCTCATTTTAATACTCCACTTGTGTGCAGAGGAGGCGTGCTGAGCTATATGTGAACAGTAATATGCATGAAATATTTGTGAAAACTGCCCAGGCTCGAACGGGTGCTTTGGAAAGACTTATGCCAACGATTGCAGGACTTGCTCGATAATTGTAAGGCTTCTGTGTATGGCCCGCGCAATCTAAGGCACTTGTGATCGGCTTCATGAGCTTGATGTGACCTCTCGAATTTTACTCATGCTTTTCAACAAAAGGCTGCTTGGCAGTCAAGCTGTACATAGTTTGCAGTAGGTAATTCCCAGCTGTACAGGATCAATTTATAAAAAATAAAAAAACTTGGTGTGTATGTGGCACATGTTATTGACTGCATTTTCCAATTACTAGACAGGTTATGGTCCACAATTGTGATGCATCTAATTACGGATGTTTCCAGCTGGGAAAATGTATTTTCTGAACTGTTTTGGAGAAAGGTGGCGGATCTTGGAAATGATGGGTGGGATGAGTTGTGATCTTCCAGCCTAACCTGTGCGGAATGTGTGGTTCCGTTTTGTATAGTGGCTTCCAGTGGGAATTCAGGTCTTTCGGCCGTCTTTCAGCTTGAATCATGGTGGCTGTCCAACTGTAACTAGTTCTGCTCAGATGGACCTTCTCTTATAACTGCATTGTGGTAGCTCTTGTCTGGAATGTAAGCGTTCTGGGCACTGGGTTAGCATATAATCATGTTCCCGTCTCCTAAGCTCTTAAACTAGGTCAAAAATTGCAGGTCATGCCTTAAGGACATAGGTATCAGATGTCCTGGTTGGGTTATGTTCTTTGACCCCTGTTCCCATATTTTCTTGATCCGGTTTCAGTTCAGTTCAGAAAAGCTTTATTCGGTTATAAGAAACAACCATAAAAGCGAATGTATGTATGTATATATATATATATATATATATATATATATATATATATATATATATATATAATGACATCCTATTACAAAAAAGTTACTTTAAAATGATTCAGCAATACAAGAATATAATTCCATTAAAATACTTTAAAAACCATGCTTTTCCGTGTATAAATTGACTTTAAAATGAATGTTGCTACAAAAAACAGATATCCGGCTCTTTAAGTGTAAACATTAGACTCATAGCTGCATTAAAAGTTGTAACATTATATTTCCGGTTTGTCATTTACTGTGCATGGGCCCCCATGTATCTTTACTTTTTGGAGTCCTAACTCCTGAGGTGTTTGGGTTGACTCCTAAACGACCAGGCAGCCATACACTGTTGAAGTATGTGCAACATTTCTGGACTCTATGCTCCCCTGCTGTCCAGTACCTAGTTTATTGGGTTAGTATGCTTTTGTGGCGATTAGCTGGTTATCACTTACTCCCTAACCACCGAGCTGTGGGTCCAGGTCTGGCATCTTGTTTATACCTCCATTCTGTAGGAACCTGGCTCTCTACACAATGTACTTCGTTTTAGTGCACTATTTAGAGTCCAGGGAGACCCAGATTAATATACAGAGACAAAAGTAGTTAATACTAACGCTCTATTTGTGGTAGTTTGGGCGACCAGTTAGGCTTATCCGAGCGTGGTGCTAAGCATTTGTTGTACTCTGAGGCAATAAATGAGACCTGCACTCAAGAATAAGACCAATTTACAAAAATAACAGATTTCTTTTTTGTGTTTTTTTAAATGTAATTTTTTAGACCAAGAACATTGCTACAGTAAGTACTTTTAAGATGCACATTTTTCAATTTCGCAAAATAAATCACTTGTGTGCAGGTCCGCACCATTGAAGTCAATGGAAGAAAATAGAAAAATGCATATAAAATCACACAGTTGGATTTCAAGGTTCACCTTTGGGATTTAGGAAAGTAGCAAGGCCAGGCCCTATGTTCTACCAGCGGATTCTTGGGAGCTTCCCAGATAGGTCTGGGAGCAGGGTGCTGAGGTTGTTGTTGGCTGGTGCACCACGAAGAAGGGGGGCACTGGAAAACCCACCCCACAAAGGGACTTGAAGCAAAGTCCGAGGGGTCCCACTCGAGGGGAGCAGGTCGCAAGGGCTTCAGGACCACGGCTGGATCGTAGTTACCAAGGCCGGCCAGGCGCAGAGCAGATGGGTCTGCCAGGCGGTGTGTGTCAAGATGTCCTCGCGGTCAGGAGCAGGCAGCTCGGAGGCGATTCCGGGACAGCTGGACCACTCGTGTAGTGGGTCTCAGGGAATCTCGATGGGTGCTTGCTTCCTGGACAGTTTGAGTCCGGATTGGACTCTCTCAGTGAATACTGCAGGCATACGGTACCCAGAGTATTGGTGCGGCACGGTTCCTGTGGATCCTGGTTTCTCCACACTTGGAGGGGCGACAAAGTTGATCCTCCGGAGCTGGTATACCACTTTTGGTTCGGGTGCTGCATCTGTCGCCGGGAATCGGCAAGTTGGCAAAACCGGATTCTGCGGTTCGGGTCCTGCAGCTGCAGGGGAGCGGTACCTCCACTCCAAGGGAGTTCTTTGGCAATTTGTAGAAGGCTGGAGGAGCTCTGGGGTTCTTGAAAACCTGTTACAGGACAAGATAGCACACCGCAATTGTCGAGTCCTTAAGGCAGCAGGCATGGTTTGGCACCAATTTTCTGCAGCATTTCTTCAGTCCTCTGGTCAGCAGCTGTTCTTTGTCCTTTTTTTCCTGTGTCCATCAAATCGAAGTTCAGGGTCCAGGCATGCCACCTAAATACTAAATTTAGGTGCGTTAAAGGGAGTGACAGATAGTAGCCAATGGGCTACCTACCTTTAGGGTGCCTTCCTGTAGGAAGGGGCACTATCCTGACCCTAATTGGCTAATTCCCTTACAAACCAAGATGGAGGGAAAGGAAAAGTGGGCTCCATCATCACCTGCCCCACCTTGGTGCTGGCTGAATGGGGACCCACCTCTTAATTTTCCCACCTGTCCTCTTGCCAAATGTGGAGCAGGAAAGGAGGGTTGACCTCCTGCACTATCTGGAGCTGCCTGGGTCGCATTTCGAAGGCAACATCACCTTTTTTAAGCTTCCCGCCCTGGAAGGTCATCTTGGCCTGGAGGAGGTGTGAAGCGCCTCAGCCCAGAGCAGGCTGTTTCGGGCTTCAGAGCGCTGGTTCTCACTCCATGAGGTCAGAAACCTGTCTGACTAGTCTTAGCCAACCTACCACCACCAGAGACCAACCCCAGTGCTTGGTAGGTTTTCAGGGATCCCTCTAAGGTGTCTCCTGTGTGCATTTATTGATAAATCTAACTCTGGCATCAGTGAGAATTTATTAAGATGAGATTTTTGGTACCAAACATCTTAGGGTACAGTGAAGCCATCATGGAGCTAGGAAACTCATAAAGGCAAATATCCAGCCCATGTTCTCTCTATGGCTTCCTCGTGCACTTAGAATATCAAGGCCATTCTTTGATATTGTAGGGTCATATCTCCCCATGCAGATATGTCCACACATGAGAGTGCACCCTGCCTTAAGGCTAGAAGGCCTGCAGTAGGGGTAACTTACCTATACCTCATGCACTGTAGGTGGATGGGACACTGGGCTGTGTGCCATGTCGACTCTTTGGTTTTCTCTGCACCAAGACACACAGCCTGCAATGGCAGTTTGCATGATCTTCGTGATGGGTCTCTGGGGTGGCATAGTTGGTGCTGCAGCCCCAGAGGACCCTCTGAAGTATCAATGCCCTAGGTACCATTTAGTGGATTCTAACAGGGGTTGCTGAAGTTGTGCCAGTAGACTTACAGTTTTAGGAAAGAGATCTGGCACTGGGAACCTTGTTGGCAGGGACCCAGTGCACTTTCAATTCGAAATCACATCCTACACCAGGCAAAAAGTGGAGGCTACCCATGTCAAAAGAGGCACTTTGCTACACATGCCTTGTAAAGACTGGCTCCATCAAACTCTACTTTGGGGGAGCCTGTCAACCAATTGCAGTGCACTCTGTAGCAGGTGCACAGTCTGTAGTCGTGGTACTAAGGCTCGGTAGGGAAAGGTGGCCCTACAATTAAAGTATTGGTAGCTGTCACTTCCCTCCTTTTTTTTTTTTTTTTTTTTTTTTCTTGGGTTCACTGTTATTATGGTGCTTGCATCTCCAATGTTGACCTGTATTAGGATCCGCAGCTACTCATTTTACCACACATTAAGAAAGGCGGACTCTACCTGTCCAGCCAAACCTCTTTAGCAGTCCTTTACATTAAGCATGTCCCACTATACGTCCATGTTGACTCTATGGCTGTTAACGTTCCTGGATATATGAACATGAGAACATCTGTTGGGTAAAATAAAGGTTCCCATGATTATGGCTCAGCAAGCATGGTTTCCCATTTGAATAACTGGTGTTTTTTGGCTTTGTTATATTTAAAGTAAGACTGCAGCAACCTGTAATTTTAAGACTGAATCTCAAGTGATGTGGCAAGAGAAAGAAGTTTACAATGAGCTGTATTGACTATTGGCTGTTGATTACCTGTGGTCTACCTGGTCACACTGCAGTCTAACATGGTAATTGAGTTTAAGACACCAAGTCAGCCATTTTGTACTGTCTAGTGCTGCTTATTTCCATGTCAGACTATGAAAGCATGTGTTGCTCTGTGGCTTGAGTTGTACACTATTACTTAAAATAAATAGAATTTCCTAATCTTGTTGACGTTTGAATTCGGTTTCCACAATACCATGCCCAGGTGTCAGCTACGCTTCTGCCCAATGACTGCTTTTATTTTGACCTGCTCTCAAAATGCTTTTCTCTGTGTAACGTCTGGCATCCTACTGCGTGACCTTTTTAAGATGTCTGTCTTTTGCGTTTGCAGATCTGTGATATGTTTGTTTAGCTACAAAGGTCACTTGTGGAAGTTTCCCCGACCTTTCCAATTGTCATCTTATTCGTGTGCACCCTTCCAGCCAATACATTGTACAGCAGAAAAACCCCTTCCTGTTGCAACTACTGGTTATTTATATCTAGTGGTCAAGTGGCATCATTAGGGTTTGCTCTTAAAGACGAATTAACAAATGCTTTATTCCGATCCAGTTGCACTGAGTTTTTGGCTAAGTTTAACAACTGAGAGATTGCAGAACTAGGAAGACCTTCTACTGTTAGGCTAGAGCCTACGGCCAGAGATGTGATGTGCAGCCTTGCATTCTAGCTCGAACCTGGAACAAATCACTCTGGGCAGACGTGTTCGTGGCCATGAATCCGAGATTTGTATGCCCCAGCTTTGAGTTTAGATGACACAAGCCCAGCTAATCACTGTAGCTGGGACATTCCTTGAATCCAATTCACGGAAGCAGCAGCTGCCCGTTAAGCCTTGCACACCTTGTCCTGTTGAGGCGGCCCCCGGTGCAATCTCCCATGGCAGGAGCACAATGCCCTTTGAGTTTGAAGAGTAATTTGGTGGCGCTTTGAGCCGCCTGCCCGGGTGGCAACTGAAGTTTGAGGCACATCTCTCCTCCCCTCGTAGGCAGGGCGCCTGCAAGCAGCTGCTCCCTCCCGCTTTTGCATCCCTCGCCCCCTTCCACAAAGACCCTGTGGCCCGACAAACCTACCGGTTACAAACTGGTCTATGGGCTTAATGAAGTTGAAAGTTGGCACGCATCTTCCTCACAAATCACAAGTGTGCATTTTTCGGGAGGCGTTACGTGTTTAATGAGCATTTGCTACTTCTGTAGAGAAATCCTTTGTGTGGGGCCTGCACTGCTCTCTTGGGCAGCAGTGCCAGTTATCCAGTCTTGTGTTCGTTTCAGTAGGAACGTGTTCACTGATGGACTGGTGACGAGAAAGCGGGGTCTTCTTGGAGTGTACACAATAAATATTGCGAGCTTTGAAATCTGCAGCAACTCTACTCTTTTTGGTGCGGTAAGCCGTAGGCGCTTCCAAAACTTGAAACAAAAGCACCCTTCATGTGCAAAAAGACTGTCGCTGAAAATAAACTAATAACTCGGAATCGTCACCCCCCCCTCACCCCCCTCTGTCGAAATAATGCCATGGACTGTAAATCTTGCCAGCAATCAATAAGGAATGAATTAACTCCATGCTGCTGGCGGCTCCTTGGCTCTGCTCCAGGCTTCGGCCTTGCCCTGCCATTCAAGGGATCCGTTTAATGCCTTGAGGAGAAACCCGAGAGATTCACGCACTGGGAGTAAATTGGCCCGGCGAGCTTGAATAAGCGAGCCGCGGGCCGGAGCGGGCCATTGCAGACCGCGCGCGGCGCTCGCCGCGACCCTGCCAGGTTGGCCTGGCCCCTTCTTTCAGCGACGCTTCAACAATCAAAGGTCCCCTTTTCATCCTTTGTCACCCCGGCGAGCATCCCTTTTAAAGTTCAAATTCCAATAGGCTTGGGAAGAGGGGAATGGGGCGGCGGGGGCGTGGCTAGGGATGATAATGGAGCATCAAAAGTGAGCTGCAGACAAGCCAGCACTTTGTCCTGTGACAGGAGGGAACAGGCTTGGGGTACTTAGCAGTGAATGGGCGCTCCAAGGCCCAGTTTTTTTTTTTTCTGGACCATTGAATGAAACATTGGCGAGGTGGCGGGCTCGGTGAGCATCTGCCTCTCTGCTTCCATGTGGAACGGCCGAGGCGATCACAATGCAGGATTGGGCCCAAAATGCCATTTAATGAAGTGAGGCTGTGTTCCCGGCTCCTTAATGCTTTGCAGGGCAGAGGCGGGCCGGAGTGGCGGAATTTGTGGTTTAGGTGACTGAAGCAAAAGACGCTGTGGACTGTCATTATTTTTCACCTGCTGAATTGTTTGCAGTGACATCTCTTTGCGTCCCTGGAAAGTCGCACATTACATGACCCCACGGCACGCCCCCACTGTAAGCCCCCAGGCCGGCTTGTGTGCTGTTTGGCACGGAACCATAAATGCCAGTCAGATTCGCTGTGAAAATAGCGAATGAATGAAGACAGCTGCGTTTTGACACTGTATGAAACGGCGTGATGCACTTAATCCCCCAGCCCAGAAAAGCGGCCGACAGATGTTTCTTGAATTCTTTATTTGAGGCGAACGCGCCTGAAATGAAATGAACGTGCCTCACCTAACTTTAATAGAGCCATGCTTTTACAATGGTTTAAAGAATGTTGTATCCACCAGAGCAGTGGGGGCTTGTCCATTGATTAAGGAATGGGCGTGAAACTGGCAGATGTGAAGTAATATACATTTTCTCCACTTGCGTTTTTATTATGCGCTACTTGTTCTTGTGAACTTCTCCAGTTTTTGGATATAATTTAATTTATAGAACTTTTCACTAGTTCATATTTGACTTCGGATACTGAAATCTAAATGTTTGCATAGAGTATACATTTACATAATTTTAACTTGGTTTGCATTTCATTCTAAAGTCTCAATGCTGGCCAATAGCAGGTTCACCGAGTCAAAGGCACTCAGTCTATTATTGATCAGAGAAATGAGCCGCTTTCTGTAAATAAAAATTCTTTAGAGCAAAAAAAAATGGGCTGCTCCGCCATCCACCCCTGTTGGGTGTCAAACATGCGAGACCTTCGTCTCGGCAACAGGTGCATTAACCACCAGTGCAGTCTCAATTTGCTATGCATACGTCATGAGTAGTTGAATGCACTATACACTCACGATACCTTTGTTCGCAGCAAACGGTACGAAAGAAAAATAGAGTAGGTGTCGTCTAATGCATTGCTCAAACTGCTCCATTCGCCAGTCCAGATTAAATAGCCCCTCGCTCAGCTGTTTGGATACATATTTTTCACAACAGTCCTTAAGTCGAGCAGTTTCACGTATTTGTTTTCTCCCCATGGTAGGTTAACCTGCTGACCAACAAAAACACTGGCCTCCAGATTAGAATATATTAAAGATGCTGCAATGTCCCTTTCAATTTTTTCTTCCAATCAGTGTTGTCTATCAAAGCTTGCTGCAGGGCAAAGGGTGCAGACACTGTAGGCCCACTTTAGTGGAGTAAAGCTTAATGAGCTAGGCACCAAGGCCTCCATGTGCTTTAGTTAAGGGCCGCTTCTGAAGGTTTTAATTTGTGTTCTGGTTGGAACTGATACCACAGTCCAGTCCCTAACCTTCTTCCAAAGTGCTGCTTTACCCATGCTCTTTTTCATAGATCTGTAGGTTTGCAGAGCTCTGGTACATGTGGTTGGGCTGAAGTTACGAAACTTTTCTTTAAAGTTTTATTTGATAATGGGTCATTTGCTCGGATGCATAATGAGGGCAAGGTGAATGGGGGGGATATTATGTGCTCCACTGTATGCTCTGTCCAGGAATCCGTGGCTCTTTCACCTCCAGCATTTTTTTATTTTTTTTGTCAATGTGCATTTTTTTCTGTCCATGTGCATCTTTTTCTTAGTTTTCACTGGCAAGAAGACCACCCCCTTCTAGTTTTGTTTCCAAAAAACAAACCCTCGTTTCAAGTTTTGTATCAGTGCCTTATGAAAATCTCTTAATATTTTACTTATTCTGTTAATGCTGTCACTTTTAGTCCACCCAATTGCTGTTGATTTTAGTTCGTTGTATTGTCTTTATCGCTAAGATGGCCCGTGGGATGAATGTTTGTCCACTAAAAGTTACTTTGCTTTGCATGTGAGGCTTATGCAGTGATTCTGTACAGATGTGAAAAACAGATGCAATCAGTACCACAGAACAGTGCCAAGCATGTAATTCACCTAATTAAATAGGCTAATATTTTCTGTTGCAAAAAACATTGAAACGTGCAGTCTGTGGCACATTGACACATGAGATTCTCAACTTTGGCTGTGATATGGTTCTATAACACTTTCAGCTTTTGTGCTGTAATAAAAGCATGAATTTAATGGTGTCCATGAACGAAAGAATAGTTTCCTGCGCCGTATTCTCACCATCTTCATGTGTAGTATTTGTTGAGATGTACAGTGTAATATGCTATTAGTACTGTGTGGCGAGGTGATATGACTCATGAAAGGCAACTGCTAGTCATGAAAACACACCAGGCTCGAGTTTATACCTAGTGCTACGTTAACCTTAAATGCACAGCACTTCTGCTAAGGGCAACCCTCAAAACTGTGCAAGGAGTTGCCACTCTAAGCTTAACCTGGTGTAGTGTAATGACTCTTAATTTAGGGTACTGCAGATGTCAATGAAATGTACCTTCATGGTGCTCCAGACATTTCTCGTGGTTCTTACATTTGTAATCTGTTTTTACACAGTGGAATTGTGCATGCTCACAAGGAAAGCCCCTCACCCTTCAGACGCGCTACTGAAATGCAAAGGCTCAGCCACAGCCCATTCTCCACCTTTCTTTTGTTCTTCGGCTAGGGCGTCTAGTAGCAAGGTGAATTGTCAAAATGAAGTTATTAAATTTGCTGCTTTTGTTTCAGTGCAGAAGCCTTTTTTCTTTCATTTGAATTTCTTAAGTCTTATTTATACATGGGGACAGAAGATTCCAAATTAAAGTGGCCTTTAAGTGTTAAAGGGGCCATAGCAAGTGGCACAAGAGCTTGCTGTTAACTACACATGGCCCGTTGCCACGCTGAGTGATTGCTAAATAACAAACTTGCTGTGGGCTTGCTTAATTCTTGCATTTCATTTTCATCAATTTAACGGGTAAGATGATTGGGTTCCTTTGCAACCACAGCATAGCATGTTCGTGAACCATCCCTGGCGACTAGATGGTGTGATAAAGGCACTCGGCATGCATTTAGCTTCTTTAGCACAACAATTCATTGTGTTGTCCAGGGAGGCAGGGAAATCTTGGAGCAGCTACAAAGTCATCCATTTCTGACCTCTGCCTGTTCCTGTATGTAGTTTTTCCTAAAACGTCTTTCTGTACTTTTGGGCAACTGAAACGTGTATTTATAAGATGTGTACCTGGCCAAATTTAGCTCACTTTTTTCTTTATTTTATAATACGTTCTTTTAGGCTTGCAGTTGCTTCTATTTTACTGTTGCCAATTGAGAATTTGCAGCACCTTCAAGTTACAAAGTTGGCCTGCTAGAAAGTGGCTTACCCAAGGGCCTGTGTTTGATTTTACACATCAGCAACCCAAAGTTAGTCATTTAGAGCAGGTTAGTAGGACTCTAGTTCTCGGGAGGGGATTAGTCTTTACCCTGGAGGTTCTTCGAAATTGTATTGCTCCGTTTCTTTGTATGGGCCTGTAACAAATTTGTAGTCCGCACATTGGGAAATAAGGGATTACCTGGACAAGACCCCTGTTTTAACTTCAAGAAATGACTTTGTGAAATAGTTGACCTTGTTTAAAATGGTGTATATTAAAATAGAAACATAAATGGTCAAATTCAACTTTGCTATAAGTTGGTATTTATATCACAAAATAAGAATTAGTGCAGTGCATGATGTTGGTGCATTTTTTTCCCGATAAATGGTTTTGGTTGGTATAAGATTGCGATTTATTTGGCCATACACAGTTTGTAGAATTGCAATCCTGTGGATAATTTTCTCAATTTTGCTTTTAGTGGGTTACACGTCAAAAATGACCTTGCCAGTGGTTATTTTTTTCGTGCTTTGTGTGATGTGGGTTTGATTTTGTCCCAGTCCTTTAAGCTTTCCTAATCCAACTTCAAATGTTGGTTTTTGTCATTTGAAACATTCTACTGTCCACAAAGAGGGGGAGGATAGGAGTTGATGGGAATTAAGCTTTCTGAATACCCTGCCTTTCATGTGCCATATACTCCTATTCCATCATTCACAAAACTTCACTAGGACACGGTTTCTGAGTATTGCTTACCAGAGCTCTCCAGAAATAGTTGACTAAACCAGGGAAAGGTCTTTATTGGTCCTGGGGTCGTGTATTGAACTACAGGAAAACTATGTCTACATGGTAGATAGGAGGCAGCAGTAATGTCTTAACTGATTATCTTGTTTGAAAAAGCCTAAAAATGTGAAGAATGACACACTTTCTTTTTTAATTGCAGACACTGAAAAATTCCAAAAGCCTTTGCTCCCTAGACTACGAGGAAGATATTGATGACGACCCGCACTTGAAGACAATAGTGTCTTCTCCTTGTGACTCGAACGACCTTATGAACATTATAACTCCTGGTTCCAGTCCAATGAAGGAGCAGTTAGAAGAAGCTAGGCATCTTGGGCAACATCCTGTTGGCCACGACTCAAGGGATTACAAGAAAGCAGCTGCTGTGAGTGAAAGTGAGGAAGACACCAGTGATTGTGAGAGCATTGAAGAGGGTATTTTTCCGCTTGACTGTGGAGACTTGGACCTTGAGCAGATTGAAAACAACTGAGCCTCCGCATTCAATGACTGAGAAATATATAATGGTGGACTTTCTCTTTACTCAGTCCAGGTCTCTGGATTTCTAGATCTGCTGCCTTGGCCTTTTTTTAGAAGACATTTCAGGCAGGGTGGGAAGTGACTATCACCTGTTTAATATGTTGATCATTGCATCGACAAAAGAATTTTGGTTAAATGTTATTTTTGAACATTAAGGAGTAATTTTTGATTAAAAATGGCCTAAGATATTTTGCGTTTTTACGGCTTTTACAGTTCTGAAGATAGCATCTCTATTTTGAAATGAATTTTCAGAAGGGCATTCTATGAAGTGATATTCTACTCTACACTGATTCTGGTGCGGGTAAAAGTTCCTTTTTTATTAAGAGCTTCATGTGTAAAAGAAAGGTGAACTTTATATGTCAAACCTGCGAGCATCAGGCAATATAGATTGATTGAAACTCTTGGTTGGCTACTGGTCCAAACTACTTAATTGCCTCCTTTACGTTGCATTGTTATACTAAGAAATAGGTACAAAATATTTTGACACTTTCAGTCTTTTTGATCAAATGTTGTATTAACCTACTGGGTTAATGTCCATGAATTCACTACTTGAATTATTTTCAGCCTGAGCAAAGTAAGCTAGTTAGGGGGCTAAAATCCTTTAGTAAGTGCCGCCTTCTCAGTCCTTCCGTTTTCTGTGGTTTAAAAGAATGTACAAGAGCACTTGAACTGTTGTAAGAGACTTTATGATCAGTTCACCAGGAGATGATCCATTCAACAAAGCAGGAGAAAACTAGACATTGTAATAAATAAAATGAAAATTACCTTTGCTAATTTGTTTTTTGTTTCGAAATAATGGTTTCAAGTTTGTATGCGCATTAATGTAAGCCATTTCAGTCCTACATAGCTGAATTTCATGAGTGCAACAACTTGTTGCTCTTTAGTTTAATGGTGGTGTGTACCTTGACTTGGAGACCCGGAGTACCACTCTTTATTCTTTAAACATAGGATTATCCTACATGTACTAATTTTCCCAATACTCCGTTTAAGGCGCGAGCTGCACCTCCGACAGTTCAAGTGATTTGAAAGATTGAGGTCCCTATGAAAATGAAGCTACCTGAAAATGTTGACATTGTTTTCCATGAGTAACTTGAAAAGATGAGCATACATTGAAATATTTAATCTTTATCTGGTACAGAGCATATACATCTACTTGGCTATTTGCCGAGCTCCTGGCTCCTGATTGCTTCTGTTTTTATTTTATGTTTTGGAACTGAAGAGTATTTTGGCTACCACAGAAGTTATCAAGCGTACCGGGTACGGGTGATCGTCCAGAAATAAATAAAATAGTTAAATATAGCTCAGTCAGTCTCTCTACTGTATTTTGAATAGTGTCTTTAGCAGCCACACTTCTCATTGAATGAAACATTGAGGATTTCTGCCTCTTTAAAGGTGCTAAGACTAGAAGAATGCCAGATTCCTGTATCTGGAATTAAGCATCCAGATGTTATGTCAACCGTTGGCTTTGTGAATACGTAGGGGAGTTGTTACCTACAGTACAGATTAACTGTTAGTGACTGACGAACAAAGCCTGTGTATTGGCCTGGCAGATGTAAGGTAGTACAGAACCTGGAATAGCTGGGTTTGCAGACAGGAAATAACTTTCATTTCAAACTTGCAGAGTCTATTGTACCAGAGAAGTAGCTTTGGTGGACTACACCTAGTAAGGTAGTTTTCTCTCCAACCTAATCAGTCATAAATTCATCTTTCCTTCATTTTAGTAGAAAAGTACTAGCTGAGGTAAAAAAAAGCTGGTAAGTCAATGCAAAAGAAATCCAGGCACTTGACCTACTAAACCTTAGACTGCCTTGCTTCCTCGGGAGTCAGAGCAACCTAAGATATTGCCTCTATAATGAGTTTTATGGGTCCTCGGTGACTAAGAACTGATTCCAGCCTCCCTGTCAAGTGCCTGAGCCAAAGGGTTTTTTCAATTTATCCTCCTGAAAAAAATGTTCAGTATTTGAAATATTTATTCTGCTTTGAGGCACAGAATCTTGTGTTGGAGCTTACCTCTTCTGACTTTTTTGTGGAGAATGGCTCTTGCTACTGCGTGGAAGCTCCATGCCAAATGGACTACTGCCACGTATGTCGAGCCACCTGCTCTGATGTAATTATGTGAATTTGGAGTAAATCAGAGCAACGTGTCCACCCAGACTAACCATAGTTGCTTGCATTCTCCGTCTGGGGAGTTGTTAGAACACACAAATATTTTCGTTGACCATATTTAACTTGCACAGAGTTGCATATTTATCCACGTATGCCACAATGTGCCTATTCAGGATCACCCACGTAGAGCAGGTTCTGAGCCTTCAGATTTATTAGTTTGCCACCGATGCTGGCCATAGAAAGGAAAGGCAGTGCATATCTATTGTATGTCCTAAACGGAAGACAGCATCCCTTTGGTCAGCTTTAACTCTAACCCTGGAAATCTAGAACCCCTGGCATTGAGAGAGCCTTTGCCTGATATGGAATTCTGTATATATTGAAACGCCCCTTAGACTGGGGATTCCCTATCCTAGAGTAGTGGGATAGGGAAGTTCGAATTGCTGAAAACCATGAAAATTAACCTGGTCTCAAAGTACACACCAGTAATGCAGATTTAGTTGCCATATGCATACCATTTAGCAAAGTATGGTCACAGATGCACTTTACAAGTACAAGCCTATCAAAAATAGAGAATTTTCTTTCCACGTTGCCAGCATCTAATCCAGGTGCCTCTAGCATCTGCACAAACCATTGGTGGTTTTCAGTTTTGGTTACAAAAAAGTCTCAAATCCAAAATTGGTTCTTGCTCTGCTAAAACTAGAAGTACTATGTAGTGTTGGCATCTATTTTCATAGGGTCATTATCAGATATATACAGATCTTATAATCTTGCATTTAAGAACGGAGTCTTGTATGGTACTACTGCTGCTAATTCTCCTGTTTGTCAATATCCTCGATTCTTTTTTTCAAGCCAATCTAATGAATTCACTGCTCTAGCTGGCTGATATTTTATTTTTAAGAAATAGGCAGATTTTCTCTTCGAAATAAAGGGCTGCAGTAAACACCGACTTGGACCTTTGTGATACTCTTTTAGAAGACTACCCTGGTAATCTACCCTGGTAATCGGGTGCTAATAATTTGCTGTAATTACTTGAGAGTAATTCATGGTCATGTATCTGAATCTATGAAAGCGCATCATTGGCCAGCAGTAGCAAGTACAGTAGTGCTCAAAATTAGGTGTTCAGATATAAAAGCACAAATTTGCATTGGTCTTTGGCCGAGTTCCTCTGTGCACCATCCATCCGCATCAGCCAGTGATGACTTGCTATACATGCTCTAACAATAGTCTGGACTTGGTTCCCAAGTGGCAATGATGTTGAGCGCTCACTGTAGATAACCAAGCTAGGGACCAGCTTTACAAATCCTAGAAATAGCGATTCCTATGTAGCGAATTTTAAGAAATAGCTGCTTAGAAATGCCTATTTCTTATGTACAAAGACCTACCAAATGGGGATATGGTTGCACAATACCGGATCGCTATTAATGAGTCTGATCCTTAAATAGTGAGTTGGATACTTTGCCCCATCGTTCCCCTCTAAATCATCCCAAACCAGACTACTGTGAACTCCCAAACATCCTTCTCAAACTTGCCCCTCCTTTTTTTAGCTAATTCACCCAACTAACGGGTGCATATGTCCACCATTTCCAATAACTTACTACTGCCCCATTTCTAACCCATTCCCATCATTCCATCCCTACTCAAAACACTACTAAATGCACAAGAACTCAAGAGCACACATTTAACACAACTAATCTTCAAGGGGTTAAAAATGTATTACTATTCTACTTGGCTCTAATCTTGGGCTCCGTAGTAGCGTACTACCCGCCACAAAGCGCTTCAGCACCTCATTGAATGCAACACTGAGGATTTCTGCCTCTTTAAAGGTGCTAAAACTTGACGAATATCGGAATCCTGTATCTGTTATTAAGCACCCAGATATATTGTCAACAGGTGGCTTTGTGAATGTCATAGTAGTTACCTACGGGACCCTAGCTAGGATGGTGGTGGCAAAAAGAGCACACGTTTTCTGACGATTAGAATTTTTAACACAGGAACGTGGTGAAAATGATGGTCTTTAGAAAATATTCATTGTCTTCGCAAGAGGCCACAAAAAGAAAACATGACTAGGTATTCAAGTAAAGGTAAATGCCGTCAAAGTTGCTAACTACAGTATTAAAGAAGTGCTTAAGCGGTGGTATGATCTGCTGTCTCTCACGAAAGAAGCTTGCCAGCCTAAGAAAGGAAGCCTCTGATACCGTAGGATCCTCCACCCAGCCTCATCCAACACCTATGCATGCGGTCATTGAGAGGACCATTGCCCCCTTAGTCGGGTGTAAATACCTTTGAAACACCTGTAGCACAACCAACAAGTAAAGTAAATAGTATTTTAAATAAAACCTTTGTCTAAATATAGTATTGCCTGATAGTAATGGTATTTTTTTATATTACCATCTATATACACTTTTCACATATTTAATAAAGGTTCGAGTCATAATTAATGTTGGGTTATTCCAGGGGTTGTAGTTAAAACGCAGCTATAAAACTGTATTGGAAATAAATGTTAATATCCATAAAGATAGTAAGCAGATCCAACAGTAGAAGAGTAGGAAGGTGGCATCGAGTCTGGAGAAGAGGGAAATGAGTACAGAGCAAAGCACCACACCATCTCCGCCCATGACAGCCACCACTCGTCCTGCAAACAAGAGTTCGTCCTACACCGAAATTACCGGAACCTAAAGGGAATCTGCAAAGCCTAGCACTCCACTGCGTACTCTTTCTGAATGCTAGAGACTGTTAAGAAGACGTAGGGCGGCTCATAGGGCAAGAGGCGACCAGGATGGTAATGGGCGTAGTACCACCAGGCAAATATTTTCTTTGGAGTGCTCAATACTTGCAGTACAACAGCAATTAAAAGCGTTGTGACTACGAGAGTAGTAGGCCTTGAGAAAACTAAGGATGGTTTCAAAGTAATGGCTGAGTGACTGTCCTGAATGGCAGAACACTGAGAAAGTCACTGTATTATGTGGAGCTCTATAAGGGAAATCCAGCTTAAACTCAGACATAGACAACTATGTGGCAGTCTTGAAGGCTTTTGGAGATCTATGGAAAGACTATTCTTTGCCAGAGGGGCAGTGTCACATAGAACCCTCAACTATCCGATAGAAATGGGGCACTTCAGTTATGCCATCTCAAACTCTAGTGCAAGTAACCTTTGCATTCGTGGAGCCACAGATGGCTTATATTTTCGATACAAAACTCTCACTGCCTGCTGAAAATGAGGAAGCAACTAGCGTAAGCAGTGTTTCTGTGCCAGAAGTAAGTCATAGAATACATACCAGAAGTCACAGCACTGAAGGAGAGGGAACCGGTGAGGTTTGAGGGGTTCAGTTTGTAGCAGACGAAGGAGGCTGTTCTCTAAAATCAAAAGTTATGTTTAATTTAAAAAAGTTATAATTTGAGTTAAATAATTAAGATACTATCTGGGTGACTTTTTGTTTAATTTGTAAATAACCACGTTTTGGTTAGTATGAGCAGAATAACCTATTCAAACCCATTCTTCAAACTCTGCTTAACAGGAAGTATAAAACGTGCTTTTCTGCTGCAACATCAAGACGACATATTTCAGATAGCAACTCGAACCTTGAAAGTCTTTGCTATTTTAATAATAGAGGTCTTAAAAACTTAATACGAGCCTAAATATAAAAAAACAGACCAGAAATATGAGACCAGGAGCATTTTACATTCGGGGGCATGTGCAAAATCCAATACCATCCCGAACAGCATTGCACCATTTAGGAGACGAAAAGATTGGGTTAGACCTCACTCACCTTTAAAATATAATTCCGTAACCTAGGGTCGGGTACCTAGGCCAAGTAAGGAAAGACTGTGTGCTGGCTCAAAGTATTTCAAAGTATCTAATGAGAAGGTGATGGAATGCTTCTCCCTCAAATAGGCCAGGTCCAGAGAACCGCCAACGTTTCCCACAGATTCTCTAAGCTTGTTTACTGGGAAAGGGGGACCAAGTTTCAGTTGAACCCCAAGGAGTGTATTTTTTTAAAATCCGTTATCCTGGTTCTTGCTTCCCTTGCCCACCTTCTTTCGCTACCAAGAATTTCCTCCCAACATAATCTAGAGACCTTTTGGAGCTTCACTATCCACTGATAGCTTATTGAGAAATCTCAGAACATAGGAGTTCGCAAATAAGTTCCAGGAAACCAGATTCAAATCTCTCCTTATACTCTGTGCCATGTATCTAGGTGGCAGCGACAACAGCCTCCTGAGGACGGCCCCCTTCATCTGATCCCAATTGCAGGCGGGTCAAAAGCAAGTACCTCTGCTCCTTACAGCCCCACAGGGGATATATTCTCTTTATAAGCTCTTCACTGAAGGTGTAGGGGCCAAGCCAGACAACCAGTTTGCTACATGGACCTCTGCTTGACATTCCCCATATGGATATCCCATTTTAGGTTCCTATTAAAGGACAGCCCTAGATATTTATAGAAATTCACCACTTCCACCTCCTGGGCATACAAGTACCATTTAAAGTTTTTCACCTTTTTCCCAAAGACCAACACCTTTGTTTTATCCAGTTTAATTTTCTGTGAATTCTGCTTGCTATATGCCTCAAGGAAGTCCAAGGGGGAGTATTCCAGCAGAACCAAGCCATTTGCATGCAGCAGACGAGATGTGCAGTTTCCCAACTTTGTGGGAAAATGAGTTTGTTAAATCTATGGCTGCTTGAAGGTCTGCCAGGAATAAGCTGAAAAGCAGAGGAGCCAAGACACATTTGTCATAGGCGTTCTGAATTGGGATTGTTAGTGATAATCTATCAGATATATCAAGTTCGACCTTTGCCCCATTATCCGTATGTAATGCTTTTAATGTACTAAGGATGTCAATCAAAAGCTTCCAGGAGTCAAAGGCACTGTCAAAGGCAGTACGGAAATCAATAAAACAGTCTTTGGTACACTTCCAGGGGTTTCCGAATGATGGGCAAAAGAGCAAAACGATGGTCTATGGTTGTGACCCTCCCAAAACCCTCCTTGCTCAATTGGTAGGATCCTATGCTCATATGCCCTATCATCCAAATGGGACAATAACATTTTTGAAAACACCTCTGAGATGTCCTGGAGGCTGATCAGTCTATAATGTGAGGGGTCCGAACCAATCTCCCCCTTTAATATGGGTTTCACTATTGAACCCCTCCAGTACGAGGGATAGAGGCCTGTTGAGGCTATCCAACAGAACAAGAGAATACACCCATGCCCACCAGACGCTGTTTGACTTAATTAAAACTGCCAGGATATTATTGGGGCCCGCTGCTCTTGATGCTTTCAATTAACCACCCTTTATTTCTTTCACAGAAAACCACCTGGGGGGGGCAAATTCTTAGTTGGAACACTTTTTTTAGGCTCAATGACGTAGATGAGCTACCATATAGACCGTCTTAGTACGCAGCTCAGATATTCTCGGCAATCATACATGTTAGGAACCCCTCTCACGTGAGGACTGCAGGATTCATTTACTTTCATCCAGAACTCTCGTTGGTCCCCTGACTGTATAACCTTCAGCTTATCATTCCACTTCCTATGGTAGAAAATGGCCTTTTTGGATTTAATCAACTGTTTATATTGACACTTTAGCGTATCCAACTTCTGTTTGGGATAAGCTTCTGGCGTTAACCTAAATTGTTTGGATGTTTTTATCACCAGACTTTTCATTTGCTGACAAGTGGAGTCAAACCAACCCTTCCAATTATGGCCCTTTAACTGTGATCTGCATGTTTTCATGTTTATACATAAACAGGCCTACACATTATCCATAATCTCATTAAACCACCAGATTCCATTTCTTTGACTCATAGAAAAACCTTAGTGTCTTCTGTTAGTTGATACACAGCCAAAAGCTTGAGGTGATTGGGGCTGAGACATGTGACTCTCTGAGGGAAGGATACCCCCAAGGGCAGCACATTATCTACTGCCACAGGTTTGTGAAAACGTAGGACAGCAGACATGGCCCAGTGATCACTTCCCCATATTTTGCCACTTTAAAATCTAGATAGAGCTCTATGAACGGCCCTGCTGAACCGTTGCAGCTGCTGGGATGTCATTTTTTAAACAACTGTTTAGACCTACCAGACCATTGTTCACCAGCCATTGGCTCAATACCTTGACCTCCTGTTTTATTGAGCCAGACGGAAAGGAAGCTGGAGGAATGTTGTTGCAGTCCAATACTACTTGCATCTGAACATCCGCCTGGCTGGGATACAAACTGGTATTAAAATCCCCTGTCATTATAATTGCTTTGGGAATTTTCCCAGATTTCCTGCAAGGATTGATCAAAAGGCTCTAGCCAATTCATTCTACAGTGCTCTTTTATATGGATATATACATTTACCAATATAAAAAAAATCTGCAGAACTTTTTATTCAATCCAATTTCTATCAGAGAGCTGTACGCCACTTGACATATTAATAACCTCCAAAGGTTTTTTTATTGATCTTAGTAGATATTGGGGTTAATACCCCTGCTGAAGCTCTACCCTTCTCTCGTTTGAAGCCTTTACTGTTTGTCTACAAAGCCTTCTACTGATTTATCCTCTCTGGTAAAACTCCTGAAGGAACACCACAGGAAGGACTTTATTCTTTGTTCCAGGTTGCTGCTCCTCCTAAAGCGCTCAAACCCATGTACGTTCCAGCTCAGGATTCTCAGATTGGGAGAGCATTCCTCTCTCTATTGCCCACTAGGCCAGTCATCCCATTCCCATGAGTTGGAGCTGCATCAGGGGGCGAATCTGATTCCCTGCTCCATTTTTGGATCCCCCGCTGCTCCATCAATCGGGTCTTTCACAAACCCCAACCTCAAATTCTTAGGGATCTGTCAGTCTTGCCCCGGCCTCATATCAATTAACATCAACCCATCTTGGGGATAGGATATAATCTGCTCCCACTGATTAGGGGCATACTTGTAAACATTTTTTTTTTTTTTTTTTTTTAAAGTCTGGTTTGGACCCGGGTTTTCAGCCGGAAGCCTTGGACTTCTCTCTGATGGGAATCTTAACTTTTAAACCAACCTTTGCTAGGTTTTCGTCTGCTTTTGCTACCAAAATTGTGATGCTGTGGGAGATGAACTCCACTTTAGATAGTTCCCTTCCTTGCTCTTTGACCTGGAACCCCACTTAGGCTAAGTCACATGAGGATATCCCAGAGACAGAGGGGATCTGCTGGAATATGCTCAGAATTTGAGTGATTCACAGGCATGGTTTTTTGGCAGCCCCCCCTGGCGAATTGTATCCAGCAACAAGACGTGGGAACCATGTTAAAGCATAAGCAGTTTCTCAGTCATTACGGTAATCGCATTACTCTTCCTTTTAGCTCCTGGGGGGTTGGTCTCCTTTCCCCTAGCTGGTGCTGGGGTGTGTCTGCGCGCCTTAGTACAAACTGTTATTGGCTGGAAATTCCTAGATGGCCTGCTTCTAACATGGGTATTTGCTCATACTTGAGTGTAAGTATTTAAAGCTGTAATGCCACTAGGCGGGAGGTGAGGGCTGCAGCCGTGTTTTAGCCTGAAACCCTTTTGTTGAGGGTGCATTTTCTTTACCTTCATTCTTTCATTTTTTTTCTTCACCCATCCTTTACTCTTGTGGCCTCTTTTACTTTCTACTCTTTCTACCTCTATACCTCTGAGAGAGAACCTGAGGAGGACTTGAGTGCACTAGGGATAAATTGTCGTTCCCTGACTAGCATTGGACGTTTTGAAGTATAAACTGTATTCTTTGGGATCGGCTGAACCCCTCCACCCTTTGAAGTACCAGGCCCTTACAACGAAATTTCCCCATGGGTAGCTACCTTGGTTTCCATTTCCTCCCTTCTGGCATGCCCTTATTAGTTTCCATAAATCAGCCAGGATATCTTTCAAATGCTTGGACTGAACAACTTGATCTGCAGTAACAACCACTAGTGTCTCTAAGATGCCCTGTAGTATGTTTTGGACAAGCAGCATTACATCCAACATGGACGATGAACCAGATGGCTGAATGTCAGTAGCCCCTCCCAGGGATTCTTAGGTTACGTTAGACACACGGATCAATGAATCCTTATCAGAAAGATCTACTCTGATCCCGGTAGACTGCTATGTTAGGACCTGAAGGCTCCAGACCCTTCAACCACCAATGAGGTTGCTGATGCATTAAGACAGGGTGAGTACGAAAGTCTTGGTGTCAGAACTGCACAAATTAATACAGTATTTAAGAAGCAGCTTCCGCCAAGGTTAAGGCACAAATGGCTGTTTAAATACCCATTAGGAAAACGCTATTGTTCCATGTCTCTAGGGCTTCTGGTGGTGGTGTTCAAATTGATTCAAGGACCTCAGCACTGGAATCCCAAGGTGGCGGCAGCTGGAAAAAAGTAAACTGGTAGCCGGTCTACTCTTTAGTTGCGAGGGCCAAGTGTTACTGTAATCGCACTCTACGCGCAAAGTGCACTTCAACTGAACCTTTTGAGGAGAAGCAGCGTTTCCTGCTTCATGCCTACCTTGTGTGGAGAATTAGTCTCAGGGGAGTAGCGTCTTAACTTCGCTTCTGCCCCTGACTTCATTGCAGCGACCTGGAGACAATGTGCTTTCCTGTCAAGAGTTTGGTGTTTCTCAGGAGTTTCTCCTGAGCGCCATGCAGAAGGTAGTCTTGGAATCCTGGCACCACCACTGTGAGTACAGACTCGGACCTTCCATTTACCTCAATTGGCCGAGTGGAGTTTTAAGTAAGTGTTTAAGGCTTGAAGTATCAAAGACACTCATCTAGATTTGACTTCCATTTAGAAATTGTGAACTGTAAATGTGAAGAACATTTTATTCCTACTTTCAATTCTATCGGACTATTATGCTACAAAAAAAGGCTGCCAAAAATTCCAATCGGAACAGAACGAGAGCAAAGAAATTATAACATCACAAGAAAAATCTAAAATAAGATGAGGTTGATTTTTTTAAAAATATATATATATATATATATATATATATATCTATATATATATATATATATATATCTATATCCAAAGAAAGCTCCCGAGCTTTAAGGATGCACTCAAACAGAGGATTATGCTTACTGTGCTTTTATTCATGAGAACCGGACACACGTCACCAATCAATGTGAATCCCTGACGCGTTTCGGTGCGGCTGCACCTTAATCATAGGGCGGGGCATGGCAATACTTGGAAATGCACCGCATTTGAATTTTCCTTTGTGGCATTCATTCTCCAGTGAATGATATGCCGGGAAATGAAGTGCCGATTCTTCCCCTTCTGTGGGGTCTGTATTTTTGCCAGCATTGGGAGTTATATTATGCTGGCAAAAATACAGACCCCACAGAAGGGGAAGAATCGGCACTTCATTTCCGGCATACCATTCACTGGAGAATGAATGCCACAAAGGGAAAATTCAAATGCGGTGCATTTCCAAGTATTGCCATGCCCCGCCCTATGATTAAGGTGCAGCCGCACCGAAACGCGTCCGGGATTCACATTGATTGGTGACGTGTGTCCGGTTCTCATGAATAAAAGCACAGTAAGCATAATCCTCTGTTTGGAGTGCATCCTTAAAGCTCGGGGGCTTTTCTTTGGATATATATATATATATATATATATATATATATATATATATATATTCACTGAAAAAACCATAGGTTTTAGGGACAGTTATAGTTAGTTGGACATTTCACTCGTACAAAACCATAGAAATTCCCCGTTATAGTTAGTTCAGCTAACTATAACTCGCGCCCCGCAATGCACTGCTGATGACGTCACATATTACATCACTCATGACATGGTCAGTGACATCACTGATGACATCACTGATGACATCACTGATGACATCTCAGATGACATCACTGATGACATCATCCAGTGACTGTGTTTCTGTAAAGTTTAAATATTTTTAATATATAGGGAAAGGTGTATTGAAGAATGAGTGGGTGTATAAGTGTGTGGATGAAGGATTTAGTAGGTGCGTGACTGACTCTATAAGTGAGTGATTAAACGTATCTTACTTAATGCATGGGTTAGTGACTAAACTGGGTGAATGTCTGTAACTGTCTGTCTGTTGCTGTGTAAGTGGCTGCATGGATTTGTGAATAGCTACATGAGTGTCTATATGAGTTATTGATTGGTTGTCTGAGTATCTGTATGGGTGCCTGAGTGTTTGTGTGGGTGGGGTGTGTGCGACTCTGTGCATAGATGTGAGTGGGTGATTCACTGGGTGGATGGTTTCAAGAGTGCATCTGTGATAGACTGTATGGGTGGGTAAGTGTGTGTAAGAGTGTGTTAGTGAGTGAATGTATGTCCCAGTGGTACATGTGTGAGTAACTACATATGTGAAAGGCAGTATATATGTGTGTTGGAGTATATAAATAGCTATAAGCGAGAGTGTGTGATTGTAAGAGTGACTGTATGGATGTGTGTGCTTGTATCAGTGATTGTATAAGAGCGTAAGAATGTGCTAGTATTTGTATGAGTAAGTGAGCTGGTGTGTGTATAACTGTATAGGTTAGTAAATGGCAGTGTGTTTAATTATTTGCATGACTGACTAGGTGTGTGAGTACCTCTATGGATGAGTGGCGGTGTTTGAGTGTCTATATAGGAGTATGAGTGCATATGATAGTCCTGTACTGAGTGACCATAAGTATGAGTGACTGTACGGGTGAGTGAGTGGATGTGTGTAGACCTAAGAATCAGTGAGTGGGTATGTAGTTATTGGTTTTGGAGTGTCTATGGTTTTGCGAATGGCAGTCTAATTTAGAGTGGGTGTATCAAAGGTTATATTAGGGTGTGAGGAGGTGCATCAGATTATCACGTGGATGATGTCATCAGTGATGTCATTTGAGATGTCATCAGTGATGTCACTGACCATGTCATGAGTGATGTAATATGTGACGTCATCAGCAGTGCATTGCGGGGCGCGCGAGTTATAGTTAGCTGAACTAACTATAACGGGGGAATTTCTATGGTTTTGTACGAGTGAAATGTCCAACTAACTATAACTGTCCCTAAAACCTATGGTTTTTTCAGTGAATTTCAAAGGTTTTTTTAAATGCTAATTTCTAACTATAACGTGCCTGAAACCTATGGTTTTTTCAGTGAATTTCAAAGGTTTTTTAAATGCTAATTTCTAACTGTAACGCCCCTAAAACCTATGGTTTTTTCAGTGAATTTCAAAGGTTTTGTAAATGACAATTTTTAAATGTATTAATTGTTTATTTTTTTGATACTGATTTACTACATTTTTTAAAACTATTTATTTTTAAATATTTTATTTATTAAATTACATTGTAATTACATTATACATTACAAAATATACTTTCTCAGAATGAATTACTTTAGTTTAAATACTTTGCAAATAGGCAATAGTTTTAAGTACAGTAGTTACAGTTGTTGCAATGGCAACACAATTTCAAACACAATGCAACATTGAGCTCAATGTGAATTTCTAGTTAAATGCAATTAGTTATTTTATGGATTACTTTTCTAACCACAGGACTGGATCGTAGATTCAGTCCTGGGACATCTCCTGTAAACAGTTGAGTAAAAGCGTTTTGGTTAGAGTAGTGATTTTTAAGGAATATTATTGTATTTTAAAAGTTGACACTTGGAAACTTTTTCACATAGAATCACCAATGTTATCCTATGGGAGGAAATTCACTTAGCAGGTAAGTAGTGTTATCGTTACTTTTTCTTACTCAGTGGTGGATCCTGGATCCAGCACTGGTGCATCTCCTGTAAACAGTTGAAAGAATGCGTTTAAGTCATACAGGCGATTTTTAAGGAATATTTGTAGTTTGTGAAAATCAACACTTTGAAACTTTTCTGCTGAAAACCAGACAATGGATTCCTATGGAAGGAAATATAAGTTACTGGTAAGTACGGTTAAAATTACTTTTCAGGATCAGTACTGGGCTGAAAGATGCAGCACTGAGGTCTCTCCTGATAACAGGTGAGTAAATCGGAATTCGTATTTCGGCTGATTTTAGAGGAATATTATAAAGTTCCAAAACTCCACACTTAGAAGAATTTCCAAGTGAAACCAGTCAATGATATCCTACGGAAGGAAATTCAAGTTACTGGTAAGTACGGTTAAAATTACTTTTCAGGATCAGTACTGGGCTGAAAGATGCAGCACTGAGGTCTCTCCTGATAACAGGTGAGTAAATCGGAATTCGTAGTTCAGCTGATTTTAGAGGAATATTTGCACAATGGTGAAGGGAGGGGGCGGGGCCTGAGGTGACATCTGTGCAAACGCACTCCGTGGCGCGTTTTAAGTTGGGGGATTAAGTCCCCTTGAATCATGAGGATCCCTGGGGTCCAACTAGCCCACCCTGTACCTCCAGTATGCGCCAGGGAGCTGCGTTGCAGAGAGGTGTTCAGAGGCCACGCCCCTTTTGCACCTCTCTGCAATGCAGCTCTGTGGCGCTTTCTGGACGTACCTGTTGGGCTAGTTGGCCCCCAGGGACCCTCAGGATTGAAGGGGATTTAATTCCCCATCTTAAAACGCGCCACGGGGCCTGTTTGCACACATGTCGCCTGAAGCCCCGCCCCTCCCTTCACCACTGTGCAAACGCGCCCCGTGGCGCGTTTTAGGTTGGGGGATTAAGTCCCTTGAATCCTGAGGGTCCCTGGAGTCCAACTAGCCCACCATGTACTTCTAAAAGCGCCACAGAGCTGCATTGCAGAGAGGTGTAAAAAGGGCGTGGCCTCTGTACACCTCTCTGCAACGCAGCCCCTGGCGCATACTGGAGGTTCCTGGTGGGCTAGTTGGCCCCCAGGGACCCCCAGTATTCAAGGGAATTACTTCCTTTCTTAAAACGCGCCAGGGGGCGCGTTTGCAGAGTACTGCTGGGAGGGGGCGGGGCCTCCTGCACGATGCCGGTCGTTTTTTTTCTTTTTTTAATGGGAGGGGGGCTGCGTGGCCCCCCTTCCCTGGGCCTGTATTGGCCCCGGGGACCCCATCCCCCGGGGCATGCCCTCGATTTGTATTTTTTAAATTTGGAGGGGGGCTGCGTGGCCCCCCTCAGGCCATTTAAGGCCCCGGGGACCCCATCCCCCGGGGCCGGCCTTGCCCTTTTTTTTTAAATGTTTTTAATTTGGGGAGGGGGGCTGCGTGGCCCCCCTCCCTGGCCACTTATGGCCCCGGGGACCCCATCCCCCGGGGCCTGGCCTCTGGTTGGGGACTGTGGGGGTCCCCAATCTCCCCACAGTCCCAGCCGGCTCCCCGCCTCCTGCGCGAGCCAGCATTGCTTTTCCACATGGGGAGCAGCTAACATGCTGCTCCCCATGTGGAAAGCAATTGGGTTTGCATTTTGGAAGAGAGCAGGTTTCCTGCTCTCTCTTTCAAAATGCAAAGCAAGTTTGCTATGACAGGACGGGAGCCGAGGCTCCCGTCCTGTCATAGCAAACTACAGTGTCCCGGGGTAGGCACCCCGGGACACTGCAGGAGCTGGCCCTGGGGGTGGCGGTCCCCAGGGCCATCAAGGGCTCCAGGAGGGGGCCGCGCGGCCCCCTCCCAACCATTTCACAGCCCCGGGGAGGTGGTGGTCCCTGGGGCTTTGGGGTCCGTAACGGACCCCCATATTCAAATCTTTAGTGCCCCGGGGAGGTGGCGGTCCCGGGGGTGTGTGTGGGGGGGCGGGAGCCCCCCCACACAGGTCAAAATTATTTTTAAAAAGAGAAGCCCCGGGGGGGTGGCCTGCCATCCTGCTATATCGATGTCGGTGTATCCGACTTCAGCAGTCCGTTTTTCAAATTTTTCGGCGGTGCTGCCTTCCCGACCAGGACAGGCCGGTATACATCATCCAAAGGTTGTCCACAAAATGAAGGCGCACACGATGACAGGCAACCCGGATACACCGACATCGATATAGCAGGATGGCAGGTTGCACAATGGACTGGCTACGTGACCGGAGGCTCTATGGAGAGCTGTGATCAAAATCGTTTCCAGGCAGAACCCAGCAGGGTAATATGTTAGCGTAAGGACTACAAGTCCCAGAAGGCTGATGACAACAGGAGCCCATAAGGGGGCGATAAACAGCTATGAGGGACTACACTCCCACGCATCTGCCAGTTACAAGCCGACCCGTGAACAAGGAGCAGGAGCTCCGAAACGCGTAGTGTCTTACTATGAAATATCTGTAAGCGGTTGCTGGTTTGCAATAAAATTTGACCCTGCTGAGTAAGCCGGGTTGCCTGTCATCGTGTGCGCCTTCATTTTGTGGACAACCTTTGGATGATGTATACCGGCCTGTCCTGGTCGGGAAGGCAGCACCGCCGAAAAATTTGAAAAACTGACTGCTGAAGTCGGATACACCGACATCGATATAGCAGGATGGCAGGTTGCACAATGGACTGGCTACGTGACCGGAGGCTCTATGGAGAGCTGTGATCAAAATCGTTTCCAGGCAGAACCCAGCAGGGGTACTTTCCTCCAAAAGGCATCGGCTGGACCTACGGAGAAGACAAAAATAAAGAAAAGATCATTAGACAATTCAATAAGAACTGATTTACTGAACTCAATCCTAATTTCAGTTCTTATGCAAAATACTACCATAAATATATATTCATATGAGAGCAGCAATTCCACTGAATAAGTAAGATAATTAGAGAGTGTGAGAGAATAATATAGAAATAATCTGAGATTAATTATAAGAGACGTTACAAATTGTGCTTTGTCAGCAGGTGCCATAGAAGACTCCTACTAGGAACCAGTTGAATAGTGTGAGGAAGTGGCTAATCCAGTGGCAGTCTCTTTATTTTATCCCAATCCCCTTTCCCCCTCTTTATTGTGAGTAACAGTTCAATTGAATGTTGCTTGCAGTGGAGTCTGGGATTTGGGGAATTGTCTTCTGCTCCAGTGGAAGGCAAGGTACAGGTACATGGACTCTGACACTTGGGCACCTATCCAGAGTGGACGGCAAGAAGTCCTCCAAGATGTTCTCTGGCTGGCCATTTTCCCTTCAGGAACCACCCCCATCTTTTGCCACTCCTTGGGCTCTGGGGGTCCTGTCGGCCAAATTAGAAAGAACTAACGTTAAAGTGTTTGGTAACAAAATTCCTTATTGAGGTAGCTTTGGGTGAGAGGGGCATTTTCATTCAATACAGAAGGGCATTCCGATGTATAGGAATTAGAGACAATTGGAACCTTTACTTTTTTTTTTTTACCCCTGCCTTCCTCTTCTTACAGGACCTCTCATGCCCTTTGCCTTTTGGCACTCCAGGCAATGCTCTCTTACGGCGAAGAGCGGTTGGAGAAACAAAGCGCAGGATCCATCATAAGTTCAGAATACAAAGTTAACCACAGGAGATGGCATTGGTGGACTATAGAGTAGCGAGACAATAGGAAACATCGCTTAACCCTCCTCTGTCATATGCACACTGCCGCCACCACCACACCTTAATCGGCCAGGCATATCTTTAAATGTCAGTTGAAGCAAATAAGGTTGATTTCCTCCAAATAAACAGGTTCCAGAATGGTGGTGAGCTAAAGGCTAGGGACTGCCAAGCCTTGGAAGCACAAACTAGCTGTGTTGGGCCCTGGGCACAAGACCCAGGGGTGCAGACCACCACCTCCACCCTGCTGCAGGTTCAACCCCTCCACCCCGACAGGCTAAAACAGTGGTCGGGATGCTTACACTACCACGAGGCCTCTATGACTCTGTCACCAACTTGCTTACTCTAAGGTGGCCTCTGTAATTTCTGCCCTGTACTTCTCTTGCTCCCTGACCCTGTAATCGTAGAGCACTTGCCTCTTCCATGGCGTCTGAGGTCTGGTGTCTCGCATTAGAGCTAAAATAAAGCAAAGATTGAGCCTGCGAGGGAGGAGGTGAAAGTGGGTGGGCATGAGCACGGCAGGTGCGGCCAAGAGGATGTGGATCTTCAGTCAATCCCTTGGATTGAAGTGATGGATGAGGGGGGGCTCGCCCAAGCATGGTAATGGTTTGACGATCAACAGACCACTCTCTCTACTGAGCCTGCTATGCTGTAGTTTTTTTGCCAGGGCACAGCCGGAGCCTTGCGGAGCTGCAAAGCACTAAACACCAGCTCCTTGTGGTCTTGTGTGTCCTCTCCACGCACCTGTGTGCGCTGTGTATATCTGCTGCAAGCCTGAACTCTAGCAGCCTTCCCTTCAACTAACAATGTTTCAGAGTCCTTTGTTTTACTTTTTAGTTCATAAGGAAACCTACACTAGACCTAGATCTTGCTATGGTCTGCCCAGAACTCGCCTAACATTCATCTGCTAGATCGTTGAAAAAGCCGTCTATATTCAACTCCAAGACTACATCAATGCTAACTGTTCTGGCTTCAGATCATGCTGCTACGCAGAGATCACAACCTTACACATTGTAGACGATGCCCTCTTCGTCCCAGATAACCCCTACCTCCTGATATTGCTGAACCTCTCGGCTGTCTTCGATTCAGTCGAACAACCTACTCTCATATGCACCCTGTAGTCTCAAATGGTGTTTACTGGTAATGAACTTCACTGGTTCTTCAACCTTTCCAGCAGACAACAGTTTGTTCACACGAGCACCTCCACGTCACATAAGATCGCGATCACTTGTGGAGACCCCCCAAGGCTCCATACTGGCTCCTGTCATCTTCAACCTATACATGGAGCTACTTGGTAGTCCACTCCGATACCAGAATTAACATTCACCAATATGCCAGTGATGCACAACTTCCCTTGAAAGTCTCCTCTGCTTCAGACACCCAGCACCTCAAACACTGTTTGGCCATCTTTTAGACTTGGATGTCTGGCGCCCATCTGAAGTTCAACTCAACCAATGCAGAATTCCTGTTATTTGCCAAGAATAATAAGCAAGATACAGTAGAAACCTGGCTCAGGGATATGAACCTTGATAGCTTTGAACCCTAACTTTAACTGAATGCCTAGTCACTTTGATTCACCCTAGAAACCAACCTTACCCTAAAGGAACACATTTCCAAAATGAAAGTTATGCTAGCCTGTTGTCAGCTCTCATCTAAAGAAAGTCAGTTTCTTCCAGAAAGCAACTTAAGAACTGCTGTTCAAGCCCCTGTGCTCTCTCATCTGGATGGTAATGTTCTACACACCATCGCCTCCCTGGCACCAATTAGGGCCAGGGCCGGGCCTGAAGAAATATGGCCACATCACTCCCATCCTGATGGAACTCTAGAGGCTCCCCTTGCCTTCCTGCACCATCTTCAAAACCATCTACATCATTTTCAAAGCTATCATAACCAGCACCCCCCACATATCTTGCAGACAAGCGCACCATCTCTGGTGAATCTCAGCACATTTGCAGCCCAGACACTATCAGACTGCAAACAAACTAAGAAGTGTAAAAAAAGAAAATCAAAACTGCAGGCCTTTTCAATCTATGCACCCACGATCTGCAACAAAATCCCTGTATCAGTCCGGACCGCCCCAACATTGCTCCAATTTAGGAGAGTTGAAAACGCACCCCTTTAAAGAACACTACGTCACAATGCATTAACCATCCACAACCAAGCTTCCACTCCTCTTACTCGTTGACTTTACGCTGCTCTTTGACCATGTACAGTGCTCTGCTGCTTTTTGGCTAGGTCTGTGGTATAGAAATACCAAAATATGTACAAACAATAATGCAGTGTTTTGGTTTCATCATCTCTACGGAAGCTCACGGCCATCTCCAGGATGATACATTTTCAAAACAGTGCTGTGTGTACAGAAAAACAAAAATCTGCACCCTTTTTTAATTGTAAACAGTCCTGCCAAAGTCATGCATTGTTCATAATCAATAACTACTTAACTTCATCCTGCAACCATCCATCAAGAGATGAGGATTTATTTATAGTACAGTAGATATAAAACCACATAATATGATGGGGCACTCAGTGACCCCGCCCCTAAAACATAGGTTCTTACTACAATAATTGAGTAAAGCCTTGTTTTGTCACTTTCTATAGGAAAACATCTTATCTGTGTTCCATACACTGCTTTATTATCCCAGATCGAGAGGCTTGCTGCTTATTACCTTTTGATGTTGCTATTGAACCCTAGGAGAGGCATTACCTACTGCGGAAACTGAAAGTAAAATAACTTTATCGATAAAGCACTAGGTCCTGAGTGCAAGACAAAAGACCCTCATATACTCAGAGAATTGCTTTTTAACCCAACTAGTTATTCTAGCAGTCTTATATGATTAATTATAAAAACATTCAATTTTATTGTGTTCAGTTTACCGGTAGGATTGCTCAAGATAACACTGTTTAAAGTCCCATGGCAGAGCGCAATCTAATTCATGTTTGTTATTGTACTCTAACAGTCACCTGGGAGACAGTAAACGATAATCAAATCAAGCCACCCCCATACCTATTTCAAACACCCAGAGAAACATCTCATGCTTTCAACTTTAACTCCAATGCGCATGTGCAGAACCAACGCATTTGATTGATTTTCATCCCCTGTGAGTGAGTGGCATGCATGGTTGATGCAGTTGTAATCTGAAGCACTGAACAAAACAGCTGTTCATTAAATCCTAAACCACTCCATCATGCCACCTATATGTATATCAACTCGTCGCCATTAAAGTGCGTAATTCAGTAGCAAGGAAAGTATATACCACCTCGCACGAAATCACCAGCGAGGCCCGCAACAAACAGACCACCACATTTAAACCCCGGTACTCACTCACAACTGCAAATTATTCGGTGTCATTTTGCTGGATGCAAATGTGTCGTTGCCACACAATCCTGTTTATACTGGTTTATGGACATACACGCCGAAGAGCTGTGTGTAAAACATAGCTCACAAAATGGCTGCCACAACACTCCTCCAGCATCATGTGTTACAAACACTAGTCATGACACCTCGGTGCTCTACTACATGAACAGAAAAGGCACTCGAGTACACACTGATAGCAAAAGTCTTGATTTGCTCAAAGAATCCTTCTTGTCAAACTATGGGTACTCTGTTTTACTTCGCAAAAGAAAGACTGTGATTTTGCAGACCTCTAGCACTGACCAGAATTTGAACCAACTGTACTGTGACTAATAAAATGTAGTTTTGGCTAATGACTTGTTTGCTGGGCTCGATTTCCCCCCAGGATTGTAGGTCTTCAAATTAGTTTAGTGCCAGTGATCTTATAGGAATGAAAGGCCTTGTGTCAGACTGTTCTACTTGGTAAGCAACCAAAACCATAACTTATTCCAATGAACGGACCTTTTTTGTTTGCATGTAAATGGAGTCTAGGAATCGGAAAATGGTTTTGTGGTTTAACATGCGCGCATTTCTTAGTCTGGCACTTGTTCTGCAAATGTGGGTGCTGCACAGGGAAGAAATATGCTCTGCTGAGACTCCCTTTAAGTGGTTTTATTCCCCAAAAATACGGAATGTAAACGCTCATATTTTAGACTCTTTAGGGGCACCGACTGGGCCACTACATACATGTGCACGCACAGGGCAATAGGAGGAGGCAGACCCGTGAACAGCAATTTTCATATCTACTATGCCTTTTGAGGAGATGGAGGAGTGTTGGGAAGAACATTTACCATGTTTACATGGCAGTAAGTTCTAATGTGCCTTCATTGTAATTTTATTTATCACATACACAATACTATGGAAATAAATGTAGTATTTATATAGCATGCCAAGGCCCTGGATATAGGGTCTCTGAGTGTTCTACAACCTTGTATAGTGATTCAGTACAGAATGAATACGAGTAGAGGTGGGCGTAACTCTTGTAATTTCGTGCGTAAAGCGTTATCATGCAGAATTACCTAAGATTTCCATGAGTTTACGCAAGAAGATTAATTCTGCATCTAGAGCTATTTCTTAGCTCAAAAATGCCCCCTCATGTACAAAATGGACGCAAGGATGCATTTTCTGGTAAGAATAGTAAATGGTGATTGGAGCAGCTGCTCGCTAAACTTTCTTTTGGGGTGGGATTTTCGCCCAACTTACTACAACATTTAGTGCTATTTGCTTAGCTCAAATTCTTCCCAGGCCTAAATATGATTAAACATATAGGGGTGTGCCCTAATAACCCCACTATACCTGGGCATGAAACCAGCAAAACATTGACATGGTATGAAATGGAGATAAATCATATATTTCTTTATACCACAAAACATTAATTTCTCACTGGGATATCAGTCTGATTTACATTAAACATTTCTATTCACTTCATTGTTACGTAGTAATCCTCAAAAAGAGTGCCTGGAGTGTATTCCAAAAGTATATGAAGAAAAAAACAGAGAAAGTAAAGAAATCACCATAAATCTCAACACAAACGTGAAAACTTGAAACACAAACAATCTTGTCTCCAGTCTTCCTACAACTTTTACACATGATGTGGTTGTGTTGTCTATTTCAATCAATCAATCAATCAAATACTTTATTTCGGCCACTTGGGCCATAAAAGTGCATCAAGAAAACAAACAATCAATACATCTATCTTTAAAAAAAATCGATAAATACTCGCATAAAAATTCATATACATTAATCAGCCCTCAATAAAAAAATGGGAACACAAACACATGCCTCATAGGGGCGGCAGGGATGGAGATTATCTATATAAAACATAAACAATTGTGATACAACCAGCCAGATAAAAAAACACTAAAAAAATCACATCAATATACATAAAAATATCCAAGCGATAAAATCTTGTACTAAGATCTTATAAAAGTAGAGCAGTGGGGCTATAATGGAGGACCGGGAACCATAACAAAGACCTGCTCACCCATATCACAAATTCCCCCAGACCCCAATGGTCACTTTATATAACCCCGTCGGATGAGCCACATACAATTTAAAAAACGCGATACAGCAAAAACAATTGGGGGGTGGGTATCGTATTTTAAGACTCTGTGCGCCTCTGTGGCGCGCTCAAACCCTAGATTTTTACACAGTTGGATTAACCACCGCTGACGTGGCAGCCGATAGGCGGGACAGAGGAGCAAAACATGGATTTCAGACTCCACCCTGTACTTGCACGCAGGGCATTCACCGTTTTGATCCTTCAGCCATTTAGTGGAATATGCTGCAAGTGGAAGAGTCCCCAACCTCAATTGCATATACAGTTTCCTTGCAATTGGGGGTTCGACAAAGTCCAAAAAGGTTTCCCTACTATATACATCCTTTATTAATAAGAACTCTAGGGTTAAACGACCACTTGAGGCACTTTCTCGGATGGCACTTAGCTTTACTGCTCTATATGAATTAACTAAATCCAGCTTTGAGAGCTTAGCACACGAGGTCTCAGGCGTGTTCCAAAGGTCCGGCTTACCTATCCTACGGGCAAGGTCCCTTATGTGGCAAAGCCATGTGATTTTCTTTGTATTACTCATTGTTAAAAACTCAGACAGTTCATCCCTAAAAACAGACAACTCCGGTGTCACCCACATCCTCCGCCAGAAAACTAGGGGTCTTATGGCAATTTCTTCATCCAGCGGTCTCAATCCGAGGTCCAGACGTAGGGGAATTAACGGGGTGCTACGGGGTAAACCTAGGACTTGTCGCATGAAATTATTCTCTACCTTTGTCAGGCTTCCAGTAGGACAATGTCCCCACAACTCTACCCGATAAAGTGTGGCACCCCTTGCCTGGGCTTTATAGATTTCCACCACGGGGGCCGCCGGTTTGAAAGCAGAAGATCTATACAGTTTCATTATACCTCCAACAATCTGAGTTGGTCTGAGCCTCGCTTTGTCTATTTGGGGGCCCCATTCGAATTTCTCAGCCAGGGTAACTCCCAAATAGTCAAATGTCCTAACTCTCTCCAAAGCGACACCATATAGAGTGGGACTTGGACGGGTTTTATTAGGAGGGTTGAAGACCATATATTTAGTTTTATCCAAGTTGATCTCCAGCCCTCTTAGCTTACAGAAGTTTGCAAAGCCATCTAAAATGCGCTGAATGCCCATTGGCGATTTAGAGAGCAGCAAAGTGTCGTCTGCGAACATCAGCGCCGGGACCTTCCCTGAGGCTAGCCTTGGAGCATCATTATCCTTAATTAATAACAGGTGGTTGATAAGATCATTAATAAATATACAAAACAAAGTAGGAGCTAAAACACATCCCTGCCGCACCCCCTTTTCAACTGGGAAGCGAGCGGTGAATTCCCCATACCTCCCACAACGCACTTGAGCAAAATTATCAGTGTGTAGGCTCTTTATAGCTTTTAAAAGATATGTAGGAATCCCTAATTCACTCAGTACACTCCACAGTTTTTCTCTGGGTACAAGGTCGAAGGCCGACTTCAGATCAACGAATATCAGATAGAGGCTGCCACCCTCAATGGTTACTGTTTTCCAGTACAGTAGTTGGAGTCTGAATATCTGGTCAACAGTTGACATTTTTGATCTGAAGCCGGCCTGATGGGGACTTAGTATTAGCTCCTCTTCCAACCAACTCTGGAGGCGGTCTAAAAGCACCCGACCATACAGTTTTTGTGAGATGTCAATTAGACTAATCGGTCTATAGTTGGAGGGAGCAAGGGGGCAACCTTTTTGTATATGGGGACAATCTCGGCCCCGCGCCAGGTATCAGGGGGATTGGAGCCCTGCAATACCGCATTAAATAGGGCACACAGGTATGGGACCCATATTACAGGTTCTTTCCTAAAGAGATCCCCTGGAAGTTTATCTAAGCCTGGGGCTTTATTGCTTTGTAGCTTGTGAATAGCACTCCTCACTTCAGTGCTCGTAATCTCCTTCTCCCCCTCTGGTTGAATCTCAGTAGCCGTACTAGTAATACTAGTATTAGCATAACCGGCATCCCGTTGGAAGTATAATGTCCCAAAGTGGGACTCCCAAGCTTCAGGCGCTATATTAGGCTCGATGGCAGGTCTCCCGTCCCTGTCACCCGTACTCACTATTGCCCAGAACGTTTTCAAATCCTTGTCCTCCAGGGCTTTCCTTAACATTTCCCACCTTTCTTGCTCCCATTCTTTTTTCCCCCACTCGATAGATCGGTTATATCTGGCCCTCGCAGTTTTAATTTGCACCCTATCCTTGGCCTTGATTTGCTTCCAATAAAACCCGCTTATCCTTACGACACTGTTCGTTAAACCAGGGGCATCTGTTGTGACCGTTTACTCTAACACGGCTCACCGGGTAGAAGACCTCCCCCAGATTAAAGGAAAGCTCAGAGTGTATTTCGCCTACTTTGTCTAGAATCAAGTTTTGGCCCACCATATAAACTGTCTCCCACATTTTAACTAAAGATGGCAATGCTAACTGGTAAATTTTCGCCAACTTAGTAGGAGACTGTTGAATATGGCCCCATCTAATACGTCTTCTATTGTTGGTCACTACCAAGGGACTGTGACAGTTGTCGGCAGGAAAAGGCGTTTTTACAATGCCCAATTCCCCTGATTGAAAATTAGGATCAAAGCATTATGGTCACTGTCCTGCCTCTGCACAATATGAAAATCAAGAACCTTTCCCCAATGTCTTGTTTCCACCAAGATATAATCAATAAGTGAGGTCTGGCCTGCTCTATTGAATGTAAACTGGCCTGGTTGGTCAGATTTGGTCCGGCCATTGCATGCTCTTAGGGAATAGGTGAGAGTAAGTGAGTTTAACTGCATGACCAGTGGAGACCAAGCTTTAATGGGTGTAGTCAGAGGGTTAGGAATAGACCAATAAAGGTCTTCTTCTGTTGGGGCAGAGTGTAAAGGATCAATGAGGGGTTCAAAGTGACAATTAAAATCACCTCCCACAATCAACCAGGTAGCCGGGTCTAAAGTTGGAATAAAATCTCCCAGCAGAGCAATAGTAGATGATTCCTGGCTGTTATTAACGGGGCGGGAGTACACATTCACTATGGCAATTTTCACCTTTGTTGGGAAGGAGAGCAAGACACATTGAATGTCACTTGACGGGGTTAGTAGCTGCTCCGCCCTACATCCGAGATGGGTAGCTACCCAAATTGATAGGCCTCCAGATGGTCTCCCCTCCCTGCCATAGAAGCTAAGATGTTGTAGGGGGCATAGCCTACCCGATGTAAGTCTTCCCTTGCCCAGGTCTCTTGGAAAATGCAAATGTCGAATTTATCGACAAAGTCACCCCAATCCGTACAGGGCAGTTTGTTTTTGAGGCCTGCCACATTCCATGAGAGTATCCTTAGCCCAGTCGCTTGGCCGGTCTCCCCTCTCACAGCCCCCGGTACCACATTCTCATATATAACATGGTCACCAAGATCACCCATGCAACACTCACCTATTTTCCCACATTCTATGCTTTCTCTATTTTGTTCACTCAAAGAGACATTAACTTTTGCATCTAGGGCCATCGATGTGGTGGGTCTACCTCCTATCTGGTTGATCAAGAGGGAGTGGCCAGGGCTTTCACCTACCATAATTCGCTTCAATCCCTCCCCATCCTCAAAATCATATCCTGTCGTCTGTAATGACTCCATCAACGTCGATTCCTCTCTCAGTCAATCTACACCCTCCAATACATCAAATCTGTTGTTCACCGGGATGTTAAATAACGGGCGCCTATGATAAGCATCCCAGTTCCCTTCTGGGCGAAGGCCTGCACCGCCTTCTGAAATTAAAGACGGAACCCTACTTCTTACCATTGACTGTGGTAGTGGATAAAAAAAATTCAGAGGTTGTAGACTCATAGCCGTCGTGGAATCATAACAACTAGTAGGATTATTAAGTAAATTGGCCACCGTGTGGGGGTTTTCAAAATTTATAACAACACATTCACCTGCCTCTCTTTTTTTCCGATTTCCCACCCACCTCACTCTACGAACCATGATAATTTCTCCGGCTCTGGCAAAATCAAAATGTTTATATTTAACAAGCCAGAACAGGCATTTATTCCTCAACTCAAAATAGGTTTCCTTCATGCTAGGTTCGATGGATGGGACACCCGTCAAAATAGCTACATAAGGTGCACAGGCAGGAGGAAGGTTTATGTCGGGAAGATTTAAGACATTTAAAGCATTTCCACCTTTTCTCAGACCGTGGGTTACTTGTCTGCTCTCTTTACTATTAGTAACTGGGGCTAGGGGTATGGACTCTTCTCGACTTCTTACACTTGGCTGCTTGCTCTTTGCACTGCTCTCCGTACCATAGCTCCTATCTCTCTGTACCCTAGTGTCGCTTTGGTTCCCCATTTCAGAGTTCAAACTGGGGCCCTTGGGAACATCCCTCTCCAACCCCAACGGAGTTGTTAGGTCCTTACTTTCGACCTGGCAGCAGACCTCGATCCCTCTTGTGGGATGGCCCTTGGGGTGGTTATGAGAACAAGCCTCCCCTGTCATTAAGACTTTATCCAGAATATCTAGACGACCAACAAGTGGGGCCAATTCTTCTTTGATAATAGCCCTTAGGTCATTCTGCAAGTCTTCCACCAGACTCAACACCCACATCGGGTACTGCTTCTCTACACTGGCTTGATTCGACCTACCAGCTCTGTGCACTTGCTCTACCCCCTCCTCTGTATTTATGTCCTCACAGAATTTCTTTTTTTTTGATCCGACCTCAGAAGCTATTTTACGTTTTCCCTTTTTAAGGGTACTCTGGGCATGTTTGCTTGTATCTATCACTTTTTTGCGCACAGCTATCTCTCTAACAGTCGGTGGCTGTACTTCTGTCTGGGTTTGAGCCTGGGTTGGCTGAATGATCGATAAGGATGGCGAGACAGGTAAGTCAGGAGTGAGTGATAACCGCCTTTCTCTTAGCTCGATTTCGGAGTCCACCACCCCTATTGCCCTCTGTAACATTTTATCTATAGATGTTGGGGGGAGTGGGGACCTACTTATCGTTTTGCCTTGGATAGGGGCTATCCTCCTCCCCATTTTATTAGCCAATGCCTTAAGATATGAAGAGGTGAGAGAAAAAGAAACACCTAAAGTTATAGACTGGGATTACGCAATCTGGTCTAAACACTCCCACTCTAACACATCCCACCCCACATCAAAGGCAAAAATAGGACAAAGTCTCTGAGTCCAACGGTCCTAATAACGCCTCAACTTGTAGACGATTTTTCAGCTGTATCAAGGCTTTCCAGCTTTGGCAGGCAGGATACAATCAAGAATGGGAGTACACAAGAGTAAGTCTTACCAGCTGTTCCCTCTATCGTGCCAAACACACCCCCAAGGGGGGTGGCCCTGCCCTGCCTCTTCCTGGCGATGACGGGCGCAGGACGGGCCCGCCCTTGGCCCGGGCGAGCCCGCGCGCGTCCCGCGCCGCGGTGTTCCTTCACGCTTTTTAGCGCGTTTGTGGTGCAGCAAAGCACCTCCCCTCCTGGGAAGGATCCTGGGACTGGTAGTCCCCGCACAGCACAGGCAGCAACAGCACCTCCAGGCGTCCCGCGCCGCGGTGTTCCTTCGCGCTTTTTAGCGCGTTTGTGGTGCAGCAAAGCACCTCCCCTCCTGGGAAGGATCCTGGGACTGGTAGTCCCCGCACAGCACAGGCAGCAACAGCACCTCCAGGCGTCCCGCGCCGCGGTGTTCCTTCGCGCTTTTAGCGCGTTTGTGATGCAGCAAAGCACCTCCCCTCCTGGGAAGGATCCTGGGACTGGTAGTCCCCGCACAGCACAGGCAGCAACAGCACCTCCAGGCGTCCCGCGCCGCGGTGTTCCTTTGCGCTTTTTAGCGCGTTTGTGGTGCAGCAAAGCACCTCCCCTCCTGGGAAGGATCCTGGGACTGGTAGTCCCCGCACAGCACAGGCAGCAACAGCACCTCCAGGCGTCCCGCGCCGCGGTGTTCCTTTGCGCTTTTAGCGCATTTGTGGTGCAGCAAAGCACCTCCCTCCTGGGAAGGATCCTGGGACTGGTAGTCCCCGCACAGCACAGGCAGCAACAGCACCTCCAGGCGTCCCGCGCCGCGGTGTTCCTTCGCGCTTTTAGCGCGTTTGTGGTGCAGCAAAGCACCTCCCCTCCTGGGAAGGATCCTGGGACTGGTAGTCCCCGCACAGCACAGGCAGCAACAGCACCTCCAGGCGTCCCGCGCCGCGGTGTTCCTTCGCGCTTTTAGCGCGTTTGTGGTGCAGCAAAGCACCTCCCTCCTGGGAAGGATCCTGGGACTGGTAGTCCCCGCACAGCACAGGCAGCAACAGCACCTCCAGGCGTCCCGCGCCGCGGTGTTCCTTCGCGCTTTTAGCGCGTTTGTGGTGCAGCAAAGCACCTCCCCTCCTGGGAAGGATCCTGGGACTGGTAGTCCCCGCACAGCACAGGCCCTGGATATAGGGTCTCGGAGTGTTCTACAACCTTGTATAGTGATTCAGTACAGAATGAATACGAGTAGAGGTGGGCGTAACTCTTGTAATTTCGTGCGTAAAGCGTTATCATGCAGAATTACCTAAGATTTCCATGAGTTTACGCAAGAAGATTAATTCTGCATCTAGAGCTATTTCTTAGCTCAAAAATGCCCCCTCATGTACAAAATGGACGCAAGGATGCATTTTCTGGTAAGAATAGTAAATGGTGATTGGAGCAGCTGCTCGCTAAACTTTCTTTTGGGGTGGGATTTTCGCCCAACTTACTACAACATTTAGTGCTATTTGCTTAGCTCAAATTCTTCCCAGGCCTAAATATGATTAAACATATAGGGGTGTGCCCTAATAACCCCACTATACCTGGGCATGAAACCAGCAAAACATTGACATGGTATGAAATGGGGATAAATCATATATTTCTTTATACCACAAAACATTAATTTCTCACTGGGATATCAGTCTGATTTACATTAAACATTTCTATTCACTTCATTGTTACGTAGTAATCCTCAAAAAGAGTGCCTGGAGTGTATTCCAAAAGTATATGAAGAAAAAAACAGAGAAAGTAAAGAAATCACCATTAATCTCAACACAAACGTGAAAACTTGAAACACAAACAATCTTGTCTCCAGTCTTCCTACAACTTTTACACATGATGTGGTTGTGTTGTCTATTTCATGTGCAATCCATATTGGAGGTAGTCCTTGAGTGATGTCGCATAGATTGGCAGTCCTGCCCTAAACTGTTTTATGTGTCAATATGAATTATTTGTTTTTGAAATTTGGTTGATGCCTCCAAATGAACTTGTCGACGCGTTTCAGCCCCACTTTAGGCCTCTTCAGGATTTTGGGAAGATCGAAGTGCCTAATATATATATATATATATAGAACAAATAAAAACTTAATTGGTGCCTTTATGTATGTAGACTTGCACCGTGAATAATAAACCAGGTCTAAGTGTTTTGCTGAACAATGCATGCCTTGCCAATTGAAAAAAACAGCCTGTCACCACGCACGTCACTTCCGTGGCCTGAACCACAGGTGAGCCTAATCACCCAACACCAGTGTACTTGCCAAAGCTCATAGTGCGACTGCTGTTAATGTGTGTATCATACCACAAATCCGTGCACTCGCCTACATAAGTCCTTAATCCTATCGATATTGCCATGTGTGTACAAACAAAGTCAATGTAGCAGCCGTGTAGATGTTGCCACGTGTCCAAGATAAATCTCACCTTAGCAGCCATAAACTACTACTGCAGTAGATTTAGGTGCCTTAAGTGGGCTCAACTTGAAAGGTTTCTCACAGCTACTGCAAGAGACAAAAACGTATCCCAGTATTGCTACCAAGCTACATTGACTTTCAGTTTGCACACACATGGCGATACGTGGATAGGAATAAGGATATAAAACAATATGCTCTATTGGGGGGGGGGGCTATAAGGATTTTTTCTTAGTTTTGGTGTCATCTAGGCACCAGCACTTGTGCAGGTGAGTGCACAGTACGGATTTGTACTGCAAATGTTAATGGCCAGGTTTCTAAGAGTTTTCTCCATTAATTGGACAGCACAGTGAACCGTTTGCACATTTCTTAGCAAAATACAGTGTTACAGATAGCCAGACAACATCACAAATACATATTTTAGTGGTTTACAATGTATTCACAGAACTACACTTGATATTCCATGTATGTATAAATGCAAAGGTAATTCTTGTTCCACGTCCGACATGTTTTGTCCAAAGGCTGTGAAAAACAAATGATGGCTAACATTATGCAGCAGTAAAAAAAAAAAAAAAAACTAATTGGTGTCCATTATGGCAAACCTTGTATGGTAAAGAGCCTGGGGAATCTCAATCTGACAACAATATGTGCTCAAAAACTGAAGCCTTTTCCTCCAATTAAGGTATCCCAAAAGAGTGTACCACTTGTGAATGTTTCCAGTGGTGATATGTCAAACATACTGACCAAAGTAAGAAACTTCTCAAAAGTTAGTGCATGCTCGCCATGGTGTTATCAGTAGTATTAAGATTGACACAAAATGGTAGCAGGTGAGAAAAAGAGAGCATGCTTCTGTACCTAATTAAGCACTATTTTATATTTAGCATAGATTATTGGTGATGAGGGAGTGAGAAAGTATATTCTATTGCCCACTATTTCAGATGTCCCCAGGCTCCATGGTATGATAAGTCTCTCTAGTTCCTAATTAATGTTCGGTATGACGTGTTCTCATTTGGAATCTAGAATTGCATTAAAGTCCTAGGACCACAGTTTCATTCTTCTAAACATGCTGTGCCCAGGAATCCATTTTGACCAAAAGATCAGAGATTTAACACCACTGAACTCTACACAGGATAAATAATTTCAGACACACACACTCCTGCAGAATCAGCCACCTTCCTTTCTTAATAGTCTGAGGACACTCAAATGGCCTGGCTTCCACGGATTTGACAGGCACCAGTCTGCGGGAATGGGTTCTGAAACAAAACTACAAAATAACAAAGGACAGTTGCACATTTGTCACCTGTGAAGGGAAGAGTGAGGTCTCGAAATGTGTAATGTTATAAGCTTTCTCCCTATGCTAGAAGAGGGCATCTTATGTGGACACCTTACTGCATTCGATGTTTTAACTTGGACCCTGAATGAGAGGTAGTTGTTTCCTGTACTGACAAGTGCTTCACAACACCAACTCAAGGAGCCAGGAACAGAGACACTGTTAGAGCACTTGCCATAGTTATTTTTAGTTTTTCAGCATCCCCTCTGGAGTGAAAAAGGTAATCATTAAACATGTCCACTGTAACCTGTGCGATATGATCCTCTCCAGAGGAACTTCTAAAAAATATTTATGCGAGACCACAAACATGCTAAAGCACTTAAAAACAATTAATTCAAAGCACTTGATAAGGGCGGAGAGTCGGCGTTGTGCATCTGACCCACCTACATAATCTGCGACGCCAATTGCTCCCAAGGGCATTCTTCCACCTGAGGTCCAGCAACGATTCCTGAAAATTGCGCCAGAACTTTGGAACATTTTGTACCAATTGTAAATGGTTTTGACTGTTGGAGAACAATCTGTTGCTGCAGTTCTGGAAGCAGCCAGAAAACACAAGTGTTAATTATTATTATTTTTTTTTTTTTACAATGATACTTGTTACTCTAGTTTACAGTATTTTGTTTTAAAACTTTATTTTTTCCAGTTGCCATTTTAAGTGAAAAAAACCTACCAAACCCCCCCCCAAATTTAAAAAACACAAAAAAGTTCAGAAAAGTAAAAAAAAAAAGGTTCTTGTTAGAACCACCTATCTTGGTTTAAAAATAGAACAATTGTATGTGTTAGATGTAGAAGTCAAGGATATGAGTGAGTTCCTATGTAAGTGGGTGAGTGAGTGGTTGTGAGTGTCTGGATAAGTAAGTGGGTGTGTGAGTGGCTATATGAGGGAGTGAATGGCTGTGTGAGTGCATGGGTGAGTGAGTAGCTTTGAGAGTGAGTGTATGGGTGTGTGAGTGGGTCTGTGAGTCTGAGTGCATCTCTGACTGTGTTTGTGAGTGGCTGTATGGATGAGTGTCAGTGACTGTATGGGTGAGTGACTGGGTGTGAGTGGCTGTATGAGTGACTGGGTGTATGAGTGGTTCTGTGGGTGAGTGACTGGGTGTGTCGAGTGAGTGGGTATGTGAGTATCTATGTGGAGAGTGACTGGGTGTGTGTATGGGTGAGGGAGTGTTAGCTGTATGGGTGTGTGAGTGTTTATATGGGTAAGTGACTGGGTGTATGAGTGCCTGTATGGGCGAGGGACTGTATGTGTTAGTAGCTGATGGGGGAAGTGACTGAGTGAGTGTGTGCGTTAGTGACTGTGGGTGCGTCAGTGACTGTATGGGTGAGTACATGCATGTGTGAGTAGCTGCATGGGCGAGTGGGTATCTGAGTGGCTGTATGGATGAGTGCATGTGTTAGTGACTGTATGGGGGAGTGGGAGTGTCAGTGACTGGGTGAATAAGTGGGTGTGAGAGTTGCTGTATGGGTGAGTTAGTGCATGTGTTAGTTGTATGAGTGACTGGGTGTGTCAGTTACTGTATGGGTGTGTGAGTGCATGTACCGGTATGTGACTCGGTGTGTGAGTGACTGTATCAGTGTGTGTTTTGATGACTCAGCTGTATCACTATCTGCCTCAGTGTATACCTTGAGAAGGAAAACTTGTTCTACAACACAAATAAATAATTAGTAAAGTACATTACTTCAATAGATAGTGTGATGTATCTGTATAAAAAGAAAAAAACTATTATTACATTTTACAAAATTACACAAACTTAATTTTTGTAATGCATAAATTCATGTTATAAACAAAACAATAGACATTTCGTATGCTGTAATAGTATCTTACATTATAGCTTTTCATTTTCCCTTTTTATTTTTTTTACTGTTGTCAGCTTTTATACTTGTACACCATAAACAATGTACTGTATAAAAGTTCATCCCTGAACAATGGGAAAAAAAATAATCATAGAGATTGTAGAAAAAAAACTAGAACTGCACAGTATGTCACTATAAATAAGTGACTATGCATTCCACTGACTACAATTATTTAATCAATTTTCACCTATAGTTACTCAACTAATCTAAGCAAATATATGTTAAAAATACCTCCTTTCTTTAATTAAAAGTGGTACCATACTACTAATGGATATATAGGACACTGAGATATGGAGACCCTTATAAAGACATCACCCCTGGTAGGCCGAATAATGTCATAAATACTGACGATGCACCTTGAACAAATACATTATACCACTTTTTTTAACAATAATCCTCCTTAGACGTTTGGTTGAAGAAACAATAGATAAGAATTTAGTAGTTTAGAAAGGCAGTTTTTGCTTGAATTTAAGGTTGCTGTCATTACATTTCATCCATTCAGTTTCACTTTTTAAATACAGTATAGTGTCCAGATGTAGCAGTAACTCCTGCATGAAAGATGATAGCCATAGTAGTATAAGTTCTTCCAGATATTTGTCCTGCTTTGAAGTTTGTAATCTGTTTTCAATTTACTTCCATCTGCTCTGTATCATTGTAGCATTAATATAAGATACTTTCCCCCTTCTTCGTACATGTAATAGTGACATAAGATGGGATCGACAATTTGGGCAGGTATTGTTATGTGTAACCTCTGTCAAAAGACACAGTTTTGCAATCCGGTAGTGTTAAGTAAAGAAATCGCTCCAAATCATTTTGTGTACTTGATGTGAAAGGACAATCTTCACACTCATGGTTCCATGAGTAAGTCAGCCCGCATAGCTCATCAATACATATTCCTCCTTCTAAAACTCCAAGGATGACCATTGTTAACTCCTGTGCATCCTGTTGAGTGTTTGGAGTAAATTGTACTGATCCACTACATATATCTACAAGGTCTTGAATGCCTGAAGCAGAATGTGTTATAGTCATGTCACTACGTAAACGTTGCAACAAGCCACACAGTGCAGAACACAATCTCTTCTGTGGTTTCTGTTCAATTCAATAGACAAGATAGGATAATTGAAAGAGTACATTGAGAACAACCTTTGCATAGCAGTTGACACCAGATGGGTTTGACAACTGGTAACCTAGAATATTTCCCTTATTGTCACATTTTTTCTTCTTAACACCTTCCTTGTTCTTTCTTTTGATTCTTTTCAACAACATCAGTACAATCCTTTGTAAGCTTTCGCTTTGAACAGATTATGCATTTTTCATAAACAGGATACTGTCATGAATAAGGAGCATAAACACTTCTTACCCGATTGTATTCTTTAACACAACTTGGATCAGCACTTACATTTTCTGCCAACAAATGCAACCAAATACAAACCCGGACAATGTTCTAACTCTAGAAAACGCTACATATGACATACCTTCCTTCAACACAGTACTACCAATATTAATGAATGCTGCATCTACAGTTAAACCTTGAGATTTAATAATTGTCACACCATATGCTACAGAAACTGATAACTGTTTCCTCCAAACATACAAGTTTTTAAGAAGCAAAAAACGTGCAACGGACCTTTCAATTTGCTTTAAGACAGATGCTTTAAGAATATTCCTAAGTAGTTCTTTGCATTGGAATTTTAACCAAATGTTTGTTTCCAATGCTTCCCAAAGAATTTCTAGTTTCATCATAGAGAAGTGTCTTTAACACAGGCTGTCCTTTCACAGGGGTAATTTGTAGTATATCTCAAAACACAATTAAGTACTTTCCTCCAAACAGGACATCATAGTCTGTCTTTAGAATCTGTTGCATTCTCAAGTGTACAAAGGTAAACATTAAGTTTGAAACCATGCTCACCTCATCAAGGATTACAAGTTACAATTTCTTCAGTACTCTTGAGACTTCATGACAAGCTACACCAGATAACTTTTGGTACTCCAGTTTGTCATGTTCCCCAGTTAGCATGAATAGTCGATGTAAAGTAATTCCTTTAATGTTTTCTGCAGCTAATCCAGTGGATGCTATTACTACACACTACAAATTAGAGTCTGTAGTCCTCTGAAGGAAAACAGTGAGAACTTCAATTTAAAAGTTTTTCTGGGATGTGATGCAGTCTGGCCACACCCCTTTCCCTACCCAAACTGATTTTCATGACCTCCTCTACCACTTATCTCACATTCCTAATGTTCCTCTGTGTAAAAATTGCATTCCCGCCCATTGATTATACTTAATCCGGCACAAGCCGGAGATTCCAGCCCGGGGGCCGAGAGTGCGGCTTGAGCCAGAGATTCCGGCCGGACTGCGGACGTAAAGATACGACTCGTAAATGACCTCTGTGAATACCAAAAGTCGTAAAGTTAGACTTTTGTCTCAGATTGCCTTTGTGAATCGGGCCCACAGGTTGGTTTCTCTGAAGAAACTGTGTTAAACTTTGCAAGCTGTTGCGAAAAGTTATCAATGCTAAAACCTGTGTCCTGTTCCTCTACACCTGTGTATACCAACTCCTCATTTTCTCTAGACTCCTGTTCAGAAAAAATACTGAACATCTTCACAAACTTTTTCTAAATCTGCTACTGTACCATGCAATAGAGCTCTAGTCATTTCTACTAAACATAAGGATGGAGTTTTCACAAAGTAAAGTCTTCTAACTAAATTTCACATTTTAGAGTGATGAAGAGCCAACATCCTGAAGTGATCAAAGGTGCTTCTGCCCATTTTTTTAAATAGACATGCCAGTGAATGTTCTTGTAAATTAGTATACTTTCTTACTTTGCGTGGATCTAATCCTTGCAAAATTCTAATTTTCGGTTTCAGACATCTGCACGGAAATCTACGTAGGAAAGTTCTCAATATATCAATTGATTCCTGACAAACACTGCAAATGCTGCTACAGTCCATTTGTATACAGGGGCCTGCCTACATCTTCCTTGTACCTCTTCAGCTATCACTTCCTCTACATTCCTAGGAACCATCTCCTCTTTTGTAATGGGAGTACCATCGTTTACTTCACAACATCGACCAGTTGTTGCAACTGCATACAATAATGTGTTCTCTTGGAAGTAGCTTTCTTCATTAAAGAAAGGCTCAGTACTGGCTGTATGCTTCCATTCTCCTCTGAAAATTTTACAAAAATGACTTCTATTCCCAAGGTTTTTTTTTGGCTTCTTCTCTTCATAGACAACACTGTTCTATCCAGTGTTCTCATTCTGTTCAGTATCAAAATAAATGGCTTCCTCTTCAGGGCAAATGCCTTATTAACTATAGTCTCAATATGTTGTTTTTGTTTGATTGCTTCTCTTCTTCTATACTGCCTCATAGTTCGTACCAAACTTTTTGACTCTTATTTCCTTAAATTGCTTCTGTCTTCATGTTAAACTATCTGTTTTCTTATAAGATTTGTTAGTGTTAATGCCACTTAGTTTATCTCCTTTCTTAGCTGATGTTAAAGTTGCTTTTTATTTGCATGGTTTTGCTCATGTTGCATTTGTCCACATAATATTTTAATAAAATTCTTAGTTGTCTTACCAGCAGCTCTTTTCTCTTTAACCATATTTTCAGAATTATGTCCCTTTTCTTCGTCTGTTGTAAGGTGATAGTATCCTTTCCTCTGTTTCGTTCTTCTCTCTGTTTTTTTCAGCATTATAACTGTTTTTAAGTAAAAGTAGATGTCTGGAAAGAAAAAAACAAATCAACACATTTAGCTTTTCATTATATAGTACTAAATTACACAATTGAAGCATTTAAAGTACCTAAACTGTTGTCACAATGTTATAACTACTATGAGTCTATTACTTTCCATGTATAAATCAGAGTGTGCCTGGGTGTGTCAACGTATGCCTCAGTGTATGACTGGATGTGTCACTGTATGCATCACTGTGTACCTGGGTCAGTCCGCATATGCGTCAGTGTGTGCCTGGGTGTATCAGTGTATGCATAAGTGTGTGCCTGGGTGTGTTAGTGTATGGATTAGTGTGTAACTTGGCGTGTCAGTTTATGCATAAGTGTGCCCCTGGGTGTGTCAGTGTATCCATCAGTGTCTGCATGGGTGTGTTAGTGTATATATCAGTGTGTGCATGAGTGTGCTCCTGTATTCATCAGAGTGTATCTGGGTGTGTCGGCATATACATCATAGTGTGTTTGGGTGTGACAGTGTATGGATCAGTGTGTGCCTGGGTGTCTTACTGTATGGATGTGTGTGTGTGTGCGTGTGTGTGTGTGCGTGTGTGCGTGTGTGTGTGTGTGTGTGTTTGTGTGTGCGCGCGCCTGGGTGTTGCAGTGTATGCGTGTGTGTGTGTGGCCATTTCACTATATGCATCAGTGTGTGCCTGTGTGTGTCAGTGTATGCATGTGTGTATGCCTGAGTTTGTCAGTGTATGCATGTGTGTGTGCCTGGGTGTGTTAGTGTATGCATGCTTGTGTCAGTGTATGCATAAGTGTGTTCCTGGGTGTGTTACTGAATGCGTCAGTGTGTTCATGGGTGTGTTAATGTATGCACAAGTGTGTGCTTGTGTGTGTTAGTGTATGCATCAGTGTGTGCCTGGGTACACTACTGTATGCATTAGTGTGTGTCTGGGTGCGTCAGTGTATGCATCCGTGTATGTCTACCTATAGCCTACCCTCGGGGTCACTTATATGTAGAAAAGAGGAGTTTAAGGCTTGGCAAGGGATTTTAAAAGTCTACTCGACCTGGCAGTAAAACTGCACACACAGGCTGTGCAGTAGCAGGCTGAGACATGTTTAAAGGGCTACTTGTCTGTATGGGTGACTTAGTGTTACTACTTGAGTACATAGCTAAATAAGTGTATAAGTCCCTCTCTAGGTGTGTGACTGGATATGTAACTAACTATGTAGGTGTGTGACTGTCTGGCATAGCATCTCTATGGATATGTGTATGTAACTGGCTGTATGGATTGCTTACTAGCTGTATTAGTAAGTGTAGGGATATGTAATTGTGTGTCCAACTGACTTAGTTACTGCTCAATATATAAGTCCTGTGTGGGTGTATGAGTGAATGTGTAAGTGCCTCTGTCACAGACCAACTGGGTGTGTAAGTGGCTCCATGCTTTTTAAGTAGGTATGTGACTCACAGTTTACCTGAGAGACTGCATGTATAACTGATCATATGGGTCTGTAAGTGTGCATGTACCTCACTTTATCTTAAAAGTACATGTCTTACCTTTTAAGCACATACCATCCTGCCCTATGGGCTACCGAAGACCTACCTTAGGGGTGACTTATATGTACAAAAAGGAAAGTTTAAGGCCCAGCAAGGGATTTTAAATGCCAAGTTGGCATGACAGTAAAACTGTAAATACAGACGTTGCAGTAGGAGGTCCCAGACATCCTTAAATGGCTACTTCTCTGGATGGGTGACTTGGTTGTGTCAGTACTTGAGCACTTATCTGAGTGAGTGTATCAGTCCGTCTGTGTAAGTGTCACTGGATGTCTAAATAACTATGTTGGTATATGACTGGTTCTCTTAGTAACTATGGGTCTCTAAATGTGTATGTAACTGGCTATGTTAGTTTGTGTTGGGGTATGTAACTGTGTGCAACTGGTTCAGTTAGTGCTGGATACATAACTGCTGTATGGGTGTGTGAGTGAATATGTAAGTGCCTCTGTGTGACTGGGTGTATGAGTTGCTCTATGCTTTTGTAAACAAGTATGTCAGTCGCAGTATGGGTGAGAGACTGGATGTATAACTGGGCGTATGGGTCTATAAGTGCAAGTGTAACTCACTGAAAATTAAAAGTACATCTCTTACCTTTTAAGCACATTGAACCCTGCCTGATGGCCTACCTACGGCCTACCTTAGGGGTCACTTACATGTAATAAAAGGGGACTTTAAGGCATGGCAAGGGTTTTAAATGCCAAGTTGGCCTGGTAGTGAAACTGCACACACAGGCTCTTCAGTAGCAGGCCCAGGACCTGTTTAAAGGGTGACTTGTCTTAATAGCTGACTTGGTTGTGTCAGTACTTGAGTACATATCTGAGTGAGTGCACCATTTCCACTGTGCATGTGTCACTGGATATGTAAGTGACTATGTTGCTATATTACTGGCTGTCTTAGAAACTGTATCGGTCTCTAGATGTGTATGTTAGTAGCTGTATGGATTGCTTACTGGCTGTGTTAGTGACTTGTGGTCTGTAACTGAATGTGAAAGTTGCACTATTAGTGCTGGATACATAACTGCTGTATGGGTGAGTGAGTTGATGTGCAAGTGCCTCTGTCTGACTTGGTGTGTGAGTGCCTCCATGCTTTTGTAAATAGGTTAATGAATTGCATTATGGGTGGGAGACTAGATGTTTAACTGGGCATATAGGTCTGTAAGTGTGCATGTAACTCACAGAAACTTCAAAGTACATGTATTACCTTTTAACCACCTAGCAGCCTGTTCTATGGCCTACCTTACAGGTGACTTATATGTAGTACAAGAATAATTTGCGAACCTATAGAGTTATTGAGAGAGCCAGTTCTATTTCAACATATTTAAGGCCTTCTTGTCCAGATGGGTGACTAGGAGTGTCAGTATTTGGCTACATATCTGAGTGAGTGGATGAGTTCCTCTGTGGGTGTGTCACTGGATGCTGTTGGCTCTGCTACTGCTGGATACATAAGTGCTGTGAGGGTGTGAGAGTGAATGTGTAAGTGCCTTTGTTACGGCCTGACTGGGTGTGTGAGTAGGCCTATCCTTTAGTAAATAGGTATGCGAGTCGCAGTATGGGAGTGTGTCACTGGATGTCTAAGTTAGTTTGTCGCTATATGATTACCTTTCTAAGTAAGTCTATGAGTCTATATATGAGTATGTATATGAGTATATTGATTGCTTACTGGTTCTTTAGTGTAAATCTGTGTGTAACTGGCTTTTTTACTCCTGGATACATAAGTGCTGTGTGGTTGTCTTACTGAATGTGTAAGTGCTTCTGTCACTTTCTCACTGGGTGTGTGTCTTACTCTATGGTTTTGTAAAGTGGTATGTCAGTGGCTGCACAGGTAGCTGAATGGATGTGTAACTGGGTATATTAGTATATAAATGCATTTCTAACTGTCTAAAAGTTCACACTACATGTTTTACCTTTCAAGCGCATATCACAATGCCCTATTGGGTACCTAGAGCTTACCTTAGGAGTGATTTATATGTACTAAAAGCAAACCTTACATTTTTGCAGGTAGTTATAAATGGCAATTTAACATAGCAGTGTAAACTGCATACATGGGCTCTATAGTAGGAAACGTAACACATATTTGAAGGACTAATTCTCTGGGTAGAACAACCAGTACTACAATTTCAGTAGTACTATTGAATTTATAAACCCTAGGCACAAGTAGTGCATTGAACTATAGACATACAAATACATTAGATATACCAACTGGTGATAACTGATTTAAACCATATTTAGGGGTCAAGAACATTCACATTATCAATATGTACCACTAATAAACCTTTCAGTCTCCTAATTCCAACTGACTGTTTTGGTATCTAACTAGATTTCTTACTGACTGTTTCATTGTGCAAATGGATGTATAACTGACTGCATACATGCATATAAGAGTCACTGTACAAATGGATGACTATTTGTGTCAGTACTTTACTACATATGTAACTCAGTATATCAGTGCCTCCTTGGGTATGTGACTGGATATGTAAGTAACCTTCACACTTTCTTTCACTTTACATGCACTCTTAACTCAGCCATTACATATCCTTTTTAAAAGTACACCATTATTGACATACCTGTGAAATCACTTTTCTGTTCTTCAATTTTTAAATCCGTATCACGTAAAATCTTTTCTTAATCAAAATGTCACATCTAAAGTACAAGAATGGTATTCCACTCACAGTACTAAAGAACCAGTAATGGCAGTCTTTTCTACTCTTTTTTTTCAGTGATACTGATGTACTTCTCAAATCATAATCTCCCTTTCATTTTGTTTTGGTTACTCCACTTTTCAATGGTCAGTTCTTTTTAACTCTTTCTCAGTCTCCTGTAAGAAGCCCAATCTGGTAGTGTTTGTGGGCAGATTCATGAATCCGTTGCGACGCTCAGCACGGCCCGTGTAATTTCGCAAAGGATTTGTGAATCTATACAGGAGTCCATTAAGCCATTTAACATTGTACTTCTGACTTTGCATTTACATTTGACCTTTTAAGGTAGTAGTGATTTAGAAAATAAGTATTTTATAATAAGCAATGTGTCTAAACCACTCTGCTTTCAATTTTGAAAGTACACTCTATTTAGAAACCTCCTCGACTCTGTTTTAGCTCAGTTTTCATAGCTACCCCCTTTGGGAACACTCTCTTGTACCAGTAGGTCATAAGTTCACAACACATTCTATAAGTAGCATACTAGCTTCATATTCAACTGTAGCAGGTGTGGTTGACTATTTGGAAATATAAGCATATACAAAATACTATAACATTTGTATTTTATTTTCCAGACTCAATCACAGATCTACATAATTTTCTTTCAAAATCTCTACCTAAATTTAGGTACCTGTTTATTTACACCATCCAATCAAATATGTTCTTTTTATAAAACAGGTCCTGTCCTCCATTTTAACTGCTTTTCATTTGTATACCTGTCTCATTCAGCACCAGCTTTCTCCTGTGTGCTTCTCCTCCTTGACTTCAAAATGGTTAGAGTGTGGGGACATAGCTTTGTGTTTTGGGCCAGAGAGTGTGCTAGAAAGAGTGGCATTGACAGGGACTTGGGTCTTCCAAATGTGGACATTAGTTGGGTTGGCCACAGAGGGTTAAAATGGCATCAATTGCTGCCTTTGATTGAAAGCATTGTGGATTGCCAACATCCAGACCTCATGATTGTGCACTATGGTGGCAATGACCTAGGCACACATACCGGGGTAAGACTGGAGGTCCTAATGAAGGATACCTTTGGTCAATTAATGGCACTTTTCCCCTCACACAGCCTTGGTGTTCTCCAACATTTGCCAAAGGCAGAACTGGAAGTGGTCAAGCAAATTCTGTCCACAGATAGACAAATCCAGGAAACATGTCAATAAAACAGTTTCTGCATTCCTCAGACCTTTACCTGGGTTCCATATACCACAACAATTTACGCTTTGATATGGACGGCATATATAGAAGTGATGGAGTTCATTTCACAGAGAAAGGCAACAGGGTGTTCCTTAACTTGAAAGACTGCAGCCTGTTTTATGTGTAGTTATCATCTACACACAATAAGCACAAAGGCTCTTCTAAGAGCCACCCTTTCCCAAACTCTAGTTAATTTTCTTTTCCAATCCCCTTTTTTGTGGTGCGAATCCACAAATCAAAAGCACACATCCAATACACAACATCACAATTAAGATTTGCGAATCTGTGATTGACTGCATCTGGCAATAACCGCATGAGTAGATGTAGTGCACCTGTGAATGGATGTCTGTGTTGGAGTGGGTCTCTGAGTGGCTGCATAACTGTCTGAGTTGGTGTGAGAGTGGTGTCTCTCTGTCTCTCTCTCTCTCTCTCTCTCTCTCTCTCTGTCTCTGTCTCTGTCTCTGTCTCTGTCTCTGTCTCTGTCTCTGTCTCTGTCTCTGTCTCTGTCTCTGTCTCTGTCTCTGTCTCTGTCTCTGTCTCTCTCTCTCTCTCTCTCTCTCTGTCTCTCTCTGTCTCTCTCTCTGTATCTGACTGGGTCTGTGTTTGAGTGTGTCAATGGGTCTGTGACTGAGTGGGTCTGTGAGTAGGTGCATATTGTCTGAGTGGGTCTCTGCTGAGTGGGTGCATGAGAATCTGAATGGGTCTGTGAGTAGGCACACGTATGTCTGTGGGGGTCTGTGAGTGGGTATATAAGTGTCTTAGTGGGTCTGTGAGTGGATGTGTAAATCTCTGAGTGGGCCTGTGAGTGGGTGCATGAGTCTCTGAGTGGGCCTGTGAGTGAGTGCATGAGTGTCTCAGTAGGTTTTTGAGTGAGTGTTTGGATGGGTCTGTCTAGGTAGGTTGGTGAGTGGGTCTGTGAGTGGGTACATAAGTGTCTGAGTGAGTCTGTGAGTAGATACATGAGTATCTGGGCGCATTATCTGGACGCATCTGTGAGTGGGTGTGTGAGTGGGCACATGAGTCTCTGAATGGGTCTGAGTGGGTGCATGAGTATCTGAGGGGTCTGTGAGTGGGTGTGTGAGTGTCTGAGTAGGTCTGTGAGTGGGTGCATGAGTGTCTGAGCGGGTCTGTGAGTGGGTGCGTGAGTCTGTGCGTGGGTGCAAGTGGGTTTGTGCATGTCTGAGTGGGTCTGTGGGTGGGTGCTTGAGTGTCTGTGGGTCTGTGAGTGGCTCCATGAGTGTCTGAGTGGGTCTGTGAATGGGTATATGAGTAATATCTCAAAAACTACTGAACAGAGTTGCATCACAAAAAGGGCTCTTTCTGGACCAAGAGCTACCTCTGCCAAATTTGGTGTACTTCCATCCAGCAGTTCGGGTGTAGTCATGTTCAAAATCCCTATGGGAAATTGCATGGGAGAAACACTTTTTTTTATTTTTTTTTATTTTTTTTATTACCCCCTCATTTTCTCAACCCCCACTTGATGAATCACTCCAAAACTTTCCATGCATAACTAGCCACAGGAGAGCACATTCTTTTTGAAAATTTGTGAAGATTCATCAAATGGCACCAAAGTTATAAGCAAGTCAAAGAACGCTTTTCCTATGGATCTAGGTCCTAGCTATAACTACGTACTGGCGACTACCAGTAGGAGATATATATATATATTTATATATTAGACTTTTCATTGATTTATTGAATACCAGCAAACAATGAAATAGATTGATAACAGTTGTTGCATGAGTGGCGGCAACATAAGCCACATGATAATGCTTAATAGCACTCACAAATCTTGTAACATACTGATGAAGATATGCATATACAATATCAAAATAATGACAATGTCATACCTGTCTAAGAAGAAAATAGGGGAAGAAAAATTAAATCAAACTTCACAGTGAATCACATAGAAACAACTAAGCCCATTATCGCCACCCTCATCCATCAGCATCTCCCACCCCCCCTCCACCCACATACAGCATACCACATCTGCCTTTCCTGTTAGAATGACAGGGGCGGTTGTCGCTTTCCAGGACATGACTATGCGTTGCTTTACCAGGATCACCGCCAGATTCTGGAAACACATTAATTGTTTCATTTTTTGGGTTATCACCCCCTGCGTTAAGGAGATAACGAGTGTAATCACACGGTAGGATGGAGCTTGTAATGGTTGACATTGAAGAGGTCACTGTATGCCAGTAATCCAAAATCATGTCCAGACCATATGAATAAAGTCTGCTGTATCATGACTGCATCTGGGGCAGTGTGGACTGACCCCAGGGTACATCTTGTCTATTCTGTCTGGGGAAAGGTATGCATGGTGTAGGTAATTGAATTGCATGAATCGGAATCTAGCATTCCGCGAAATAAATTTAAGGGAACTGACATCTCTGCCAAACAGGGTCCATTAATTCCGTGGAGAACTGGTCAGTCCACCAGTCCCTGAGGGCAAGGGAACATGAGCCAAATGAACCATGGTTCAGAGTATCATATAGGAAAGATATCACTCGATGCGAGGTCATGGCAGTCAGCATCAGTTCCAGGGGAGCAGCTGTTCAAGTTAAATCTCTCTTAGCATTCCGCATCTTGCCAGCCACATCCCAAAAAGATGAGTAACCAAGAAACTGTCCTGGGGTTAGACCGTTACTCTCCATTAAGTCTTCAAATGTGCGCATAGTCCCCTCCACTATCACATCCCCTCATGTCGTATAACCAACTTTCGTCCAGTCGTCCACGTAGTAGAGGGCACGTAACTTACCGTAAGGATCTGCAAAGTGGTGGTTCCCATAAGGGTATGCTAGGGGTGTATGGGACATCCCTCCGGCCGTTATGAATGTATTTGCTCCAGCTCCATGTAACTACTTTTGCTAAAACATTGGGGACCTCCCGGTGAGAGGGACATGTCAGTAACCATCCAAGTATGGAATGCCCTTTCAGGTCATAAAACCGCATTGATCCACCGTAGTGGCCATTGTAGCTGAGCAGCAGCGTAGTAAAACTCATAATCGGCAACACCAAGACCTCCCATCTCAAATGCCGGGGTCACTGCTTCGATCTGAACTCTGTCTCTTGGGGCAAAAAAGTAAAGGAGGCGCGGGAGTACTAACTTCTTCGCAATGGATATCCGACCCATCGGTGAGAGCGGCAGCCATGATCAGAAGGGCAAAGATTGACAGATGAACGTGAATGCCTTGCAAAGATTATCATCCACCATGTCTTTCTCTAAGTGGTAAACATGTACTTCTAAGTACTTAAATGTATCGGGGGCCCACTGTAGGGGTTAGCTCATTTCGATTCCTACAAAACATGTGGGTACCCTGAAAAGAGGGAAAATGGCATGGCTTCCCCTAGTTGATTCTCATTCCGGATACCTGGCCAAAAGCATCCAAAGCCAACATGAATGCTGGTAAAACCAATGAGATGGCCTTCAAATAAATGAATGTATTGTCGGCATACATGGAAACTATCTGAGATATATCCATGGTCTGGTATGCCCATTCAATCGCTCGTTCCCGGAGCATGCAGGCTAATGGCTCCATGACCAGGGTGAACAGTAACGGGGAGAGGGGGCATCCCTGTCTAGTCCTGCACTCAATAGAGAAACTGTCCAACACAATGTCACCAGTGTGTACCCTAGCCATGGGAGCAGTATAGAGGATCAGTATCCACATACAAAAAATCCAGGCCAAAACCTAATTTCGGCAGGACACCCTGTAGATAGAACCATCCAAGAGTGTTGAACGCATTCTCTATATCTAAAGAGGCAACCCACCCTTGTATGGATGACCTACGTGCCCAATCCATAACATTAAATAATCGACGAATATTAAAGAATGTATTGCGGCCCGGAATGAATCCATTTTGATCAGTGTGAATCACCGTAGGCACCATCAAGTTCAATCGATTCGCTAGAACCTTCCCTAATACCTTATAATCTAGGTTAAGAAGAGGCAATGGACGATGGGATGCCACCTCCAGAGGGTCTCTCCAGGCTTCGGGAGTACAGTGATCAAGGCCACACGCATGCTTTCCGGTAAGCTACCATGTGCCTTGGCTTGTTTATACAGCGCTAATAAACATGGTGCCAAGAGGGCACAGTAGGTGGCATAGAATTCCCTAGGTAGACCATCAGTGCCAGGTGTTTTGCCCTTGCGATCTGTTTAATGGCCAACGAGATCTCCTCAAGAGTCAACGAATCATCTAGCTCCTGTGCCAGCAGGGGATTAAGAAGGGGGTTTCTAAAGGTTGTAAATAGGCAAGAACTGCTTCAGAGTTCACGCTCGGTTGGGCCCGATATAGTTCCCTGTAATAAAGTTCAAACTCTCTATTGATTTCTAATTGGGAGTTCACTATGTGGCCGGCACGAGATCGAATAGCACCAACCATGGTGTGGGGGCGTTCAGATTTCAACAGCCAGGCCAATAAACTACTAGCTTTGTCACCCAGTTCATACTGTCGCTTGGTGTATTCTTTAAAGTCAAAATTGGCTAAACGTCCAGTAGGGCTCTATAATCAGTCCTAAGGTCGGATAGCACCGGATATGTGGTCGGATCATTCATCCAGTCCCTTTCTGTCCCCCTCAATCTGTCCTCTAAAAACAGCATTTCTCCCTGAAGGGCATGCCTCTCACCAAACTGCGTCAACATACATACCTCCCTGATCACCACCTTGAAGGCGTCCCACTCTACCCTTTTATCTGAAGCGGAACCTTCATTTTCCTTAAAATACCTACCCTTCATTTTCCTTAAAATACCTACCAACATGTTCCCCGATGGTAGTCCTAAACACAATATCCGCTAGCGCCTGTGACTGCAATCGGCAGGTGGAAATGATCCGACGTGGTCTCCCCCTCTGAAAGGACACCAACAGGGGCAGTGATCTGATAATGTCCATCCTAAATACTCTGCCTGTTGGCATTTAGTCACAAGTGTCCCGGAACCAAAAATTAAACCTATTATGGTGTGGACAGCATGTAATGCAGAGTGATGGGAGTATTCCCATTTAAGCAGGTATAATGTGCGCCAGACTTCCAACCCCTGTATGTTTCATGACCAATGCTGTAGGTGCTTGGAGGTAGTATGGGATTGTGCCCCCAGAAGCGGAGGAGTGAACCTAACAAGGTTCAAATCAGGACCACAGTTAAAATCTCCGCACCAACATGTGGGTGACAGTGGTGAACAAAAAAGGGCTAGTAACAAGGAGGTCAAGAAAAGAGGCTGATCCACATTAGGTGCATAAAGCACCACCAAAGTAAGAGGTTCCCCGCCCAGTGTGGCCTTCCGCAATGCCATATCTGCCTTCAGAGTCAATTACAGTATGTTCTGGCACAAATGGCACTCCCGGTGCCACCCATAGGATGACCCCCCTGGCATAGGCGGAGTAAGTGGTACCCACCACAAGGCCACACCAACGTTTGCGTAACTTCGGGACCTCCCCAGCTGTTAACTGTCTCCTGCAAGCAAGCAAACTGAATGTAACACCTTTTAAGGTAGGAGTGAATCATGTGTCTTTAACTATATGTGCCCATACCCCTCACATTCCACAGGAGTAAGTTATAATCTCAAGTAGTCATGTAATAGGTACGCAATGAAAGGCACCAGTCATGAACTGCGTGACAGGGGGGTGACAGGACAGCAGACACACTTGCCTGGGCAAGAAATATTTCAAATGAGACAAAAAGATCATTCCAACAAACAACCCCCAACAAATCCACAATCCCAGGCCACACCCTCAACTGGTCACGTCCAGATATCGCCATCAATGATTGGGCAACCAAACTGGAGTCTATTCGATAATAAGGGGGGGGTCCAAGATGGTCTACCCTTGAAAACACATGCTGCAGGAAACAAAACTTGAAAGCAAGTCACTTATTATATTGCTGTCCGCAAGTGGAGGTAGCAGCAACTGTCTCTGTATGAGAGGAGCATGCAGTCCTTAGCCAATACACCAGTGGTGCGTCATCTCACCTCGTCTTCTTGCTTGATGCACGGAGGAACAGGAGATAAAGCGGGGCAGTCCCCATGCATGTGTATAATCCTATATCACTTCCTCAGCTGTTTGAGGAGTCATGTCAGGGCCTCCTCCAAGTAATGTAGCCATCAAATTTAAGTCTGTGTCTAGAGAAACATCTTCATGAGAGCCGTCTTCTGAACCAGTTGGAGAAGGAGTCCACCCTCGTTGCTCCACTTCCGCAACCACCTGTGTCCTCTCCCTGGCAGCCTGTTCTTTCATAGGGCCAACCGGGTGGTGTTTGCTGTGGGCTCTGCGGCAACCCTGCACTTTCCACTCTGAGGGGGGAGGGGAAGATTCCCCTGGTGAAGCTGTGATGCCATTTCGCTTCAGCCAAGACCATGCGTCCTCTGGGTTGGCGCAGATGGTGGTACTGTCTCCCTGCATGATCCGGAGCGTCACAGGGAGCTGGAGGGTGTACTTAATGTCATGTTCCCGCAGGCATCGTTTCACAGCCATGAATGAGGACCTCCGTCGTTGCACCTTGCGTGTGTAGTCCATCAAAATATTGACTTGGGCGTTTTTCACCGACCATGGGCCACTGGGACAGGTGACCTGCAGGATATGATCCCTATCCCTGTAGTTGAATAGGCGGGCGACCACCGGGCATGAAGGAGCCCCCGGAGAGGGTGGCCTGTCCAACACTTTGTGCGCACTCGATAGAGAAGAAATTCTGTGTTTATCCTGCAGAATGGTCATGGAGAACCAGTCCTCGAGGTAAAGCTCTATGCTGTGACCTTCTGCGCGTCCCCACAGGGGCCCTACCCTTACGTTATTGCACCAGGATCTGCCTTCCTGGTCATCTGTGCGTCGACTGAGATATGCCACTTCATCCTGCAGGACCTTGATGCATGCGCTAGTTTTGGTGACAAATGGGCCAAGGGATGCAAAGGTAGATTCTGTGGATGCAAAACGCTCCTTCAGCTTCTTGTGATCCTTCCTTATAAGGTTCATGTCAATCTGCAGAATGTCTGTTTTTGGTTCCAGGGTGGTTTTGATATCCAGTATGGCGGTGAGGATCTCGTTAAATGTGCGCGAGTGTGCTGCTAAAGTGGTTTCCAGTGACTCATCCGGAATGCGCAGTCGTTCTCCCTCCATGCCGCCTCCCTGGTTCCGCCACTATGCTCCAGGATCATGCGGTGTCCAGGAGCTGTAAAAGGGTGGAAGGTGAGTGTGCAGTGGCAATGCGTGATGACCTCCGAATCGCCGGCTCAAGTCTTGAGGCCTAGGAGCCTGCAGGATAAGGAAGTGTCCCCCCCAGGCCTTACTGAGACTGCAGTGTTTGCGCCTGGAGTCCCCCGTTGTGTGAATAGTCCCAGTTAAGCAGGGGGCTAAGGCAGCCAGTATAGGAATTCGAGTTAGGGGGGAGCAGGAAGTGTCCACCGCCGGGGAGGGGTTGTGCAACATGAGAAGCCCCAATCCATGTTGGTGAGGGGGCCCCAGAGCTGTGGTGGAGGGCCCCTCTCGTTGGTCAGTCACCCGATCCACGGCTGGGAGGACAGTGTGTTTCTCTTATCCAGAGGGTCCCCGCACAGCCAATCAGACAGGGGCAGCTGCAGTAATGGCGTCTCCCCCATCGCGCAGCCTCCTTGGATCCAGATCAGCCCATGCAGCTAGGCGCTGCAGCAGCAGTGTCACTCTCGCATTATAGGCGCTCACCCAGAGCGTTGGTGCTGTGGGGGGGATGGAGTCCCCAACTGCGCAGCCTCCGTCCGGTTCGCTTTTTCTCAGCTCGGGTGATATACGCCCTTCCGGCCCACAGCGTCGCACCGCAAGTCCCAGGCCACGTCTCCCGGCCGCCAAGTCTTTGCTGCTCGGGAGAGGGTGCACCCTGTAAAGCACCTCTTCCAAACTTGCCGATGCTTTGGGGAGGGGTCAGGAGCCTTGCAGGTAGCAAGGGAGGCAGCAACGATATCTCAGGATACTTTATTGGGAGCCGAGGGCTGCTGAGCTCTTTTCTGAGCGGCTTACATCGTCATCATCTTGAGTATATAGATATATATCTATAGATATATAGATATATATCTATAGATATATATCTATAGATATATAGATATATCTATATATATATATAGATATATATCTATATACTCAAGATGATGACGATGTAAGCCGCTCAGAAAAGAGCTCAGCAGATATAGATATATATCTATAGATATAGATATATATCTATAGATATATATCTGTAGATATATATCTGTAGATATATATATATATATAGATATAGAGAGAGAGAAAGAGAGAGATATTCAGTGGAAAAAACAACAACTAAAGTGACATTATGATTAGATGCTGGAATGAGACTCAAGCTAATGTTAAAAAAAACAAAACCAATGAAATACGCCACTTATAGTTTGGACAGCTACCTATAACTTGTGCCTGCCCCCATCATACACTGATGATATTTCCATAATGCTGGTGTAATTCACATACCAAGCATAATGCAGAATTTCCGAAATCATGCCACGTTGTCTTGCCATTCATGGTAAAATTATACTGTGAATGCACCGTTACCAGTAAACGCACATGAACAACAGACAAGAGTAGAGGTTTTTCATGATGCTTTTGTTTTTTGCACATTTGTTGAGTGAAATGTGTCCTTGTGTCAAAAACAGAGACAAGGACCCCTTTCACATTAAAATATAGTGATAAATGATGGGTTTGCTTTTCTCCTTACTACACATAATTTTGCCAAAGGTTTGTGTTATTATGTGAAAGCAAATTAGGCAAATTTCATACACCCCTACTTATGACCTCATACATTTCATCATTCACGAGATGTTGAATAACGTTATTGATGACATCACTGGTTACATTTAAATAACAACATTGTTAAAATTGTTAATGATTCTGACAGTGTGCTGTAAGCTTTGTGAACGAGGAGTAATACAACAAACTAAATTGATGGTTAGACTCTGAAAAGCTTGTCTGTAAGCTTTCAAAAGATGCAAAAGAAATGGGATTATTTCAAAGGATGGGTGCACTGCGGGTAGGTAATTTATGGAGAGCTGGCTACTGAACATCATTGAACAATAGACTTCCCATTGGTTAACCTTTGCTATGAAAGCCTGAAAGCTGGGCAAGTAGGGTGTTCAGTGGTTATAGAGCTGTGGGCTCAAGGCCAGGCCGCAGATGAGGGTCTACAGTCAACGTCTGCTGTTTATGGCCACAGGCAGTGTGCAGTGGGGATTGACCACATGCGGAGGGTTGGGCGGAGGGTCTGGTTATAGCCAAGCCCACAGTTCAACCCCAGTTTCATGTGTTATGCAGGGTATGGTGTGACACCAGGTCTTGCAGGAAACCTCCACTGTATATGTTCGCTTGTGGAGGGATGGGTGCAGACGCTGACCACAGGCTAAGCACAGTATCACACTTGTCCTGTATAGGGCTGAAGATCGTGTGCAATGGAGGTTTGATAATTGCAGAGGGTTGGTGCAGGGCTTTGCCGTAGCCTAGGTACTGAGTACAATTACTGATGCGAATTGGATGCAGGGTCTAGCCAGTGGCTATGACTGAAATGTCATGTATGATGTCATTTTCGGATATGCCACACTTTTGTTCTAAATATAGAATGTTAGTGCTCTAAGTTGTTCATTAGAACTGTGGTGAAACCACAGTTGAACACTAAGGAGTTAACTGACAGACTGCTGCTGGTGTTAGAAGTAAAATTCTTTCTGCATTTCAGAATGTTATAATAACATGGAATAGGAAGATATTTGATAACCCATTAAAAATGTGTCCTTAGTTTAGGTTTCTAGAACACTAACCATAATTTCTATGAGAAAAAGAAACCCCTCATTTTAATCCTTTTCTACAGTCTCCTCTGCAGGGCATGATTTCAGTTCTACAGTTCTAATTTCATGAAGATGGTGTTCAGGTGTACCACGCTTCTGTAATGTATTGAGAATGTTGGTCTTCTAGGTATTCAGTAGAACACTTTTGAAGCTGCAGTATTACACTGGGGAATCACCTGACACACTGCTGCTGTTGGAAGTATATATTTTACTCAGATTATCGCATTTTATTTTCACATGGTTGAGAAAGATAGTGTGAATTTATAGAAAATGTGATGTCATATTTGCTTCTGGCGAGAAAGCAAAAGACACACAATTGATGGACGGAATGCAGAACAAATCAAAACATTCACCCCCAGTCAAGAAATCTGGGTTAATTCCATCATTCTTTTGCTCACCATGCCACCACAGTTTAGACCTGGCCATATGCAAATCAGTCTTGACCCTGTGCCTCATGGGAACAGTCAAGCCCGAACTGCCAAGCAAGGTCCTCCCTGGACCGGAAACAAGCATCCTAGGACCGGTTTCGGGGTTTCACCCCTCTTCAGCCAGGATAGCTTGATTCCAGTGGCACAGTGAGCCCAGGACCCACGTCTGGACATACCTGGCGCACTTAGGGCGGGAAAGCAAAAGACACACAATTGATGGACGGAATGCAGAACAAATCAAAACATTCACCCCCAGTCAAGAGATCTGGGTTAATTCCATTATTCTTTTGCTCACCATGCCACCACAGTTTAGACCTGGCCATATGCAAATCAGTCTAGACCCTGTGCCTCATGGGAACAGTCCAGCCCGAACTGCCAAGCCATGGCTTGGCAGTTCGGGCTGGACTGTTCCCATGAGGCACAGGGTCAGACTGATTTGCATATGGCCAGGTCTAAACTGTGGTGGCATGGTGAGCAAAAGAATGATGATGGATTAAACCCAGATCAGTTGACTGGGGGTGAGTGTTTGATTTGCTCAAACGCTCCGTCCATCATCCCCTTTGGTATCGCTTTGTTCGCCCTAAGTTGGCAGGGTATGCCCAGACGTGGGTCCCTTGCTCACTTTGCCACTGGATTCAAGCTAGCCTGGCTGATGACGGCTGAATAGCCAGAAACCGGTCTCAGGATGCTTGTTTCCGGTCCAGGGAAGACATGGCTTGGCAGTTCGGGCTGGACTGTTCCCATGAGGCACAGGGTCAGACTGATTTGCATATGGCCATGTCTGAATTGGGGTGGTGGAGTGAGCTAAAGAATGATAATGGATTAAACCCAGATCAGTTGACTGGGGGTGAGTGTTTGATTTGCTCAATCGCTCCGTCCATCATCCCCTTTGGTATCGCTTTGTTCGCCCTAAGTTGGCAGGGTATGCCCAGACGTGGGTCCCTTGCTCACTTTGCCACTGGATTCAAGCTAGCCTGGCTGATGACGGCTGAATAGCCAGAAACCGGTCCCAGGATGCTTGTTTCCGGTCCAGGAAGACATGGCTTGGCAGTTCGGGCTGGACTGTTCCCATGAGGCACAGGGTCAGACTGATTTGCATATGGCCATGTCTGAACTGGGGTGGTGGAGTGAGCTAAAGACTGATGATGGATTAAACCCAGATCAGTTGACTGGGGGTGAGTGTTTGATTTGCTCAAACGCTCCGTCCATCATCCCCTTTGGTATCGCTTTGTTCGCCCTAAGTTGGCAGGGTATGCCCAGACGTGGGTTCCTTGCTCACTTTGCCACTGGATTCAAGCTAGCCTGGCTGATTACGGCTGAATAGCCAGAAACCGGTCCCAGGATGCTTGTTTCCGGTCCAGGGAAGACATGGCTTGGCAGTTCGGGCTGGACTGTTCCCATGAGGCACAGGGTCAGACTGATTTGCATATGGCCATGTGTGAACTGGGGTGGTGGAGTGAGCTAAAGAATGATGATGGATTAAACCCAGATCAGTTGACTGGGGGTGAGTGTTTGATTTGCTCAAACGCTCCGTCCATCATCCCCTTTGGTATCGCTTTGTTCGCCCTAAGTTGGCAGGGTATGCCCAGACGTGGGTCCCTTGCTCACTTTGCCACTGGATTCAAGCTAGCCTGGCTGATGACGGCTGAATAGCCAGAAACCGGTCCCAGGATGCTTGTTTCCGGTCCAGGGAAGACATGGCTTGGCAGTTCGGGCTGGACTGTTCCCATGAGGCACAGGGTCAGACTGATTTGCATATGGCCATATCTGAACTGGGGTGGTGGAGTGATCTAAAGAATGATGATGGATTAAACCCAGATCAGTTGACTGGGGGTGAGTGTTTGATTTGCTCAAACGCTCCGTCCATCATCCCCTTTGGTATCGCTTTGTTCGCCCTAAGTTGGCAGGGTATGCCCAGACGTGGGTCCCTTGCTCACTTTGCCACTGGATTCAAGCTAGCCTGGCTGATGACGGCTGAATAGCCAGAAACTGGTCCCAGGATGCTTGTTTCCGGTCCAGGGAAGACATGGCTTGGCAGTTCGGGCTGGACTGTTCCCATGAGGCACAGGGTCAGACTGATTTGCATATGGCCATGTCTGAACTGGGGTGGTGGAGTGAGCTAAAGAATGATGATGGATTAAACCCCGATCAGTTGACTGGGGGTGAGTGTTTGATTTGCTCAAACGCTCCGTCCATCATCCCCTTTGGTATCGCTTTGTTCGCCCTAAGTTGGCAGGGTATGCCCAGACGTGGGTCCCTTGCTCACTTTGCCACTGGATTTAAGCTAGCCTGGCTGATGACGGCTGAATAGCCAGAAACCGGTCCCAGGATGCTTGTTTCCGGTCCAGGGAAGACATGGCTTGGCAGTTCGGGCTGGACTGTTCCCATGAGGCACAGGGTCAGACTGATTTGCATATGGCCATGTCTGAACTGGGGTGGTGGAGTGAGCTAAAGAATGATGATGGGTTAAACCCAGATCAGTTGACTGGGGGTGAGTGTTTGATTTGCTCAAACGCTCCGTCCATCATCCTCTTTGGTATCGCTTTGTTCGCCCTAAGTTGGCAGGGTATGCCCAGACGTGGGTCCCTTGCTCACATTGCCACTGGATTCAAGCTAGCCTGGCTGAAAACGGCTGAATAGCCAGAAACCGGTCCCAGGATGCTTGTTTCCGGTCCAGGGAAGACATGGCTTGGCAGTTCGGGCTGGACTGTTCCCATGAGGCACAGGGTCAGACTGATTTGCATATGGCCATGTCTGAACTGGGGTGGTGAAGTGAGCTAAAGAATGATGATGGATTAAACCTGTTGTATTCTCCTTAGGGTGTCCATAACAGGCTTTCCAAATATCCTGTCCTTATATAGGCACAATTCGCCCTGCCCTTATATAGGCAAAGAATCCCAGGCCTTATTTAGGCATTAAACCGTGCACTCCAAATACAGGCATGGTCTCTGACATCCGTCCACCCTAACGTCACAACGAGTTCATGAAGAACAGACCCTTAGGCTGCGGGAGTTTCCCTAGCCCAGGACTATTGATTTCTTCAAGGCCTCATATATTATGCATGAACCATTATTCCTTAGGGGTTCATCCATGACGTCTTTCGCTACCCAATTCACGTCAATGCTAACATTCCTAAGGTACTCTCAGGTATAAATATACCTTCCCTAGCCCTTGTAAACTAGAGGAGACCTCGACTTCAGAGGAGCCCGTATCCCGGCCTGACGCACTGAGAAGACGCTGCCATTCCCTGCACGCAGAGAGCCCAGCTTCCAGCTTCCAGTGATCTGACTTCCCTTGCGGGGTGTTGGAGTTCGAGTCTGGCAAAGAGATTCCAACCTCTCTCATTCTTCAGGTATGGAGCTGATAAGAACCTAGAGGGACTCTTGGCATACTAGGCATACTAGCCATACTAGACTTAACATACTCTTAGTATACCATAGTAAGGAATACTTCACCTACTTCATACCTCGTCCTACACCTAGGTTAGGTACATTGGGGTAGAACTAGCTTAGCACCGCATCGTATGAGTACTCGCATTTTTAGTCTGTGTTATTTATGTAACAGCATATGTACTAAAAGATAATGCTATCGCAGTATTATTTATTTCTACTGCTCACCCTGTACATTATTTATCTCGCATACTGTCTTGTGATCGTAACAGCACATTATACTTACAACAGAAACAAGACTGTTCAATAAATCTTTTATTGAAAACGCCCGTCTATTATTTCTGTGTAACTCTGAGGAAAACTAAGCATGCACAACTGAGCTGAGTGAAATAGTTATCTAGTGTTTCCACGACTCTGGGACACGTTCTGATTCTAAAAGGGAAACATATTGGTCATGTTCTGCGGCTGCCAGAAACTACTCCCTTCTTGTTGTCAAGGAGTTTCTAGTGGCCCCTGAGCTAGCTGGCACAAGTAATTAAGTTTAATATACTCGATAGGGACATACTGACCGTAGTCCTATGTCAAACCTATAGGATATATTATTCCAATGCGCAGAGCCTATTAGGGAAATAGGAGCTACACTAAATGGCGCCCAACGGTTTGGTTAGGCAGTAATTCAACGTTAGATACTGAGTAACTCAGCCGTGCTTTTTCTCTCAAGACCCCTACCCATATACTCCAAAAGTCATCTGGAGTGGGCAGGGTTTAGTATCCACCAAGGCTACATAGGGCAGCACCCTATATATTAGCTGTTTGGTTTGCTCAACGTTGAAGGATACAGTGTTCCAAAATATTGTGCACCTTATCTTTGTTCCCTTGAAACTTGTTCTACATTTTTCAAACAACAAAAATGCCTGACGGTGACAATGAAACCGGAAACGGTGGAGCTGCGGCTGATCAAGCCCAAGCAGCACTTTTTAACAATACAGGTTTAAATGAAACTGAGGAGGGTGTGGTACACATCCCTCAAAACTTAAGAAGAGCCATAACTCTAAAACTTATAAAACATGGCCTATCGCCAAGAGGAGGTAGAGCAGTTTTCGTGATAGAGGCACATGAATCCTTTCAGACAGAGGTATTCTATTCATGGGTACTACTTCCGGAATGCAATCCAACATCACAAACATTTCACTTCTACAAAGAAGATGATCTACCAGAGGAATACATTCCTTTCGAGGATATTGAAATTCCATTAACATACCAGGAGCATCAGCTCTGGTTTAAAGGCGCCCTAAAACATCACAAAAACATTACTAGGCTCGGTCCACTAGGTAGACCAGGAGCAACATGGCCGATTTTAGCCGGCTACACACCTCATCCTGAACTGGATATAATGACAGATGAGGAATTACATACTCAAATAAAAGAGTTAATAAAAATCTACAGACAATTGGTCCAATATGTCATGCGGACTTTTACAGTCCGACCACCATTGACATATCCAAATCCAACTCCCCAACAGGGGAATACACTAAAAATTACACCACAGACTCTCAATTCAGTCATGGGTAAAATGCCCACAAAACGTGAGCAAATTCCGTTTTGGATAGCTCAAAAAATTACTCAAATCGAAGCAGTATTTCCAAATACTAGCCCGCATGAGAAACACAGAATCCTAAGAATCAGTTTACCAATGGGGATCACACCACAACTGGAAGACTGCACCACTTGGGGCTCAGTCTTTGCTGCCATCTATACTAAAACACATGGTATTCCATCAATTGCGGTAATACCTGATGTCCTAAAACAAATTCAAAACGAATATGGGGCAGAGCCTGCTCTAAATTTAGGTATGAAATCACTGAAAAATTTCGACCAGGTCTCAACAATAATATTATCTAATATTAAAGGAGAGGCAGCAGCAGTTGCGATCCGCCAAAAATTGAGGGAATTCGATGTTACAGAACATCAAACTGAGCTACCCAGAATTATAGAACAATCATATGCAGAATTAGGCAGAGATAGTTTGGGTGGAAGACCACTGAAGCCGAAACTATCTGAAAGTCCTGAGAAGGACTCAATAAAACAAACTCCTACATCTTCTAAAAAGAAGCGGGAGTCTACTAAACATAAATCAAACGAGAAACGTTCTCAATCCCGAGGTAGGTCTCCTCAAAAGGAGCCCTCTGAAAGGAGGTATAACCTCAGGAATAGGGATAATTTGAGAAAACCTGATAGGTATCAAGATACTGATACACGTTCCTCTCGTCCCTTTCAGATCTCACCACAGACTTCGGAAAGAAGAGGACGGACGGAACACAGAGAAGAACGCGTGACATCGAAAGACGACAAACACGCTCTAAAAACTAAAATAAAACCTCAATTCTCCAAAAGAAAGTAGCAGGTCTAAAGATAAGACATGCCGAGAATACTGAGAACGCAACTCAAGAACGGAGAATGGGCTCAGACCATGCTGGACAGTGCAGCAGAAGTCACAATAGTTCGCCAGAACCTGAGGGAACTTCTGGAGATCGTGGACTTGAATGAGTACATCACAGTTGAGACTGTAGACACCAGGGTTAGTACTCCACAAAAGTTATATGACATAACACTCCGGATGGAGGGAGACAAACCTAGACAGGTGAAAGCACTTTTTTGGGAAAAACTATCAAAGGGCTATGACATACTTCTAGCAGAAAACAACTGGCCACCACAATTTGTCAGGGAGTGCCCACACGGCGAGGACATTATTATGCCTGCCTTCTCCAACCATATTCCAATTCCCCTAAAATATACATATGCCAGGAAATGGGCAGTGGCCCAGGCCCCAGCATTATATAAAAATCATGTAGGATGGGATGAGGACTCACTTCACCATAAAATACATCTGAAACATGAACCTACTGCACAAAGGCAGTACCCTATAAAGCAAGAAGCTAAAAAACAGGTCAGGGAGATCTTAGATCAACTTGAATATCAAGGGGTGATTGAAACATGCACCTCCTCGATGAACAATCCTTTGTTTCCTGTCTCCAAACCAGACAATACATATCGTCTAGTTTTGGATTACAGACACCTAAACACTTGTTCTAAAACTTTTGCAGTGCAAAATGCACATAGCACAGCATTAATGAATAACATTGTGCGTAAAAAATATAAAACAACATTAGACATCTCAAATGGTTTCTTTTGTCAAAACATAGCACCTGAAAGCAGGTACTTAACAGCATTCTCGATAATGGGGACCCAGCGTCACTTTTGACGACTCCCACAAGGGTTCAAGAACAGCCCAGGCTTATTCTCAGCGAGGGTAACGGAGTTACTACAAATTTATGACAATGAGGCATTGTCCTATGTCGATGACATATATCTGACGGACGATGACCTGGACAAACACTTGAACAGGGTGAGCACCATTATACTGGGATTCGCCTCTGAGGGTTACAAATTCAACTTTAAAAAGTCCAGAATTGCCCATCTCAATGTCCTATTTCTAGGATATGAGCTTTCAAGTGAAGGCAAGAGCTTGGCAGCTAACTTTTTAGAAAAGTGTGCGCTGCTCCAACCTCCAAAGACGCTAAAAAACTTACAATCCATCCTGGGTTTCCTAAATTTTGGAAGAACATACATTCTAAATTATGCAGAAAGGGTTAAACCTCTCTACGCATTAATCAAACCTGATTTTTCAATCAAACACTGGACACAGGAACACACAGAAATTTTGCGTTCACTCCAGGCTAACATGTTAGCAACAAATCACTTGCAAACTCGTGTAAGTCAACGTAATTTGGTGATCCGAATAATTTCGGGTCAAAGCGGATTCACCTACTTAACTTTCAATGAGGGTGAGAAAATACCAATTGCATACAAATCCCATTTGTACACACAAGCGGAAATGCGCTTCAGTTCAACTGAAAAAATTCTAACAGCAGTTCAAACCGCTGTAGCAAAAGAAAGAGCCTTAGCCCAAGGGAAACACATTATTGTCGTAACCCCAGTACCGGCTTTAGAAGTGGTCACAAAAGCAAGCATTCCAAATGCTACAGCATTACATCCTAGATGGATACAATGGGTTAATTCTCTTGCTGCAACAGATGTTGAATATGTTTTTGATCCAGATTTAAAAACACAAGCATTCCTACAATATGAACAAGAATGTCCTCTGCCTACTGAAATTCTGCCTCTTGATCAGTACGAATTTATAATTTATACTGACGGATCCGCACAACCCGCAATAGGGGGTAAGCAAGCTTACAGTGCAGCGTGTGCAATTGTTAAAGGTCGCATGCGAGATGGCATCTTCAGACCTATGGTCACAAAAACACAATCTCTAGGGGATTGTACAGCTCAGCGAGCTGAACTACAAGCATTCAAACTGGCACTTGAAAGTACAGATCGAGAATTCCCCACACTAATAGTGTACGATTCGTTTTACTGTGTTCAGTCGTATAATGAATATATACAAAACTGGTTTGAAAATGGTTTCAAAGATGCGAAAGGTGGCACAATAAAGCACAAATTGCTTTGGGAACAAGTAGTTCAGTTGAAAAACGAACTACCAAAGGCTCACGTGATACACACACTGAGTCATCAACATGATGGCGTTCACGTTGCAGGGAATTCATTGGCTGATGAAGCCGCAAAGGGGGCTGTGCAGACGGCTTCCGTAGCTGCGATCACTCGTTCAAAAACAAAAATAGACGGTGAGATAATGTTGGCTGTCAATTCATCAAGCAAAGGCAGCAGTGCAGCGTTACCAAAAAAGTTTCCACTCAAGTACTCTTATGTAATTGATGCGAACAACGTTCCTTTTGCTCGAATCCCTGGAGTGGGGGAAAGGGTAATACCAAACATGGAACGTAGAGCAGCCTTGATTTATGAAACACATTTGCGGGTGGGTCTGTCACATCAAGGAATCTCTAAAACAATCTTGACGTTAAAAGAGATGTACTGGTGGCCTGGAATGAATACAGAAATTCATATATTTATCAACAATTGCTTAGACTGTAAATTACAGCGAGAGAGCCAGCAGACACCATGCTGCGAATGCGGCAACCCAGTGCAGAGACCACTGTTAGACAGCATTAGACTATCTACGCGCCAGCGTCCTACTGGACAAAGGCATTCCCGCAAATACTGAATCTAGGTTCCTATGGTTATGGCCTCAGCGCTCAGCTGACGCTCGAACTGTTATAAAAGATTTGCGAGTCTTTATCGGCATATACGCAATAGGCACGCTACATTCTGACCAGGGTCCTGCGTTTAGCTCTCGGGCTTACAAAGACGCCATGGCCAGTCTGGGCGTTGCATTGCGGTACTCCTCTCCATTCCATCCTGAGGGAAATTCGGTTGTGGAAAGGAAAAACCGGGACATAAAGCAGTCTATAACAGCTAGAGTATTAGGATCGGGTGACGGGTGGGTCAAACACCTTAGTGGAGTTCAACGTGCACTTAATAACCTGCCAAGAAGTTCTCTAGGGGGGGTCACTCCATATGAGGTCCTATTTGGGACAAGAATGTGGGTGCCAGACTTAGAAAACGTAGGCACAGTGGTGGAAAATAAACCTTTTGATATCAAAGATCGTTTGGCTGTTTTACAGGACTTAAACAAATTAAGAACAAAACAAAGCAACGTATTCCTACAGTCAACCACCACTGGGGATCAACCGGCTGTCCCAGCAAGGCCTGTCTGGATTCCAAAAGTTGGGGATCTAGTCAGGGAAAAAATTGCGGACAAGAAGGAATTTGGACCTTCTTACAGACAACCAGTACCTGTCCTAGCAGTTCAAGGAACAAGAACAGTACTACTGCCGCCCCTTGCTGGAAGAAAGGAGAAAAGATTTGTGTCCATCGACCTGATCAAACCACAGTATGTGGCCAATACTAAATAGTAGGCCTCGTGGACTCCGACCTAGTAGCAAACGCACTCCTCTCGCTACTATCCAAGAGGTTCATACTGAAAGACTGATAACAATCGAGAATTCAGCTGAAACAAATGAAGGACTATGCAACAACGCTATGGAACTCATCCCTCTTGAAGAACAAGTAACAGTTCGTCCAAATACACCTGTCTACACCAACGTAACAAGTGATGAACTGGTTCCAGTGATTTCAACAAATCCTGATGCAATTCCAACAATTGACAGAACTGCTTCTGGCTACTTCATTAACTTTGATACGTTCTCAGAAGATCCGAGTGAACCTGAAACGACGCCAGTGTCATTAAAATTCAAGCAGCAAATACAAGACTTTCTTCACTTTGTGAAAAAGACTTATTTGGTTTCTCCATGGATTGAACTCTGGATTATATCTGGACTTTTTGTTTTCCTGCTCTGGCTAGCTTTGGTAACAACAGTAAGCGTGCTTATAAGTGGCAGATACATCCATGTGAACACTGAAGGAAAAAACGTAAACGTACTTTTGAAACCTCATAAATCTTCCCATCATGAAGCAAGAGACTTGTCATCAGTGAACATCACAGCTGTTCCTATACACGATGGTATAGTGTGGGACAAAACAGATTTTGATATATTCGGTCCGACGGAAGAATTGAACATTCCACATTTGTTTAAAATGTCACTAAGTGATCTAATCACGTCCAGTACCTATTCTGATGATTGGGACTTTGAGACTGTGACTGATATTATGTTTGACCTAGAAAACTCTGCTGCATTTTCTAAAAATAAATATTTAGAGGGTTCATCAGACCATGAACAACTGTATTGTTATAACCACTATGGTCATCATTATTTGCATAAATCTGCATATCCAAGAAATGTGTTTATGTTTAACCAATGGGAACATTGTCCTACACCACCTAAAAGTAGTTCAAAAACATTTGCTAGTAAATTTCCATATTTTTCAGGTTATAATACATCTGATCCAGAAATGTTTTACTATAAAAATGTAAACAAGACAGGACTGAAAACTATGTTAACAAATACAAAACAGATTTATTCTGCATTTTTTAATGCCCAACTGTCTAGACAGGGTTTCGACTTTTGGAAAGACACAATAGACACAAAAACTGTGTGGGGTGCTAAAGAATGGCAAGTGCAGGGGATAGAAGCTTTATTTAGAGCCTGCATCATCCCTGAACAAATAATGTTTTTGAATGAAACTATCCAACAAACATCTTGTCTTGGATTGGCCAAGATAAAAGAGATGAATACACCTTCTGTACCAACTCCTGCAAAAAATAATGAAACACAGGCAGTGGTGACAGTCGACAATATACTACAACTCAACAGATCTAATCCTGATTGGAAAAAATGGTTGATCTGGCCCACAGACACGAATAACTGTCAGGAAAGATTCCTGAATAAAACTCAGGGCTTTACTATTCATAGGCCAGACCCAAGATATGTCCAAAGACAACATCCGGGGGTAGTAAAAACATATGGTGTAGGGAAATTATGCCTCGATTGGCTGCATACATCTACACTACAGGATGTGAAACAACACTTATCCTTACTTGCAAAAGACGCAGACCATAGGGATTTCTTGCTTGGACCAAGAAAACCGCGTCAAAAACGTTTCATATATGCCGGCATTTATGCTGCTTATAATGAAGCTTGGAAGGTATCACAGATAGAGGCCGCAGAACTAATACGTGAACTTGATCGTATTAATTTAGAGAAAACACTCTCTGTGGTCGACAATGGGTTAACAACTTTGTCCTCCAGAATTTATTCACTGGATGGCATTGTATCCTCTGCTATCGACATTCTAGAACAAGATTTGGCGATGTTACCACAAGGCCAATCTCAATTACGTTCTATTATGTTATTAAGCTGGACGCTGCAATCATTGCGAGCGGGCTATGTGCCTTGGCGTTTCATCAACACAACGGCTCTGTTTGCAGAATACAATCTAACTGATAAACAGATCGAAATGGCACAGAGAGGAGCGAAGTATACAGTGCTGAGCATTGAAAAACTGGAAAAATTACCATTCACAGTGGCAGAAAAACCAGCTACAGAATGGCTTATTCATGGCAAAATTACACTACCTGTGACTACTTTTCAGTTTCAGTATTGCCTCAGACAAATGCAAGCAGGCAAATATGAAAGGTTGGGTAAGGAATACATTAAGACATCTTGGGCTTTGCCGTATACATATAGATGTTGGAGCGGGGATCGTGAAGTGTTTTTAAGCGGTAAAAACTGTAAACGTGCACTAAGCGGTTCACTTATATGTCAGGACATTTCCTTGCACGGAGCATGTAATGGTTCTGTGGCAAATTTGTCTTGCCATCAGCACGGTACACCAGCTGCTGTGATTAATCCAACGTTCGGACAACTTTCTAATGGGAGTTACCTCATGTTGAATGATCAGAGTTGCTGTGGCATGCTGCCAGGAATCCCATATCCAGGGTCACTTGCTGTATGCAAGTATTGTTTCCCCCAATAGACACAGTCAGCGAGTCGCCTCTATGGCCTTCGCTGAATGTCTCTTTTATAAGATTTGATACTTTAAGCAGAATGAAAGCCATGCTTTTACAGCAAACAGTGCCTTTGACCTCGGCCAAAGAAACCTATGATCTACAAATAGCAAGGACTTCGGCTGAGATACAGACTTTAATACGTACAAACTGCCCTATACATTTCGTGGAAATGATGTCAAGTATCTTTAACATGTCTGATACAACCGGAATTGTACATGTATTTAAGAGCATCTGCTCAGGTCTGTTAGCACCTTTCCAGGCAATACTCGGAATCATCCCGAACTTTGCACATTCGGTGTTTGCTGGCATACCATTAATTCTAGCACTTGTTGCCGGAATTCTATTTCTTTTCCTGCTATTTCGCTATGGCCAGCCAATTCGCCGACATCACTCCGAGCGACATGAAGAAAGCTCTCCTTGAACGAAAGTGCCGTGAGCAAATAGTACAGCTTTTGGGCATAAATCGTCTATGGGACCTTAATACCACATGGTTCCTGTCCTTTAGACCAATCTGGCAAGATTGCATCTTACCTGTTCAACGATGCCTGCTATGCGGTGTAGAATGCGTGTTGGACACCTGTCTAACATTTCCATCAGCAACGCCAACGGATGTCGATACTCTGCTGGACCCGATAACGGCCCATGCTCTGTGTTGTCCCCAGAGGCTTCCTATCCTGCTGTCAGCATTCATTGAGATCTCACAGACGCTTCCGGCTGCTGCTGAGGTACGAGAAAGAACTACAGGCACACAGGTAACAACGGACGCGAACATTGCGACAATTGAAAGCAATGCTTCACATCTCTGTGCGATTAACCTGCTTCACGAGGTGTTCCAACTCACACCAACTACAGTGGATGATGTTTTGTCTATAGAAATAGATGATCTAATGCTTACACCAGACCCGTAAACTGACTCTGATTCAGCATACAGTGTTCCAGAAATACAGCAACAATTTGGCCTTCATTTTTCAAAAACTTGGAACTCTACCAAAATTGAACTTTTTCCCATTTTTCGAACGAAAATGGTACTTCAATCTGCTTAAAGTAGAACTAGCCTTATAGTACAGACTTGGCGGTCCTTCCACAGACATTTAGTCATCTTATGTGTCTAAAAACAGTTCATTTAATTTTTCTGACATGAAATGACTTTGATTTTTGAGAAACTTATCGATCATTTTTGTCACATGTAAATATTACTGCTTATTTCATTCCAATTGCATTTATTTTCGAATTTTATGCCTGAAATGATAAGCAATGCTTCAAATGTACAGTACCTTTTTGCATTCTAATATGTTTGTTTTCTTTTTTAAATGCCTTTTTTAAAATGGTTTTATGAAATATTTTAGAAATATGCGGTACTCCATTTTTTATGTTTAGCATTTTTAATGTTTAGCATTTATGTATTATCGTATACACGAAAGATGAGTGGGTGTTGTATTCTCCTTAGGGTGTCCATAACAGGCTTTCCAAATATCATGTCCTTATATAGGCACAATTCGCCCTGCCCTTATATAGGCATAGAATCCCAGGCCTTATTTAGGCATTAAACCGTGCACTCCAAATACAGGCATGGTCTCTGACATCCGTCCACCCCAACGTCACAACGAGTTCATGAAGAACAGACCCTTAGGCTGCGGGAGTTTCCCTAGCCCAGGACTATTGATTTCTTCAAGGCCTCATATATTATGCATGAACCATTATTCCTTAGGGGTTCATCCATGACGTCTTTCGCTACCCAATTCACGTCAATGCTAACATTCCTAAGGTACTATCAGGTATAAATATACCTTCCCTAGCCCTTGTAAACTAGAGGAGACCTCGACTTCAGAGGAGCCCGTATCCCGGCCTGACGAACTGAGAAGACGCTGCCATTCCCTGCACGCAGAGAGACCAGCTTCCAGCTTCCAGTGATCTGACTTCCCTTGCGGGGTGTTGGAGTTCGAGTCTGGCAAAGAGATTCCAACCTCTCTCATTCTTCAGGTATGGAGCTGATAAGAACCTAGAGGGACTCTTGGCATACTAGGCATACTAGCCATACTAGACTTAACATACTCTTAGTATACCATAGTAAGGAATACTTCATCTACTTCATACCTCGCCCTACACCTAGGTTAGGTTAGGTACATTGGGGTAGAACTAGCTTAGCACCGCATCGTATGAGTACTCGCATTTTTAGTCTGTGTTATTTATGTAACAGCATATGTACTAAAAGATAATGCTATCGCAGTATTATTTATTTCTACTGCTCACCCTGTACATTATTTATCTTGCATACTGTCTTGTGATCGTAACAGCACATTATACTTACAACAGAAACAAGACTGTTCAATAAATCTTTTATTGAAAACGCCCGTCTATTATTTCTGTGTAACTCTGAGGAAAACTAAGCATGCACAACTGAGCTGAGTGAAATAGTTATCTAGTGTTTCCACGACTCTGGGACACGTTCTGATTCTAAAAGGGAAACATATTGGTCATGTTCTGCGGCTGCCAGAAACGACTCCCTTCTTGTTGTCAAGGAGTTTCTAGTGGCCTCTGAGCTAGCTGGCACAAGTAATTAAGTTTAATATACTCGATAGGGACATACTGACCTTAGTCCTATGTCAAACCTATAGGATATATTATTCCAATGCGCAGAGCCTATTAGGGAAATAGGAGCTACACTACAAACCCAGATCAGTTGACTGGGGGTAAGTGTTTGATTTGCTCAAACGCTCCGTCCATCATCCCCTTTGGTATCGCTTTGTTCGCCCTAAGTTGGCAGGGTATGACCAGACGTGGGTCCCTTGCTCACTTTGCCACTGGATTCAAGCTAGCCTGGCTGAATAGCCAGAAACCGGTCCCAGGATGCTTGTTTCCGGTCCAGGGAAGACATGGCTTGGCAGTTCGGGCTGGACTGTTCCCATGAGGCACAGGGTCAGACTGATTTGCATTTGGCCATGTCTGAACTGGGGTGGTGGAGTGAGCTAAAGAATGATGATGGATTAAACCCAGATCAGTTGACTGGGGGTGAGTGTTTGATTTGCTCAAACGCTCCGTCCATCATCCCCTTTGGTATCGCTTTGTTCGCCCTAAGTTGGCAGGGTATGCCCAGACGTGGGTCCCTTGCTCACTTTGCCACTGGATTCAAGCTGGCCTGGCTGATGACGGCTGAATAGCCAGAAACCGGTCCCAGGATGCTTGTTTCTAGTCCAGGGAAGACATGGCTTGGCAGTTCGGGCTGGACTGTTCCCATGAGGCACAGGGTCAGACTGATTTGCACATGGCCATGTCTGAACTGGGGTGGTGGAGTGAGCTAAAGAATGATGATGGATTAAACCCAGATCAGTTGACTGGGTGTGAGTGTTTGATTTGCTCAAACGCTCCGTCCATCATCCCCTTTGGTATCGCTTTGTTCGCCCTAAGTTGGCAGGGTATGCCCAGACGTGGGTCCCTTGCTCACTTTGCCACTGGATTCAAGCTAGCCTGGCTGATGACGGCTGAATAGCCAGAAACCGGTCCCAGGATGCTTGTTTCCGGTCCAGGGAAGACATGGCTTGGCAGTTCGGGCTGGACTGTTCCCATGAGGCACAGGGTCAGACTGATTTGCATATGGCCATGTCTGAACTGGGGTGGTGGAGTGAGCTAAAGAATGATGATGGATTAAACCTGTTGTATTCTCCTTAGGGTGTCCATAACAGGCTTTCCAAATATCATGTCCTTATATAGGCACAATTCACCCTGCCCTTATATAGGCAAAGAATCCCAGGCCTTATTTAGGCATTAAACCGTGCACTCCAAATACAGGCATGGTCTCTGACATCCGTCCACCCTAACGTCACAACGAGTTCATGAAGAACAGACCCTTAGGCTGCAGGAGTTTCCCTAGCCCAGGACTATTGATTTCTTCAAGGCCTCATATATTATGCATGAACCATTATTCCTTAGGGGTTCATCCATGACGTCTTTCGCTACCCAATTCACGTCAATGCTAACATTCCTAAGGTACTCTCAGGTATAAATATACCTTCCCTAGCCCTTGTAAACTAGAGGAGACCTCGACTTCAGAGGAGCCCGTATCCTGGCCTGACGCACTGAGAAGACGCTGCCATTCCCTGCACGCAGAGAGCCCAGCTTCCAGTGATCTGACTTCCCTTGCGGGGTGTTGGAGTTCGAGTCTGGCAAAGAGATTCCAACCTCTCTCATTCTTCAGGTATGGAGCTGATAAGAACCTAGAGGGACTCTTGGCATACTAGGCATACTAGCCATACTAGACTTAACATACTCTTAGTATACCATAGTAAGGAATACTTCATCTACTTCATACCTCGTCCTACACCTAGGTTAGGTTAGGTACATTGGGTTAGAACTAGCTTAGCACCGCATCGTATGAGTACTCGCATTTTTAGTCTGTGTTATTTATGTAACAGCATATGTACTAAAAGATAATGCTATCGCAGTATTATTTATTTCTACTGCTCAACCTGTACATTATTTATCTCGCATACTGTCTTGTGATCGTAACAGCACATTATACTTACAACAGAAACAAGACTGTTCAATAAATCTTTTATTGAAAACGCCCGTCTATTATTTCTGTGTAACTCTGAGGAAAACTAAGCATGCACAACTGAGCTGAGTGAAATAGTTATCTAGTGTTTCCACGACTCTGGGACACGTTCTGATTCTAAAAGGGAAACATATTGGTCATGTTCTGCGGCTGCCAGAAACTACTCCCTTCTTGTTGTCAAGGAGTTTCTAGTGGCCTCTGAGCTAGCTGGCACAAGTAATTAAGTTTAATATACTCGATAGGGACATACTGACCTTAGTCCTATGTCAAACCTATAGGATATATTATTCCAATGCGCAGAGCCTATTAGGGAAATAGGAGCTACACTACAAACCCAGATCAGTTGACTGGGGGTGAGTGTTTGATTTGCTCAAACGCTCCGTCCATCATCCCCTTTGGTATCGCTTTGTTCGCCCTAAGTTGGCAGGGTATGACCAGACGTGGGTCCCTTGCTCACTTTGCCACTGGATTCAAGCTAGCCTGGCTGAATAGCCAGAAACCGGTCCCAGGATGCTTGTTTCCAGTCCAGGGAAGACATGGCTTGGCAGTTCGGGCTGGACTGTTCCCATGAGGCACAGGGTCAGACTGATTTGCATATGGCCATGTCTGAACTGGGGTGGTGGAGTGAGCTAAAGAATGATGATGGATTAAACCCAGATCAGTTGACTGGGGGTGAGTGTTTTATTTGCTCAAACGCTCCGTCCATCATCCCCTTTGGTATCGCTTTGTTCGCCCTAAGTTGGCAGGGTATGCCCAGACGTGGGTCCCTTGCTCACTTTGCCACTGGATTCAAGCTAGCCTGGCTAATGACGGCTGAATAGCCAGAAACCGGTCCCAGGATGCTTGTTTCCGGTCCAGGGAAGACATGGCTTGGCAGTTCGGGCTGGACTGTTCCCATGAGGCACAGGGTCAGACTGATTTGCATATGGCCATGTCTGAACTGGGGTGGTGGAGTGAGCTAAAGAATGATGATGGATTAAACCCAGATCAGTTGACTGGGGGTGAGTGTTTGATTTGCTCAAACGCTCTGTCCATCATCCCCTTTGGTATCGCTTTGTTCACCCTAAGTTGGCAGGGTATGCCCAGACGTGGGTCCCTTGCTCACTTTGCCACTGGATTCAAGCTAGCCTGGCTGATGACGGCTGAATAGCCAGAAACCGGTCCCAGGATGCTTGTTTCCGGTCCAGGGAAGACATGGCTTGGCAGTTCCCATGAGGCACAGGGTCAGACTGATTTGCTTATGGCCATGTCTGAACTGGGGTGGTGGAGTGAGCTAAAGAATGATGATGGATTAAACCCAGATCAGTTGACTGGGGGTGAGTGTTTGTTTTGCTCAAACGCTCCGTCCATCATCCCCTTTGGTATCGCTTTGTTCGCCCTAAGTTGGCAGGGTATGCCCAGATGTGGGTCCCTTGCTCACTTTGCCACTGGATTCAAGCTAGCCTGGCTGATGACGGCTGAATAGCCAGAAACCGGTCCCAGGATGCTTGTTTCCGGTCCAGGGAAGACATGGCTTGGCAGTTCGGGCTGGACTGTTCCCATGAGGCACAGGGTCAGACTGATTTGCATATGGCCATGTCTGAACTGGGGTGGTGGAGTGAGCTAAAGAATGATGATGGATTAAACCCAGATCAGTTGACTGGGGGTGAGTGTTTTATTTGCTCAAACGCTCCGTCCATCATCCCCTTTGAGTATCGCTTTGTTCGCCCTAAGTTGGCAGGGTATGCCCAGACGTGGGTCCCTTGCTCACTTTGCCACTGGATTCAAGCTAGCCTGGCTAATGACAGCTGAATAGCCAGAAACCGGTCCCAGGATGCTTGTTTCCGGTCCAGGAAGACATGGCTTGGCAGTTCGGGCTGGACTGTTCCCATGAGGCACAGGGTCAGACTGATTTGCATATGGCCATGTGTGAACTGGGGTGGTGGAGTGAGCTAAAGAATGATGATGGATTAAACCCAGATCAGTTGACTGGGGGTGAGTGTTTGATTTGCTCAAACGCTCCGTCCATCATCCCCTTTGGTATCGCTTTGTTCGCCCTAAGTTGGCAGGGTATGCCCAGACGTGGGTCCCTTGCTCACTTTGCCACTGGATTCAAGCTAGCCTGGCTGATGACGGCTGAACAGCCAGAAACCGGTCCCAGGATGCTTGTTTCCGGTCCAGGGAAGACATGGCTTGGCAGTTCGGGCTGGACTGTTCCCATGAGGCACAGGTTCAGACTGATTTGCATATGGCCATGTCTGAACTGGGGTGGTGGGGTGAGCTAAAGAATGATGATGGATTAAACCCAGATCAGTTGACTGGGGGTGAGTGTTTGATTTGCTCAAACGCTCCGTCCATCATCCCCTTTGGTATCGCTTTATTCGCCCTAAGTTGGCAGGGTATGCCCAGACGTGGGTGCCTTGCTCACTTTGCCACTGGATTCAAGCTAGCCTGGCTGATGACGGCTGAATAGCCAGAAACCGGTCCCAGGATGCTTGTTTCCGGTCCAGGGAAGACATGGCTTGGCAGTTCGGGCTGGACTGTTCCCATGAGGCACAGGGTCAGACTGATTTGCATATGGCCATGTCTGAACTGGGGTGGTGGAGTGAGCTAAAGAATGATGATGGATTAAACCCAGATCAGTTGACTGGGGGTGAGTGTTTTATTTGCTCAAACGCTCCGTCCATCATCCCCTTTGGTATCGCTTTGTTCGCCCTAAGTTGGCAGGGTATGCCCAGACGTGGGTCCCTTGCTCACTTTGCCACTGGATTCAAGCTAGCCTGGCTAATGACGGCTGAATAGCCAGAAACCGGTCCCAGGATGCTTGTTTCCGGTCCAGGGAAGACATGGCTTGGCAGTTCGGGCTGGACTGTTCCCATGAGGCACAGGGTCAGACTGATTTGCATATGGCCATGTGTGAACTGGGGTGGTGGAGTGAGCTAAAGAATGATGATGGATTAAACCCAGATCAGTTGACTGGGGGTGAGTGTTTGATTTGCTCAAACGCTCCGTCCATCATCCCCTTTGGTATCGCTTTGTTCGCCCTAAGTTGGCAGGGTATGCCCAGACGTGGGTCCCTTGCTCACTTTGCCACTGGATTCAAGCTAGCCTGGCTGATGACGGCTGAATAGCCAGAAACCGGTCCCAGGATGCTTGTTTCCGGTCCAGGGAAGACATGGCTTGGCAGTTCCCATGAGGCACAGGGTCAGACTGATTTGCTTATGGCCATGTCTGAACTGGGGTGGTGGAGTGAGCTAAAGAATGATGATGGATTAAACCCAGATCAGTTGACTGGGGGTGAGTGTTTGATTTGCTCAAACGCTCCGTCCATCATCCCCTTTGAGTATCGCTTTGTTCGCCCTAAGTTGGCAGGGTATGCCCAGATGTGGGTCCCTTGCTCACTTTGCCACTGGATTCAAGCTAGCCTGGCTGATGACGGCTGAATAGCCAGAAACCGGTCCCAGGATGCTTGTTTCCGGTCCAGGGAAGACATGGCTTGGCAGTTCGGGCTGGACTGTTCCCATGAGGCACAGGGTCAGACTGATTTGCATATGGCCATGTCTGAACTGGGGTGGTGGAGTGAGCTAAAGAATGATGATGGATTAAACCCAGATCAGTTGACTGGGGGTGAGTGTTTTATTTGCTCAAACGCTCCGTCCATCATCCCCTTTGGTATCGCTTTGTTCGCCCTAAGTTGGCAGGGTATGCCCAGACGTGGGTCCCTTGCTCACTTTGCCACTGGATTCAAGCTAGCCTGGCTAATGACGGCTGAATAGCCAGAAACCGGTCCCAGGATGCTTGTTTCCGGTCCAGGGAAGACATGGCTTGGCAGTTCGGGCTGGACTGTTCCCATGAGGCACAGGGTCAGACTGATTTGCATATGGCCATGTGTGAACTGGGGTGGTGGAGTGAGCTAAAGAATGATGATGGATTAAACCCAGATCAGTTGACTGGGGGTGAGTGTTTGATTTGCTCAAACGCTCCGTCCATCATCCCCTTTGGTATCGCTTTGTTCGCCCTAAGTTGGCAGGGTATGCCCAGACGTGGGTCCCTTGCTCACTTTGCCACTGGATTCAAGCTAGCCTGGCTGATGACGGCTGAATAGCCAGAAACCGGTCCCAGGATGCTTGTTTCCGGTCCAGGGAAGACATGGCTTGGCAGTTCGGGCTGGACTGTTCCCATGAGGCACAGGTTCAGACTGATTTGCATATGGCCATGTCTGAACTGGGGTGGTGGGAGTGAGCTAAAGAATGATGATGGATTAAACCCAGATCAGTTGACTGGGGGTGAGTGTTTGATTTGCTCAAACGCTCCGTCCATCATCCCCTTTGGTATCGGTTTGTTCGCCCTAAGTTGGCAGGGTATGCCCAGACGTGGGTCCCTTGCTCACTTTGCCACTGGATTCAAGCTAGCCTGGCTGATGACGGCTGAATAGCCAGAAACCGGTCCCAGGATGCTTGTTTCCGGTCCAGGGAAGACATGGCTTGGCAGTTCGGGCTGGACTGTTCCCATGAGGCACAGGTTCAGACTGATTTGCATATGGCCATGTCTGAACTGGGGTGGTGGGGTGAGCTAAAGAATGATGATGGATTAAACCCAGATCAGTTGACTGGGAGTGAGTGTTTGATTTGCTCAAACGCTCCGTCCATCATCCCCTTTGGTATCACTTTGTTCGCCCTAAGTTGGCAGGGTATGCCCAGACGTGGGTCCCTTGCTCACTTTGCCACTGGATTCAAGCTAGCCTGGCTGATGACGGCTGAATAGCCAGAAACCGGTCCCAGGATGCTTGTTTCCGGTCCAGGGAAGACATGGCTTGGCAGTTCGGGCTGGACTGTTCCCATGAGGCACAGGGTCAGACTGATTTGCATATGGCCATGTCTGAACTGGGGTGGTGGAGTGAGCTAAAGAATGATGATGGATTAAACCCAGATCAGTTGACTGGGGGTAAGTGTTTGATTTGCTCAAACGCTCCGTCCATCATCCCCTTGGTATCGCTTTGTTCGCCCTAAGTTGGCAGGGTATGCCCAGACGTGGGTCCCTTGCTCACTTTGCCACTGGATTCAAGCTAGCCTGGCTGATGACGGCTGAATAGCCAGAAACTGGTCCCAGGATGCTTGTTTCCGGTCCAGGGAAGACATGGCTTGGCAGTTCGGGCTGGACTGTTCCCATGAGGCACAGGGTCAGACTGATTTGCATATGGCCATGTCTGAACTGGGGTGGTGGTGTGAGCTAAAGAATGATGATGGATTAAACCCAGATCAGTTGACTGGGGGTGAGTGTTTGATTTGCTCAAACGCTCCGTCCATCATCCCCTTTGGTATCGCTATATTTGCTTCTGGAGCACCTTTCATAACCTATATTAGAAAAGCTCACCAGAAATTCTAAAATGAGTATAACAGCCCTAACAAAATATTTATATTGGTCTGAAATATGTGATCATCCTCCTTTCTGATACCCTCAGAACCTGGCATTCACTACAATCCATTTAATTAGGGTCCATGTCCACAAGCCCTGTAGTGGCTCTCACAGCACGTCCATGTTGTGGCCAGCCAAACAGGATTGACTAGTTCCCTATAAATTGACTAATCAGAGCATATCTGGACACCAATGGTCCCAATATCCCTATCTTTCTGATAAGATTAACCCCTTCATGTTCAACTTGAGCACCTTTTAAATGCAAATTTCTTTAAAACTACTTCCTGAGTAAAGTTCTCTCTTTATTCCACATTTGGTCTAATTCCATCCACCAGTTTTTTTTCTGCATTGGAGAGGAAACTTTCCTATGGCAATAAAATGGAAAATCCTTTGGTTGGGAGCCCTCTTTTTCTTGATTCTTGCTTGATTAATCAGTGCAGTGCTTTCCATAACGGAGCCAAAGTGGATGAACTTTTCTGGGAAAGTTTCATGCAGATTTGTCTAACAACGCCAAAGTTATTAAGGAAGCAAACAACTACTTTCCAATGGAAATTCTGCTCCAACTTTGAGTATTCTAGCATTATTACAACCAGAAATATTGATTTTATATTTGTTCACTGAAAAACCCAAAGGTTTCGGGGATGTTATAGTTAGGCTCAGATTTCACTCGTACAAAACCATTGAAAGTCAGCAGTTATAGTTACCTTAGCTAACTATAACTTACGCCCCCGCAATGCACTGCTTATGTATGACCTCACATAGTACATCACTCATGACATGGTTGGTGACATCACTGATGGCATCACTGATCGCCAATCCGTCCCAATTTCTGCCGTTTGAAGCCGAATCCCAAGATGGCTCCCAACACTTCCTGGTTGAAGTGTTGGCAGCCAATCAGATATCAGCACGGGGACTGTCGGATCCTTGGAAAATATGCGTCCTTAGATTTACAAATTTGGATTTCTTTTAATCACTCTAAAACTACTGAACGGATTTACACCAAATAACAAAAATCACTCTTCCTGGGCAAGAGCTAGCTTCTCTGCCAAATTGGTGCAATTCCTTCCAGCAGTTCGGGCTGTAGTAGTGTTCAAAATTCCTATGGGAATTAACATAGGAAACTCACTTTTTTATTACCACCCCCCCTTTGCTTGGCCCCCACTTGACGATCACCCCGAAACTTTTCTTGCACAACTGGAATCATGAGCGTTCTTTTTTTGGAAAATGTCATGAAGATTCATCAAATGGCTCCAAAGATATAGGCAAGTCAAAAAATGCTTTTCCTATGGAAACATGGTCCTAACTATAACTACCTACTGGCAACCGACTGGCAACCGACACTCATCACCTAATTTTTACCTTATCTTTATTTTTTTTAGTTTTCTTTTTGAGGACTTCCGCACAAGGATGCAGAGCAAAGAAGCTAAGATATATCTTTTCCTTATTACCTTTGCAAATGTCACCTCATAATGGGCAATGAAGATGCCACACATCAGAAAAAACTTATGGCAGTCAAAACATTCTGGGGACCAACAAGAGAATTTAATTAATGAGCAGGTGCAAAATTTTAGTTTATATAGTGATATATGGAAGTGAATAATTGCCCACTTGGGTATTACACTCATTGAATTATCGACCTCAAGAATCTATAATAATGTGTCCCCCAACAGTTGGTACAGACTATGATGATGTAATATAGCTTGGGAGTGAAGCTACAGTTGAACTTTTGTGTTGACTCCTACTTAGTGAGAAATGTTTCCCATAATGAATTGCATTGTACGAGGAGTTAGTACTCGTTTTGGTCTGATAGTGCGACCATAAAACGCAACATGCTTTACCATGACTATTGTTAATAAGTTCCTCTAACAATGATTGGCAGCAATACAAGTAAGATGCAGCAATGTTGATTATGTCTGATCATTATCTATTTTGAAAACAATATATTTAGCTCATTTGGGTGTGATGTCTCCTGAATAATACTCCCCTATTATGATTTTACATTTAGAGGCTGCCTTGGATTTTATTTTGACATCGAGCAATATTGTATATCTTTACAATTATGGATTTTGATAGAACAGAGCATAAGAGGAAAACTTGTTCTTTGTAATGAATTGAACTCTGTTAAAATGGTGCCCATGTTGATTTGAAAATGTATTCATTACTGTGCACTGAGTCCGATTTCTATTTTCATTTCTATGTTCACGTGCAAACTCACATTTGCTCACATGCCCTGACAGCTATCTCCGAAACGCGCCAGGAGTTGGTGTGCTACTAATTTGAATAAACCTTTGCAAAAACCAATTCTCCTTTGCGAGGAGTAACGGGAAACATGGCGTCCGCTAGTTGAGCGGAGTGCGCGTCCGGAGAGTACTCTCTACCCCTGACTGTTATGTTACCGGCAAAGAAGTGATCTTTTGTCTATCGGGAGTTTATGGAGCTCGGTGTAGCTCTATGAGGATCTCAGGGAGGTCTTGCTGCGGAAATATCGGTGTGTACATACCTCAGCTGAATGTGTGTCGGGTCTTTCGTCCAGACTTCAGGAGTTCCGCGTCTGACACGTCCGCTTCACCTCCTACGCTGGTACGGAGCCGCCCTGGAGTTGAGGCGTGGTCGCAGAGCGGCGGCCCGCGGTCTCCTCCGGGTTGGCAGCGGTAGCGCCAGCATCAGCCAATTCTTTGGGGTGACGGCTGGCGAGAGAGTGAGATCTGCGGCGGTTGCTGGTTGCGCCGGAGGTGGTGTGGGGCTCGATTCGGAGGAATGCTTGGTGCGGTCAGTTCCAGGCGTCTTTTCTTTTTCAGCTGCTCCTAGTAACATCACTGGCGGTAAGAAGGCGGAAACTCCTGTGCAAGAGGCGGATTATGTTATAGCCACTTCAAAGGAGAAGCATGAACATCGAGAAGGGGAAGGGGGGTCCTACAACCCAGGTAACTTGGTGGTAGCTGCAAATAAAAAAAGCGGAAAGAAGAGAGGAAATTGTAGGCAGAGGGAGGTTGGCTGCAGAAAAACGAACATTAAAGGAAAAGATACTGGGTTACTGGAGCCACACTTAGGGGGGTGTCAGGCTTTAGTGAATACGAGGGACGATAGTATTATACCCTCTAACCAAGATACAGCCTTCCAGAACTACCAAGTTAGAAGAAGTGTAAAAGAGGGAGGAATAAGAGTGTCTCCTCGCACTGCAAAGTAAGAGTTACCCCCTCACTACGGTCATTTTTTAGGGTGCAACCGGAAGTCTTGACTGTTACAAAGCCGGGGGGGGGCTCTGGAATTCACTCCATCAGCTCCACTGGCTCTGTAGCTGGGGTTTCTCGAGTTAATATGGATAATCTGGGTTCTTCCAGCCAGAGCGATATACCTATCAGTTTACCTATAGTAGCCCCTGTGTTGCGGTCTGAATCACAGTCAGGGGAGGCAGCGGAGTCAGAAGCCCAGAATCCGGGGGAAGTTGTCAATCATTCCCTAGGAGCCTCGATCGAAGCCTTGTTTACTTCATTAAAGGAAGATATAAAACAGGGCTTTGCAGTTTCTGCAGATAACCAAAGTGAAATAAGAAATGTGTGTGAGACTTTGGAGAGAAAGGTTGACCTCTTAAATTCTAGAACCGAATCGTTAGAGAGCTCAGTTGAGGTACTCAAGACGAATTTGGGGTCAGCAGAGGAAAAGATACAAAGCCTACAGAGAGGAGAAGTTGCTTTGCGGGACAGAATGGAGATCTTGGAGAATAATTCCCGCAGAAATAATCTGCGGGTTATGAATATTCCAGAAGGGAAAGAAGGGGCAGACATTAAGACTTTTATGATCGCCCTGCTTAAGGAGGCCCTATCACTCGAAGAAACAACAGAGTTCTTAGAAAGGGATATTCAAAGAATCCATAGGGACCCATTTCGCCACAACCCTAAGAGGGCAAAGCCCAGGAAGATCCTTATTAACTTTCTCACTTATTCTGTTAAAGAGAAAATTCTGAATTTGGCTTTGAAGGCTAAAACAGTAAAAAGTAGGGACTTCTCCTTTGAGGTTCGTTCGGATCTTTCCAAAGCCACACTGGAGAGACAATGGGAACTGGGTCAAAGAATGGAAAACTTTAGGAAGGCCGGTGCAGTAGTACAGCTTAAGTTCCCGGCCTTCTTGAAAGTTATGCACAATAATAAGATGCATAACATTAGATCAACCCAAGAGGCAGATGAATTACTTGATTTCATCAATAGGCAGGCCTCTAAAAGCCTTTAGAGCTTCCTCTGGTTTTCTTTAGGGTGTAAAAATGTCAGATTAGAGAGACACAAGTGCTCCCTTTTTTTATGGATAACCTTATTTCTCCTATCTTACTCCCTATCATCCCCTAAGTTATGTATCGGCAAGTTTTTTTCTTTTTCTAAAGAGCTCAGGGAAGGTGGGAAATAGGCTATATATTGTTTTTTTTTTTTTTTTTTTTGGGTAAGAAAGGGGAAGAATAGAGTGAGTAGGGAGGAAAGGTATGGAAAAAAGAGGAAAAAAATATATAAAATAAAATAAATAAATAAATAAATACATATAAATATTATCATATACATATATATATATATGTTTGGGGACATATAGACACAATAGAAATAGAGGGGCAGGGTGGCTCACGGACGCAATAGCTGGTCAACACCAGACCAGAGAAATGGGGGAAGGGTTTCCCAAGGGGAGGAGGAGTGGGTGGGGGAAGGGGAGCACAGGGGGATAAATAATAAAAATACCTCATTTGCCTCAACCGGTTCAGTTCTAGAAACTTCAATGAGCAGTAATAATGGGAAAACTGGAAGGTCTCTCGGCCTATGTCCTTGTTTTTGTCCAGTCAGGACGGAATATGTTAATGCTAATTTTAAAATAACATGACAATACTCCAGATTTTGTCCTGGAATGTCAATGGCCTGCGCATGAGGGCACGAAGAGCTAGAATTTTACAATACCTGAGAGATTCCCCGGCGCAGGTCATTGTCATACAGGAGACTCACCTTCTTAAGACAGAGACAAAAGAACTGTTAAAAAGTCAGAAATGGGTGGACAATTTCATTTGCACCGATCAGACGGCTAATATTAGAGGGGTGTTGATCCTTTTTAAAAACCAGGCTAGAGCTCAGATTCTACAATATAGTGAAGATTTTAGTGGTAGGTGGCTGATTTTGAAGATTACCTTAATGGGTATCCTCTTTACCTTAGTTGGATATTATGGTCCAAACCAGGACGATCCTTCCTATATAAATTCCATTCGCTCTCATCTCCTGGATTTTCCAGAGCCAGTGATATGGGCAGGAGACTTTAATATTGTCCTGGACCCTAAACTAGATAAATCCCCTAATAGTAGAGCAGAAGTTCCTTCTAAATCTAGGGCGTCCTTGTTGACAACGATGGCCCAATTGGGGCTATCCGATATTTGGAGGGAAAGATCGGGAGACCAACCAGGAGTATCTTTTAGAAATTTTAGATACAAACACAAGTCGAGAATAGACTATATTTTGCTTAGTTATAATCTAAAAGATAGAGTTAAAGATATAAAATACCTACCCTCGCACCTTTCGGACCACTCAGGAGTTATATTAGCTATTGAGTGTATACAGTCACAGCAGTCTAGAACATGGTCATTCGATCGAACAATACTGCTCGAAGAAGAAGAGACTGCCTTTTTTTCTACTGAGACCAAGCACTTTTTAGAGAATAACCTAGGAACAGCCGACATTACAACTGTCTGGGACACCTTTAAAGCTTTCCTAAGGGGTAATATTACCAATAGATCGAGTTATAGGAAAAAAAATATAGGGAAGCGACCTTAGTTCTGGAAATTGAAATGAGGGAAATCGAGGAAAAATGAATAGCCAGATCGGCATTGGCCAGAAGGAAGATTTGGATAGGCTCGTTCAATTAAAAGAAGAGCTGAAGAGTATTCTTCAAAAGAGGCTGATGCGTAGGTGGGAGGCTAGCAAGATTGCCCATTTCGAGTATGGGGAAGGAGCAGGAAAACTACTTGCTTGGAAAACCAAAATGGACCAGCTCCGGAACCATATAAAAGAAATAAAGGTGGATGATGAGGCACCCTCCCTTTCCTCGGACAAAGATATCGGCGAGGTTTTTTGGGTTATTTCCAAGATATCTATAAGGATACTTGCATAGAAGACAGAGCAAAAGTGAAGCTCTGGTTGGATGAGATTACATTACCATCTATTAGCCCCAAGCAACAGATAGATTTGGAATGTGCTATCACAGAAGAGGAGGTGAGGAAAGTTATTGCAGGGAGTAAAAGAGGGAAAGCGGCTGGGCCTGATGGCCTACCTGCAGAAATATATCGCGTCTTGCAGGATGTCATAATCTCAGTACTCACTCAACTGTATAATAAGATTTTATTGGAAGGAGTTAGCCCCCTCGTTCTTGGGATGATGCTACGGTGGTCTTAATTTTAAAACCTGGCAAGAATCCGGCTAGGTGTGATTCATATCGACCGATATCACTTTTAAATACAGACTACAAATTTTTCTCTTCTATTTTAGCAACTAGGTTGGGGATGGTGGCAAATGACATCTTTCACCCAGACCAAAAAGGGTTTGTAAAAGGGCGACAATTAGCAGACTTAACATACGATCTGGTCGGAGCAATTGATATCGCTTCCACCTATGCCCTCCCGTTGGCAGCCCTAACTCTGGATGCTACCAAGGCTTTTGACAGGGTAAATTGGGGATACCTGTCGGAAGTCATGGCAAGATTTAATTTGGGAGACAAATTCCGCCGTACCATTCAGTTGTTATACCAGGCACCGTCAGCCAGGTTGCTGGTTAATGGCATTTTGACTGAGGCATTTAAGATAACTAGGGGAACGAGACAGGGTTGCCCTCTCTCTCCCCTGCTCTTCAATATGTATATAGAGCCTTTTGCACAGAAACTCAGAGATAACTCTAACATCATCCCTTTTAAATATGAGGAGTGGGAGAAGAGGGTGGCCCTGTATGCAGATGATATCCTTATACTGTCAGCAGACTTGGATTCAGCCTTTCCGACAGTTATAAAACTGGCAGAAGAATTCGGTCAAATATCGGGTTATGAAATAAACGCGGGAAAGACGGAAATCATGACGTGGAATATTAGAGAAACCCATTTCCAGATCAGTTCAGGTATGCGATACTTGGGGGTCAGAATAGTGCAGGAAGTAGGAAATATCGCAGAAATAAATTTAGTGAGAGTTTTCAGAGAGTGTCAGAAATTGATGAAGTCATGGGCCCATCTCCCCTTATCCATCTTGGGGAGGGTAAATCTGGTCAAAATGACAATTTTACCTAAGATCACATTCCTTTTAATACGATCCCCCTTTTTTTGACAAACCCCTGATAGTTAAATTTCAACAGGACATAAACTCCTTTATCTGGAAATATAGATCAACCAGGATAGCCTGGAAAAAACTAAGGAGAAGGAGAGAGAAAGGAGGACTGGCGCTACCTGACTTGCAATACTATGCCTGGGCCTTCCAGCTTTCACATTCTAGAATGTTATTAAAAATGCCTCTGAGCACAGGAGGGGGAGACATGTTTCGGGCTATGTTAAGGGGTGCTGGTATATCGGAAGAAGGCTTTATGTTTAAATTTGGGGACCAAAAATTCTTTAAAAAGGTTAAACTTAAGGTCCTTCATACAATAGCAAAAACGTGGGCCAGATTAAGAACTGTGGTAGGGCTTCACTACTTTTCAAACTTTGCACCTCTCTGGGATTCACCAGGTTTGCCGGAGTGCCTCCAGGATAGTTTGGCGATACCACTAAGAGAAGCCGGGGTAAAAGTGTGGGGAGATCTGATTAATGAAGATTCGTTTGTTTCATGGGAACACCTAAGTAAGAGAGTAGGGACGGGCCTCTCAAAGTTCAAGTATATCCAGTTAAAAAGCTGGGCACAATCCCAGCTAAATCAGAAAAAACATTTTGGCAAGGGCAGCAGCCTGGAACAACAGCTAGTTGAAAGGCCGGCAGGAAAGAGGGAGGTTTCATTATGGTATTGGGCTATTGAAGAGGCAGCAGACGGAGAATTTAAGCTTGCAGATGAGCTATGGGGTGAACAGATCCCGAATACACTGTGTGAGTCTCTATGGCAAGACTCGTTTAGAATTCTCTTTAGATTAGTTAAACCTGCTTGGTTGAAGCGGAATCACTTGTTCACCGCCCATAGGGCATACCTATCCCCTCTTAGATTATCTAAATTTTTGAAAGGATCCCAAGTTGTATGTAAAAAATGTGGGTTGGCTGAAGCATCGGATACACATATGTTTTTGGACTGCCCTTTTATTGCTTCTTTTTGGGAAGAGGTGAGGAAGACACTTGAGAGCGTTTTAAGAGCACCAATTCATATAAACCTGTCCTTGATAATCTTCGGTCTTAATAGCGATATTGTAGGCCCTGCCAGATCTTTGCTATTTTACTCAATACTAATGGCTAGGAGACAAATCTGTAAATATTGGGTAGATCCAGCTCCCCCCAACCATTCAGACTGGCTGACCTCATTATATGAGGTCTCCAAGATGGACATGTCTAGAACCTGCAGTAATAAAAAACTCGCATATTGGGACTTGCTTATTCGGTAAAGGTAGTTTTTTTTTTTTTTTTTGGGTCCTATGATTAAGCCTTTTTGGATACTCCCTGGACTATTGCATGCCTTCTAGGCTATCGATAAATGTCCATCAGGTTTTTTCAAAGACCTAGTTGGAGTAAATCCGGCCTAAAATTGTACCTTCACAGGCTGAGGCACAGAGAGACCCCATATGTAAAGCCAAGGATATCCCAGGGTATCAAAGTAAGGTTACAAAAAGGCGGTTGGTTTAAGGCGGTTGAAGGCGAATGAGGACTAAAAAAAAAAGAAAAAAAAACCTTTGCAAAAACCATTGGAGACTCATGGAGTGTTTTTGTGTGGCATTTCATTAACCTTTGAAGGACATAGATACGGATTCACAACCCGACTGAACCGCGGGTTGCCGTAGTGAGTGACTGGAGGGCTTTATGTGAATTATATCTCCTCTTGAAGACGCACTCAGCAACAGATTATTCACCTGAATACTTTATTTAGGCATCCGGCATTGTCATCCAGATTATTAAAATTGGCTAAAGTGTTTCGGAGCTGCCTCGCTCCTTGTTCACAGGCTGTTGATGCACTTGCGCAGATCTGAAAGGAAACTCCTCTGTTGTTTGAATTAAATGCCCTCCAGTGGGTCACTCAGGTGAGTTCAATTGTAGGTGCAGGCTGGGACCTGTAGTTTCCTTTCTGCAATTCCTGCCCTTCAGTGGGTTCTGCGCCGTGACATACTTGTAATTATTTTGTAAAGCCCTCCAGTGGGCCTCCAGATGAAAAATGCCAGTTCATTTTCAAAAACTTCAATGTCTTCAACTTTATATGCGACACAGCAGTGCTTTTAAATAACTGTGCAAGTTATGTACTGAGGCCCACTGGAGGGTTTGAACATTGAAATGAATCACTGCAGCCACTGAAGGGATTGAACTAAACCAAGGAACACTACGGACACCAGCATCCCTTGCAAAATTAAACTCAACTGTGCAGCCCACCAGAGGGAACGAAACTGCCCAAACAGGAAAATAAAAGTGCGCCTTGGATGTCTTTGCGCAAGTTGCAGGCAGCCTTTGAAGAAGGAGCTGGGGGCTCTGAAACGCGTCGGCAGAAAAATCAGTATGTAACTTGCCGGTTTTCCCCAAATAAATGAATTCTGTGAATTGCCTGCAGTGGAGTGCGTCTTCGTATTCAGGGCAAACATGGAAACAAATTTATAATATATACATATTCATTAAAAAAGACAAAGGTTACAGGGACTTTATAGTTAGGCTCATATTTCACTCGTACAAAACCAGTGAAATTCAGCAGTTATAGTTACCTGAGCTAACTATAACTTGCGACCCAGCAATGCACTGCTTATGACCTCACATATTACATCACTCATGACATGGTCAGTGACATCAATGATGACATCTCAAATGACATCACTGATGACATCATCTAATGAGTGTGAGTGTTTTCGAAACGTTTATGAGCGTTAAATATATATACTAAGCTACTACTTAAATTAGTATACTTTGTGAACGTGTAATGAGTGGTACTATTTCTAACATATATTATGTGAGTGGCTGTGTGTATCTTTATAGAGTGGGTGTCTGAATAGCTGTATGGGTATGTGAGTGGCTGTGTGAGTGGCTATATAGGTGAGTGAGTGGATGTTTGAGATGCTGTATGGGTGAGTGAGTGGGTGTGTGAGTGGCTGTATGGGTGGGTGAGTGGGTATGTGAGTAGCTGTATTGATGCCTGAGTGGCTGTATGGGTGAGTGAGTGGGTGTGTCAGCGGTGTATGGGTGAGTGAGTGGGTGTGTCAGCGGTGTATGGGTGAGTGAGTGGTTATGTGAGAGCCATGTAAAGGTGAGTGTTGGGGTATATGAGCGGCTGTATGGGTGAGTGAGTGGGTACATAAATGGTGTATGGATGAGTGAGTGACTTTATGGGTAAGTGAGCGAATGTGAGAGTGGCTTTATGGGTGAGTGTGTGCTTGCATCAGTGACTGTATAGTCATATATGAGTGGGTCTGTGACTGAGTATGTGAGTCTGTGAGTGGGTCTGTGAGTCTCTTAGTGGGTCTACGAATAGGTGCATGAGTGGGATACCAGCTGAGCTGTGAAGTGTGTGCTTTATAAAGGGCGTAACACAGGCCCCTGCACCGAAGTGGCTGCAGGGGCCTGTGTTACGCTCCTAACTATTCTCCACTGCTCCAACCAGGCTTTAATTCTGTGGCTCTCTGGTTACAGACAAAGACCTCTACGGTGCATTAACTAATGGAGGTTTCTTACAGTACAGCATTAAAATATATTATTTTTTAATGGGGGAGGGGGTGCTGCCCCACCCAATTTCAGCCCCGGTGGCCAGCCTTAAAATCAATTATTTTTAATGGGGGTGGGGGGCCACACGGCCCCTCTCTGCCCGATTTCAGCCCTGGGAACTCCATTCCCCGGGGCCCTGACTTAAAATGTACACATATTAAATGGGGGAGGGGGCCACGAGTACCCCCTCCACCGGCCAATTTCAGCCCCGGGTACCCCATCCCCTGGCCTTAAAATGTATACATATTAAATGGGGGCGAGAGCTGCGTAGACCCCCTCCCTGTGCCGGTTTTGGCCCCAGGGACCCCATCCCCCGGCCAAAAACAAATGAAGGATGGGGCGCCGCAGGGTCTCTGGGACAATTTCAGGGGGACCCCATCCACCGGGGCCTGGCCATGTCTCCTGGGTACCCTTTGGCAGCCAGTATGCAGGATTGGGACCACGGAGGAAGCCTCAAGGACCTGCTGGAAGGGCAGCTCCCTCTGTGCAGGAGCAGTTGTTTAATCTCTTTCCCTTCCTGCATGTTTGTGGGCAGGGAAAGAGATGAAACCTCCGCTTCCAGTGGGCGGGAGCATTTTGACAGCTTCCGCCCGCAGGAACCGGAGTGTTTGCTTTTGCTTGGCGGGAGCTGTCAAAACTCCTGCCAAGCAAAAGCAAACAGCTATGTCCCAGAGGTGAGCACCCTGGGACATAGCAGGAGCCAGCCCTGGGGGGGTGGTTGTACCCAGGGCCATTAATGGCTCCAAGAGGAGTGCCATGTGGCCCCCCTCCTTTATTGAGCAGGGGCCGGCCTCGGGGAGGTGGTGGTCCCCAGAACTGTATATGGCCCAGAGGGTGGCCATGTTGCCCCCTCCCACTTTTTTAATCTATTTGCCCCGGGGTGGTGGTGGTCCCCAGGGCATGGGATTACACGAGGCCCCCCCATAACTGTCAATTTAGCCCCGGGGAGGTGGTGGCCCCCAAGGCCTGGGGGGGTCCATGAGACCCACCGTTTCTTTGTATTTGTCCCCAGGGAGGTGGTGATCCCTCAGGAGTGGGCTCCTGTGTGCCCACCTCCTTTTGTATAAACAAATCCCCTAGGGAGGTGGTAGTTCTTGGGGCTCCAAAAGCCTCAAGAGGGGGGCCTGCCTTGTGCGCCCTCCCTCCTTTATTTCAACATTGCCCCCGGGACCTGGCCCACCCGGGGCTTTTTCCAAAACAAGCGCGGTAGCCCGCACTTGGTTCTTTTTAAAAAATTTGCTGGAGTCGCGGATCTGCCGTGTTGTTTGGCAAAAATCACAAGAAAATGCTTTTTTGCCCTGGCGGGGTCCCTCTCGGACCCCACAGCCAGAGCTAAGTGGTCAGGGGATTCCTACCCTGCCCCCTTTTCTTTTTAAAAAAAAGTTTTTTCTGGGACTTGGCTGAAGCCGAGTCCCAAGATTGCTTCCAACACTTCCTGCTTGAAGTGTTGGCAGCCAATCCGATCTCAGCACGAGATTGGGAGGGTTCACGGAGCCTTCGCGTTCCTAGATATCTAAATTAGTTTTTTCTTTAATGTCTTTCAAACTACTGAATGAATTTACCCCAATTCACAAAAAGGTCGCTTTCTGAACCAACAGCTACCTTTATGCCAAATTTTGTGTAATTCAGTTCAGCAGTTCGGGCTGTAGTCGTGTCCAAAATCCCTACAGGAATTTGCATGGGGAAAACGCGTTTTGAGAGCCCGTTTTCTCTCTGCTCCCGCTTGAGGGATCACTCCGAAACTTTCAAGACAGCAGCTGAATTGAACATCTCACTAATTTTGGAATTAGGATTCGTCAAACAGAGCCAAACTTATCGGCAAAACAAAAAATGCTCTTCCTATGGCAACATGGTCCAAACTATAACTACCTAATGGCGACCGCCAGTAGGTAATATATATATATATATATATGTATATATATATATATATATGAATATATATATATATATATGTATGTATATATATATGTATGTATATATATATGTGTGTATATATATATGTGTGTATATATATATGTGTGTATATATATATGTGTGTATATATATATGTGTGTATATATATATGTGTGTATATATATATATGTGTGTATATATATATATGTGTGTATATATATGTGTGTATATATATATGTGTATATATATATATATGTGTATATATATATTCACTGAAAAAAACATAGGTTTTAGGGACAGTTATAGTTAGTTGGACATTGCACTCGTACAAAACCCGTGAAATTCCCCCGTTATAGTTAGTCCAGCTAACTATAACTCGCGCCCATAATGCACTGCTGATGACGTCACATATTACATCACTCATGACATGGTCAGTGACATCACTGATGACATCACTGATGACATCTCAAATGACATCACTGATGACATCACTGATGACATCATCCAGTGACTGTGTGTTTCTGTAAAGTTTATATATTTTTAATATATATAGGAAAAGACGTATTGAAGAATGAGTGGGTGTGTAAGTGTCTGTATGGATGATTTAGTAGGTGCGTGACTGACTCTATAAGTGAGTGATTTAACGTATCTTACTGAATGCATGGGTTAGTGACTAAACTGGGTGAATGTCTGTATCCGTCTGTCTGTTGCTGTGTAAGTGGCTGCATGTGTTTGTGAATAGCTACATGAGTGTCTATATGAGTTATTGAATGCTTGTCTGAGTATCTGTATGGGTGCCTGAGTGTTTGTGTGGGAGGGGTGTGTGCAACTCTGTGCATAGATGTGTGAGTGGGTGATTCACTGGGTGGATGGTTTCAAGAGTGCAACTGTGATAGACTGTATGGGTGGGTAAGTGTGTGTAAGAGTGTGTTAGTGAGTGAATGTATGTCCCAGTGGTACATGTGTGAGTAACTACATATGTGAAAGGCAGTATATATGTGTGTTGGAGTATATAAATAGCTATAAGCGAGAGTGAGTGATTGTGATAGTGGCTGTATGGATGAGTGTGTGCTTGTATCAGTGATTGTATAAGAGCGTAAGAATGTGCTACTATTTGTATGAGTAAGTGAGCTGGTGTGTGTATAACTGTATAGGTGAGTAAATGGTAGTGTGTTTAATTATTTGCATGACTGACTAGGTGTGTGAGTACCTCTATGGATGAGTGGCGGTGTTTGAGTGTCTATATAGGAGTATGAGTGCATATGATAGTCCTGTACTGAGTGACCGTAAGTATGAGTGACTGTACGGGTGAGTGAGTGGATGTGTGCGTAGACCTAAGAATCAGTGAGTGGGTATGTAGTTATTGGTGTTGGAGTGTCTATGGTTTTGCGAATGGCAGTCTGTAATTTAGAGTGGGTGTATCAAAGGTTATATTAGGGTGTGAGGAGGTGCATCAGATTATCACGTGGATGATGTCATCAGTGATGTCATTTGAGATGTCATCAGTGATGTCACTGACCATGTCATGAGTGATGTAATATGTGACGTCATCAGCAGTGCATTGCGGGGGCGCGAGTTATAGTTAGCTGGACTAACTATAACGGGGGAATTTCACGGGTTTTGTACGAGTGCAATGTCCAACTAACTATAACTGTCCCTAAAACCTATGGTTTTTTCAGTGAATTTCAAAGGTTTTTTAAATGCTAATTTGTAACTATAACGTCCCTGAAACCTATGGTTTTTTCAGTGAATTTCAAAGGTTTTTTAAATGCTAATTTGTAACTATAACATGTCTGAAACCTACAGTTTTTTCAGTGAATTTCAAAGGTTTTGAAAATGACAATTTTTAAATGTATTAATTGTTATATAAATTTTTTTCATACTGATTTCCAAATTTTTTAGAAACAATTTTTTTTACATATTTTATTTTTTAAATTACATTGTAATTACATTATACATTACATTACAAAAAATACTTTCTCAGAATGAATTACTTTAGTTTAATTACTTTGCACATAGGCAATAGACTTTTAAGTACAGTAGTTACAGTTGTTGCAATGGGCAACACATTTTCAAACACAATGCAACATTCAGCTCAATGTGAATTTCTAGTTAAATGCAATTAGTTACTTTATGGATTACTTTTCTAACCACATTACTGGATCCTAGATTCAGTCCTGGGACATCTCCTGTAAACAGATGAGTAAAAGCGTTTTGGTTACAGTCGTGATTTTAAAGGAATATTATTGTACTTTAAAAGTTCACACTTAGAAACTTTTTCTCATAGAATCACCAATGTTATCCTATGGAAGGAAATTCACTTAGAAGTTAAAAACTGTTATCGTTACTTTTTCTTACTCACTGTTGGATCCTGGATCCAGCACTGGTGCGTCTCCTGTAAACAGTTGAAAGAATGCGTTTAAGTCATACAGGCGATTTTTTAGGAATATTTGTAGTTTGTGAAAATCGACACTGAAACTTTTCTGCTGAAAACCAGACAATGGATTCCTATGGAAGGAAATTCAAGTTACTGGTAAGTACGGTTAAAATTACTTTTCAGGATCAGTACTGGGCTGAAAGATGCAGCACTGAGGTCTCTCCTGATAACAGGTGAGAAAATCGGAATTCGTATTTCGGCTGATTTTAGAGGAATATTTTAAAGTTCCAAAACTCCACACTTAGAAGAATTTCCAAGTGAAACCAGTCAATGTTAGCCTATGAAGGAAATTCAAGTTACCGGTAAGTACGGTTAAAATTACTTTTCAGGATCAGTACTGGGCTGAAAGATGCAGCACTGAGGTCTCTCCTGATAACAGGTGAGTAAATCGGAATTCGTATTTCGGCTGATTTTAGAGGAATATTTTAAAGTTCCAAAACTCCACACTTAGAAGAATTTCCAAGTGAAACCAGTCAATGTTAGCCTATGAAGGAAATTCAAGTTACCGGTAAGTACGGTTAAAATTACTTTTCAGGACCAGTACTGGGCTGAAAGATGCAGCACTGAGGTCTCTCCTGATAACAGGTGAGTAAATCAGAATTCGGATTTCGGCTGATTTTAGAGGAATATTTGTATGTTTCAAAAATCAACACTTAGAAACTTTTTCAGCAAAAAGCAGGCAATGATATCCTATGGAAGGAAATTCAAGTTACTGGTAAGTACGGTTAAAATTACTTTTGAGGATCAGTACTGGGCTGAAAGATGCAGCACTGAGGTCTCTCCTGATAACAGGTGAGTAAATCGGAATTCGTATTTCGGCTGATTTTAGAGGAATATTTTAAAGTTCCAAAACTCCACACTTAGAAGAATTTCCAAGTGAAACCAGTCAATGTTAGCCTATGGAAGGAAATTCAAGTTACTGGTAAGTACGGTTAAAATTACTTTTCAGGATTAGTACTGGGCTGAAAGATGCAGCACTGAGGTCTCTCCTGATAACAGGTGAGTAAATCAGAATTCGTATTTCGGCTGATTTTAGAGGAATATTTGCACAATGGTGAAGGGAGGGGCGGGGCCTGAGGTGACATCTGTGCAAACGCGCCCCGTGGCGCGTTTTAAGTTGGGGGATTAAGTCCCCTTGAATCATGAGGGTCCCTACGGGCCAACTAGCCCACCAGGAACCTCCAGTATGCGCCAGGGGCTGCGTTGCAGAGACATTTACAGAGGCCACACCCCTTTTACACCTCTCTGCAACGCAGCTCTGTGGCGCTTTCTGGACGTACCTGTTGGGCTAGTTGGCCCCAGGGACCCTCAGGATTGAAGAGGATTTAATTCCCCATCTTAAAACGCGCCACGGGGCCTGTTTGCACACATGTCACCTGAAGCCCCGCTCCCTCCCTTCACCACTGTGCAAACACGCCCCGTGGCGCGTTTTAAGTCGGGGGATTAACTCCCCTTGAATCCTGAGGGTCCCTGGGGTGCAACTAGCCCACCATATACCTCCAAAAAGCGCCATAGAGCTGCGTTGCAGAGAGGTGTAAAAGGGGCGTGGCCTCTGTACACCTCTCTGCAAGGCAGCCCCTGGCGCATACTGGAGGTTCCTGGTGGGCTAGTTGGCCCCAGGGACCCCAGTATTCAAGGGGATTCGTTCCCCCTCTGCAAACGCGCCAGGGCGCGTTTGCAGAGTGGTGAAGGAAGGGGCGGGGCCTACGGGCCCGATCGTTTTTTTTTTTGTTAGTTTTTTTCCCCCTGAAGGGGGGCTGTGTGGCCCCCTTCCTTTTTCCTATTTTTAGGCCCTGGGGACCCCATCCCCCAGGGCCTTTCCCCTTTTTTAAATTAAAATAAAAAATAAAAAAACGGGAAGGGGGCCGCGTGGCCCCCTTCCCTGGGCCTGTATTGGCCCGGGGACCCCATCCCCCGGGGCATGGCCTCTTTTTTTATTTGGAGGGGGGCTGCGTGGCCCCCTCCTCAGGCCATTTAAGGCCCCGGGGACCCCATCCCCGGGGCCGGCCTTGCACTTTTTTTTTGTTTTGTTATTTTTGTTACTTTGGGGAGGGGGGCTGCGTGGCCCCCCTCCGTGGCCTCTTATGGCCCCGGGGACCCCATCCCCCGGGACCTGGCCTCTCGTTGGGGACTGTGGGGGGGTCCCCAAGCCCCCCACAGTCCCGCCGGCTCCCCGTGTCCTACGGGAGCCGGCATTGCTTACACATGGGGAGCTGCTAAGATGCAGCTCCCCATGTGGAAAAGCAATCGGCTTGGATATTGGAAGAGAGAGCATTGGAAGAGAGAGCAGGTTTCCTGCTCTCTCTTCCAATATCCAAAGCAAGTTTGCAATGACAGGACGGGAGCCGCGAGGCTCCCGTCCTGTCATTGCAAACAGCAGTGTCCCGAGGGTAGGCACCCCGGGACACTGCAGGAGCCGGCCCTGGGGGTGGTGGTCTCCAGGGCCATCAAGGGCTCCAGGAGGGGGGCCGCGCGGCCCCCTCCCTACATTTTGAAAGCCCCGGGGAGGTGGTGGTCCCCGGGGCTCTGAGGGTCCAAAACGGAACCCCATTTTAATTTTTCTTAGTGCCCCGGGGAGGTGGTGGTCCCCGGGGCGTGTGGGGGCTGGAGCCCCCCACACAGGTTTTTTAAATAAAAAAGAAGCCCCGGGGAGGTGGCGGTCCCCGGGGCTGCGGGAGGGCTCAGAGCCCTCCCGCACCATTATACATAAAGCCCGGGGGGTGGTGGTCCCCGGGGCTTGGGGGCCCTTAGAGGCCCCCCACACATAAAATTACCCCCCCCCAGCATGCCCCCGAGACTTGGCCCACCCGGGGGCCAGTTGACTATCGAAGCGCAGGAGACCGCGCTTCGATTTTTTCGGCAGGGTTCGCGCTCCCTGAGCGCATCCTGCCGATTTTAAAAAAAAAAAAAAAAATTTTTTGCCCAGGGGGTCCTTGTGGGACCCCCTGAGCAGACCTAGGGGGTCAGGGTGTTTCTACCCTGCCCCCTTTGTGCGCTTTGCGCACTTGTTTCTGTCCCTCGGTTCTACCGAGGGACAAAATAACTGCCAACACTTCCTGGTTTGGAGTGTTGACAGCCAATTAACATAAAGCTCGTGCTCGGGAGGATCCGCGGCCCTAGATATCACTATCTTTTTACTTTTGATTTTCTCAGCAACTACTGAACGGATTTACACCATTTAACAAAAGGGTTCTTTCTGAACCAAGAACTACCTCTTTGCCAAATTTGGTGTAATTCCGTTCAGCAGTTCAGGCTGTAGCCGTGTCTAAAGTTTCCTATGGAAAATTGCATGGGGAAAACGCGTTTTGGGACCCCCCTTTTTCTCGGCCCCCGCTTGACGAATCCCCCGAGACTTTCAGGGTAGGAGCGGACCGGAGCGGGCCATAAAGTTTGAAAATTTTGCGAAGATACGTCAACCGGCAAGAGAGTTATTTCAAATAGAATGTCGCGGATTTCCTATGGATAATAGGTTGTAACTATAACTATCTACTGGCGACCGCCAGTAGATAATATGTGTATATATATATATATGTGTATATATATATATATGTGTATATATATATATATATATGTGTATATATATATATTCACTGAAAAAACCATAGGTTTTAGGGACAGTTTTAGTTACTTGGACATTGCACTCGTACAAAACCCGTGAAATTCCCCCGTTATAGTTAGTTCAGCTAACTATAACTCGCGCCCTGCAATGCACTGCTGATGACGTCACATATTACATCACTCATGACATGGTCAGTGACATCACTGATGACATCACTGATGACATCTCAAATGACATCACTGATGACATCACTGATGACATCATCCAGTGACTGTGTGTTTCTGTAAAGTTTAAATATGTTTAATATATATAGGGAAAGGCATATTGAAGAATGAGTGGGTGTATAAGTGTCTGAATGGATGATTTAGTAGGTGCGTGACTGACTCTATGAGTGAGTGATTAAACGTATCTTACTGAATGCATGGGTTAATGACTAAACTGTGTGAATGTCTGTATCTGTCTGTCTGTTGGTGTGTAAGCGGCTGCATGGGTTTGCGAATAGCTACATGAGTGTCTATATGGGTTATTGATTTGTTGTTTGAGTATCTGTATGGGTGCCTGAGTGTTTGTGTGGGTGGGGTGTGTGTGACTCTGTGCATAGATGTGTGAGTGGGTGATTCACTGGGTGCATGTTTTCAAGAGTGCATCTGTGATGGACTGTATGGGTGGGTGAGTGTGTGTATGGCTGTGTTAGTGAGTAAATGTATATCTCAGTGGTACATGTGTGAGTAACTACATATGTGAAAGGCAGTATATATGTGTGTTGGAGTATATAAATGGCTATAAGTGAGAGTGTGTGATTGTGAGAGTGGCTGTATGGATGAGTGTGTGCTTGTATCAGTGATTGTGTAAGAGCGTAAGAATGTGCTAGTATTTGTATGAGTAAGTGAGCTGGTGTGTGTATAACTGTATAGGTAAGTAAATGGGAGTGTGATTAATTATTTGCATGACTGACTAGGTGTGTGAGTACCTCTATGGATGAGTGGAGGTGTGTGAGTGTGTATATAGGTGTATGAGTGCATATGATAGTCCTGTACTGAGTGACCATAAGTATGAGTGATTGTACTGGTGAGAGAGTAAATGTGTGTGTAGACCTAATAATCAGTGAGTGGGTATGTAGTTTTTGGTGTTGGAGTGTCTATGGTTTTGAGAATGGCAGTCTGTAATTTAGAGTGGGTATATCAAAGGTTATATTAGGGTGTGAGAAGATGCATGAAATTATCACATGGATGATGTCATCAGTGATGTCATCAGTGATGTCATTTGAGATGTCATCAGTGATGTCATCAGTGATGTCACTGACCATGTCATGAGTGATGTAATATGTGACGTCATCAGCAGTGCATTGCAGGGGCGCGAGTTATAGTTAGCTGAACTAACTATAACGGGGGAATTTCACGGGTTTTGTACGAGTGCAATGTCCAAGTAACTAAAACTGTCCCTAAAACCTATGGTTTTTTCAGTGAATTTCAAAGGTTTTTTAAATGCTAATTTGTAACTATAACGTGTCTGAAACCTATGGTTTTTTCAGTGAATTTCAAAGGTTTTTTAAATGCTAATTTGTAACTATAACGTGTGTGAAACCTATGGTTTTTTCAGTGAATTTCAAAGGTTTTTTAAATGCTAATTTCTAACTATAACGTGCCTGAAACCTACGTTTTTTTCAGTGAATTTCAAAGTTTTTGTAAATGACAATTTTTAAATGTATTAATTGTTATATTAATTTTTTTCATACTGATTTACTACATTTTTAGAAACAATTTTTTTTTACATATTTTATTTTTTAAATTACATTGTAATTACATTATACATTACATTACAAAAAATACTTTCTCAGAATGAATTACTTTAGTTTAAATACTTTGCAGATAGGCAATAGACTTTTAAGTACAGTAGTTACAGTTGTTGCAATGGGCAACACATTTTCAAACACAATGCAACATTCAGCTCAATGTGAATTTCTAGTTAAATGCAATTAGTTACTTTATGGATTACTTTTGTAACCACAGGACTGGATCCTAGATTCAGTCCTGGTACATCTCCTGTAAACAGTTGAGTAAAAGCGTTTTGGTTACAGTCGTGATTTTTAAGGAATATTATTGTATTTTAAAAGTTGACACTTAGAAACTTTTTCTCATAGAATCACCAATGTTATCCTATGGAAGGAAATTCACTTAGCAGGTAAAAACTGTTATCGTTACTTTTTCTTACTCAGTGTTGGATCCTGGATCCAGCACTGGTGCATCTCCTGTAAACAGTTGAAAAAATGCGTTTAAGTCATACAGGCGATTTTTAGGGAATATTTGTAGTTTGTGAAAATCAACACTTTGAAACTTTTTTGCTGAAAACCAGTCAATCTTAGCCTATGAAGGAAATTCAAGTTACCGGTAAGTACGGTTAAAATTACTTTTGAGGATCAGTACTGGGCTGAAAGATGCAGCACTGAGGTCTCTCCTGATAACAGGTGAGTAAATCGGAATTCGTATTTCGGCTGATTTTAGAGGAATATTTTAAAGTTCCAAAACTCCACACTTAGAAGAATTTCCAAGTGAAACCAGTCAATGTTAGCCTATGGAAGGAAATTCAAGTTACTGGTAAGTACGGTTAAAATTACTTTTCAGGACCAGTACTGGGCTGAAAGATGCAGCACTGAGGTCTCTCCTGATAACAGGTGAGTAAATCAGAATTTGGATTTCGGCTGATTTTAGAGGAATATTTGTATGTTTCAAAAATCAACACTTAGAAACTTTTTCAGCAAAAAGCAGGCAATGATATCCTATGGAAGGAAATTCAAGTTACTGGTAAGTACGGTTAAAATTACTTTTGAGGATCAGTACTGGGCTGAAAGATGCAGCACTGAGGTCTCTCCTGATAACAGGTGAGTAAATCGGAATTCGTATTTCGGCTGATTTTAGAGGAATATTTTAAAGTTCCAAAACTCCACACTTAGAAGAATTTCCAAGTGAAACCAGTCAATGTTAGCCTATGAAGGAAATTCAAGTTACCGGTAAGTACGGTTAAAATTACTTTTCAAGATCAGTACTGGGCTGAAAGATGCAGCACTGAGGTCTCTCCTGATAACAGGTGAGTAAATCGGAATTCGTATTTCGGCTGATTTTAGAGGAATATTTTAAAGTTCCAAAACTCCACACTTAGAAGAATTTCCAAGTGAAACCAGTCAATGTTAGCCTATGAAGGAAATTCAAGTTACCGGTAAGTACGGTTAAAATTACTTTTCAGGACCACTACTGGGCTGAAAGATGCAGCACTGAGGTCTCTCCTGATAACAGGTGAGTAAATCGGAATGCGTATTTCGGCTGATTTTAGAGGAATATTTTAAAGTTCCAAAACTCCACACTTAGAAGAATTTCCAAGTGAAACCAGTCAATGTTAGCCTATGGAAGGAAATTCAAGTTACTGGTAAGTACGGTTAAAATTACTTTTCAGGACCAGTACTGGGCTGAAAGATACAGCACTGAGGTCTCTCCTTATAACAGGTGAGTAAATCGGAATTCCTATTTCGGCTGATTTTAGAGGAATATTTTAAAGTTCCAAAACTCCACACTTAGAAGAATTTGCAAGTGAAACTAGTCAATGTTAGCCTATGAAGGAAATTCAAGTTACCGGTAAGTACGGCTAAAATTACTTTTCAGGACCAGTACTGGGCTGAAAGATGCAGCACTGAGGTCTCTCCTGATAACAGGTGAGTAAATCGGAATTCGTATTTCGGCTGATTTTAGAGGAATATTTTAAAGTTCCAAAACTCCACACTTAGAAGAATTTCCAAGTGAAACCAGTCAATGTTAGCCTATGGAAGGAAATTCAAGTTACTGGTAAGTATGGTTAGAATTACTTTTCAGGACCAGTACTGGGCTGAAAGATACAGCACTGAGGTCTCTCCTGATAACAGGTGAGTAAATCGGAATTCGTATTTCGGCTGATTTTAGAGGAATATTTGCACAATGGTGAAGGGAGGGGCGGGGCCTGAGGTTACATCTGTGTAAACGCG